>OV050032.1:57395920-57598420 GCA_920105625.2 Clusia tigrina
TCTAAGCAGCAGTATTAGCAGTATTTGTAATTTTGCAAAGTGATGAAATTCATTATTAAATAAAGTGATGAAATTACTTATTAAATAAAGTGACTAATGGTTTGTGAAATAAAGTGCAAATAATAACTAAGTAAACTTTAAGCCTAATATTAAATGTGTAAATAGCAATAATTAAATAAAGCTAATTATTTTAATTTAACCAGCGATTGTTCGATTACTACACAATCCAGCGGTACGAGTCCGAGTACAGATAGTTAGAGAAATTGTCAGGAGGGCAATTTTGTAACAGAGTAAATTGTCCGGAGGGCAATTTTGTAACAGAGTAAATTGTCAAGAGGGCAATTTCGTAACAATTGGTGTCAGAAGTGGGATTGTGTATCTGTAATAAACAATGGTTAAATTTGAAAAACTGAGATTGGAGCAGCTCAAGAAGGAGCTTGAGCGTTTAAATTTGCAAACACAAGGGCTTAAAGCGGAGCTGCAGGTGAGACTAAGAAGCGCTTTAGAGGAGCAGGGTATAGATGTCGATGAGCATGAATTCCAATGTGAAGAGCCAACGACATCTCGACACGAAGAAACACCGCAAGAAACTAACACGGGTAACTTTGACATGAGTGCACTTATCGGGCTAATACAGATGCAGTTACAACAAAATTCTCAAGCAGCTGAAGAGAGGATGCAGCAGCGAGATGAAAAGATGCAGCAGCGAGATGAAAAGATGCAGCAACAATTACAACAAAATGCTCAAACCGTCGAAAAGAGTGTTGCATCCGTCAAAGAGGATGTCAAAGAACAGTTACAGCAGAGTGAAATACGACTTACTCAATTAGTGGAAAAGAACTCACAGCAGATGAAAGAAATGTCCGAGATGGTAGACAGGAAGGTTTGTGGAATTGAGACACGGCAAGAATCGTTCGAAAAATCTTTAGTACAAAGGCAGAATGAATTTAAGCAACAAATAGAACAAAGAATTCACCTACTACAGGAAGGTGCATTGCCTGTGCCAGCTTTATCCTCAATAAAACTGAAGCCTCCTACCTATGATGGAACCACAACATTTAGTGTCTTCAGAATGCAGTTTGAGACTACCGCTAGCACAAATGGTTGGAGTGCTCGCGAAAAAGTGGCTGCATTAACCGTTTCGTTGAAAGGTGCTGCCGCTGATGTGCTTCAAACTATCTCAGAAAGTGAGCGAGACTGCTATGAAAGCTTGATGAATGCCGTTCAGCGCAAGTATGGTAGTGAACACCGGAAGCAGATGTACCAAGTAGAGCTACGAACACGTGTACAGAAGAGTGGTGAGTCTCTACAACAGTTTGCGGCGGAAGTGGAGCGGTTGGCTCATCTTGCCTACCCAGGAGAGATCACTGAGAGGTGTATGATGGACACCTTTGTATATGGCATTCGCGATGCGGAGATAAAGCGTTCTGCAATAACTAATCCGAAAGCTACATATATGGAGACAGTAGCTAGCGCTTTAACTTCAGAGACAGCAGCCTTGGTGTGCCAGCCAGTATACAGAGCCCGTCAGGTACAAGTCGAAAGCGGCCAAAGTTTCACGGGCAAATGCTTCACCTGCGGAGAGGTCGGACACATGGCCCGTAATTGCCAATCGAGACGGAAACGTTCTAGATCACGCTCACCGGTAAGACCTCCAAAGCAAGTCAGATTCCAAAATAGGGAATCAGAAAATGTTGAAAAGTCGTCGACAAACTAGATGGAGTCAGTCTCGAGGGGCTTGATCTGACTCCCACAACAAGTAGCCCCAGAATCTTCGTTTCTCAGATGGCACGGAAAATTAACAGCCTAACTGTCGACAGCGTAGTAAATGGAAGAAAAATCGTGGTAACATTGGATACGGGTGCATCACATTCCATAATTAGAAGGGATCTCGTTCGGGGAATCGAGCCGCTTCAGGGAATAAGATTGCGTACGGCAACTGGAGATGATGCGCCGGTACTGGGAAAAGTTACACGGAATATAACTATCGGCACCACAACAGTGACGCACGAGTTTGTAGTTGCGGATATTGTGGACGAATTAATCTTAGGTGTGGATTTTATGATTCGGAATGGATTCACCCTAGATTTGAAATGCCGAATGTTGAAGTATGCGAACACCGAAATACCGTTATCCGTTGGTGAGGATAAGTATGGAGGTATCCGACAAGCCATTGTATCGCGGCGGACAAAAATCCCAGCAAAGTCAGAGGCAGTCATATGGGTCAAAATGGACGGAGATGTGGAGAAGAACAAGTTGTGGGTTGTGGAGACTGATGAAAAATTTGCACTGGATGACATCATCATTGGAAAAACCCTCGTAGAAGAGCAGCAGAACAGAATAGTGCCAGTAAGAGTGGTCAATCTTGCGAATTCTGCTAAAACCATTGAGAAAGGACAGATAATTGGAAATTGCCGGGCAATTTCGGCAATTGTAAACTGTGAAAGCCAGCCGCAAGACACAAAAATGAAGATACCAGCTGATAAAAAGGTACTCGACGATCTTACGAAAGAATGGAGCAAAGACTTATCCACAGAGCAGAGGAGGACTGCCAGCCAACTTTTGGCAAGACATTGGTCAGTATTTGCTGAAAAGGGTAAAAACGAAGGCAGAACAAAGATGGTGAAACACACAATCAACACTGGTGATGCCAAACCCATTCGTCAAGCGTCAAGAAGAGTACCTCTGGCAAAGAGAGAAGAGGTGAATGTATTGCTGAAGGAAATGCATCAGAACAACGTCATAGAGCCATCAGCGAGCCCCTGGAGTTCTCCAGTGGTATTAGTCAAGAAGAAGGATGGCTCCACACGTTTCTGTGTAGATTATCGTAAACTAAATGAGGTAACGAAGAAAGATAGTTATCCATTACCTCGAATCGACGATACGTTGGACACACTTTCTGGTTCAAATTGGTTCTCAACGCTGGATTTACAAAGCGGATATTGGCAAGTGACAGTAGACGAACAAGACAAGGAAAAGACAGCATTCAGTGTCGGTGATGGACTATGGCAATTTTTGGTGATGCCATTCGGACTGTGTAATGCTCCAGCTACATTTGAACGCTTAATGGAACATGTGCTAAAGGGTCTTCACTGGAAAACGTGTCTGGTGTACTTAGATGACATCATCGTTATGGGAAAGGACTTCGAGGACCACTTGAAGAATTTGGAAGAAGTATTGATGCGATTAGGAGCTTCAGGGTTGAAGCTGAGCGCAAAGAAATGCTCGTTCTTCAAGAAAGAAGTCAAGTACCTTGGACATAAAGTCACACCTGAAGGAGTACACACAGATCCAGATAAGATAGACTCAGTAAGGGAGTGGCCAAGACCAACTAGTTTGCATGAGCTACGCAGCTTCTTGGGTCTTTGCACCTATTATAGACGCTTTGTTCCAGGCTTTGCGGACGTGGCTGGTAGTCTGCATGCATTAACGAGGAAAAATTGTCCTTTTGAGTGGAAAAGCGAACAGGAGAAGGCATTCAACAGATTGAAAGAGCTATTGTGTACAGCTCCGATCCTTGCGTATCCAATACCTGGCGAAAAATTTATTTTGGATACAGATGCAAGTGGATTCGGGATTGGAGGTGTCCTGTCGCAAGTTATTGACGGACATGAAAGAGTAATAGCCTACTTCAGTAAGATCTTATCAAAGCCAGAGCGAAATTACTGTGTAACACGGAGAGAACTTTTGGCGGTTATGCAGTGCGTGAAGCACTTTAACAAGTACCTGTATGGACAAAAGTTCTTGTTGAGAACGGATCACGCTGCTCTGCGCTGGCTATTACAGTTCAAAAATCCCGAAGGTCAGGTTGCGAGATGGATTGAGAGACTCCAAAGCTACGATTTCACAATAGAACATCGCAGAGGCGGAAACCACGGGAATGCTGATGCACTATCACGACGTCCTTGCAGTATGGAATGTAAGCACTGTTCTAAAGCTGAAGGGAAAGAAGGAATAGTCGATGTGCGCTTAATGGCTGTTTTACCAGACGATGAATGGACAGCGGAAAAGATAAAAGAAGAACAACGAAATGACCCAGATTTGGCAAGAATCGTATCAAGTAAGAATGAAGGAAAATGGCCTGATTGGAACGAAATCTCGACTGAAAGTCCCATAACTAAAGCATATTGGGCTCAATGGAATAGCTTAAAGCTGCAAGATGGATGCCTATTCCGCCTGTGGGAGAGCGAAGATGGAAAAACCACGAAGAACTTGATTGTGGTACCCAAGGCAAGAATAAGCGAAATTCTCAAGGAATACCATAGTGGGCCAAGCGGAGGGCATTTGGGAATAACAAAAACAGTCGAGAAAATTAAAACACGATTTTATTGGGTTGATTGCCAACAATCGGTAGTTGACTGGATTAGTGCTTGTGAAAAGTGTACAGCTGCTAAGGGACCGAGCCGTCGCAGTCAGGGGAAAATGCATTTATACAACGTGGGAGCGCCATTTGAGCGTATTGCAATGGACATAGCAGGTCCGTTTCCAATTAGTGATTCCGGCAACAAATATGTTCTCGTTGTAATCGACTATTTTAGTAAATGGCCAGAAGTATACCCCATTCCCGATCAAGAAGCTAAGACCGTTGCAGATGCATTTATCAATAATTGGGTCTGCAGATTCGGAGCTCCCCTCGAGTTGCACTCGGATCAAGGCAGAAATTTCGAGTCAACAATATTCAGGGAAATGAGTGAATTGATGGGCATACGCAAAACTCGTACAACCCCTTTGCACCCACAATCCGATGGAATGGTTGAAAGATTTAATCGTACGCTTGAGGAACACCTAAGAAAAGTCGTGGACAGATACCAGAAAGATTGGGACCTACACATACCCCTCTTCTTAATGGCATACCGATCGGCAACTCACGATACAACATCTACAACACCAGCTAAGGCTATTTTCGGTTGTGACATAAGATTGCCTGCAGATCTGAAATTCGGTGCCTACTCATCTACGGAAGTTTCATGTAGCAGTTATGTAGCTGACAAACGAAGACAGCTGAATGAAATTCATGGAACCATCAGAAAGCGCACACAACTGATGAGTGATAAAATGAAAGCCAGATATGATCTACGAGCAAACTCCAAGGGATTTCAGGAAGGGCAGCTAGTTATGCTTCATAATCCGCAAAGGAAAAAGGGATTATCGCCAAAACTGCAAACACACTGGGAAGGCCCTTATAAGGTGATAAAGCGGCTCAACGATGTAGTATACCGCATCCAGTTGGCGAGAAATGCCAGGAGCAAAATGAAAGTCGTTCATTTAGAGAGGTTATCTCCTTATAAAGGTTGCAGTACTATCCTTGTTCGGGACGAACAAGTTTAAGCGGAGGGCAGTGAAACGTGATAGCTCAGTGAAAAGGGATTGCATACTTTTAGGATCCCATCTGGAGAATGAGTGCCCCCTGTGAGTCAAGATGCGAACTATTCGAATAAAAGCTTATTCAAGAACCATCCGTCGGTAATATCAAAAAGAATATTCTCGACTTCTGTCGAAGTGGATAGAAGCTTCTAGAAAATACGAGAATAGCCGTAGAATTTTCGACTCCAACCATTCGAAAACTATAAAAGCGACAAGACTGTTCAAAGTGGAATATAGTAGATCAGAGATCGTAAAAGTGTATACATCAGGCATTTTAATCTAAGCAGCAGTATTAGCAGTATTTGTAATTTTGCAAAGTGATGAAATTCATTATTAAATAAAGTGATGAAATTACTTATTAAATAAAGTGACTATTGGTTTGTGAAATAAAGTGCAAATAATAACTAAGTAAACTTTAAGCCTAATATTAAATGTGTAAATAGCAATAATTAAATAAAGCTAATTATTTTAATTTAACCAGCGATTGTTTGATTACTACACAATCCAGCGGTACGAGTCCGAGTACAGATAGTTAGAGAAATTGTCAGGAGGGCAATTTTGTAACAGAGTAAATTGTCCGGAGGGCAATTTTGTAACAGAGTAAATTGTCAAGAGGGCAATTTCGTAACAATATATTGAAACGTGATAGCTCAGTGAAAAGGGATTGCATACTTTTAGGATCCCATCTGGAGAATGAGTGCCCCCTGTGAGTCAAGATGCGAACTATTCGAATAAAAGCTTATTCAAGAACCATCCGTCGGTAATATCAAAAAGAATATTCTCGACTTCTGTCGAAGTGGATAGAAGCTTCTAGAAAATACGAGAATAGCGTAGAATTTTCGACTCCAACCATTCGAAAACTATAAAAGCGACAAGACTGTTCAAAGTCGAATACAGTAGATCAGAGATCATAAAAGTGTATACATCAGGCATTTTAATCTAAGCAGCAGTATTAGCAGTATTTGTAATTGTGCAAAGTGATGAAATTCATTATTAAATAAAGTGATGAAATTACTTATTAAATAAAGTGACTAATGGTTTGTGAAATAAAGTGCAAATAATAACTAAGTAAACTTTAAGCCTAATATTAAATGTGTAAATAACAATAATTAAATAAAGCTAATTATTTTAATTTAACCAGCGATTGTTTGATTACTACACAATCCAGCGGTACGAGTCCGAGTACAGATAGTTAGAGAAATTGTCAGGAGGGCAATTTTGTAACAGAGAAAATTGTCCGGAGGGCAATTTTGTAACAGAGTAAATTGTCAAGAGGGCAATTTCGTAACAGAGTAAATTGTCAAGAGGGCAATTTCGTAACAATTGGTGTCAGAAGTGGGATTGTGTATCTGTAATAAACAATGGTTAAATTTGAAAAACTGAGATTGGAGCAGCTCAAGAAGGAGCTTGAGCGCTTAAATTTGCAAACACAAGGGCTTAAAGCGGAGCTGCAGGTGAGACTAAGAAGCGCTTTAGAGGAGCAGGGTATAGATGTCGATGAGCATGAATTCCAATGTGAAGAGCCAACGACATCTCGACACGAAGAAACACCGCAAGAAACTAACACGGGTAACTTTGACATGAGTGCACTTATCGGGCTAATACAGATGCAGTTACAACAAAATTCTCAAGCAGCTGAAGAGAGGATGCAGCAGCGAGATGAAAAGATGCAGCAGCGAGATGAAAAGATGCAGCAACAATTACAACAAAATGCTCAAACCGTCGAAAAGAGTGTTGCATCCGTCAAAGAGGACGTAGAAAAGAGTGCTGAATCGCTCAAACAAGCAGTCAAAGAGGATGTCAAAGAACAGTTACAGCAGAGTGAAATACGACTTACTCAACTAGTGGAAAAGAACTCACAGCAGATGAAAGAAATTTCCGAGATGGTAGACAGGAAGGTTTGTGAAATTGAGACACTGCAAGAATCGTTCGAAAAATCTTTAGTACAAAGGCAGAATGAATCTAAGCAACAAATAGAACAAAGAATTAATCTACTACAGGAAGGTGCATTGCCTGTGCCAGCTTTATCCTCAATAAAACTGAAGCCTCCTACCTATGATGGAACCACCACATTTAGTGTCTTCAGAATGCAGTTTGAGACTACCGCTAGCACAAATGGTTGGAGTGCTCGCGAAAAAGTGGCTGCATTAACCGTTTCATTGAAAGGTGCTGCCGCTGATGTGCTTCAAACTATCTCAGAAAGTGAGCGAGACTGCTATGAAAGCTTAATGAATGCCGTTCAGCGCAAGTATGGTAGTGAACACCGGAAGCAGATGTACCAAGTAGAGCTACGAACACGTGTACAGAAGAGTGGTGAGTCTCTACAACAGTTTGCGGCGGAAGTGGAACGGTTGGCTCATCTTGCCTACCCAGGAGAGATCACTGAGAGGTGTATGATGGACACCTTCGTATATGGCATTCGCGATGCGGAGATAAAGCGTTCTGCAATAACTAATCCGAAAGCTACATATATGGAGACAGTAGCTAGCGCTTTAACTTCAGAGACAGCAGCCTTGGTGTGCCAGCCAGTATACAGAGCCCGTCAGGTACAAGTCGAAAGCGGCCAAAGTTTCACGGGCAAATGCTTCACCTGCGGAGAGGTCGGACACATGGCCCGTAATTGCCAATCGAGACGGAAACGTTCTAGATCACGCTCACCGGTAAGACCTCCAAAGCAAGTCAGATTCCAAAATAGGGAATCACAAAATGATGAAAAGTCGTCGACAAACTAGATGGAGTCAGTCTCGAGGGGCTTGATCTGACTCCCACAACATGTAGCCCCAGAATCTTCGTTTCTCAGATGGCACGGAAAATCAACAGCCTAACTGTCGACAGCGTAGTAAATGGAAGAAAAATCGTGGTAACATTGGATACGGGTGCATCACATTCCATAATTAGAAGGGATCTCGTTCGGGGAATCGAGCCGCTTCAGGGAATAAGTTTGCATACGGCAACTGGAGATGATGCACCGGTACTTGGAAAAGTTACACGGAAAATCACTATCGGTACCACAACAGTGAAGCACGAGTTTGTAGTTGCGGATATTGTGGACGAATTAATCTTAGGTGTGGATTTTATGATTCGGAATGGATTCACCCTAGATTTGAAATGCCGAACGTTGAAGTATGCGAACACCGAAATACCGTTATCCGTTGGTGAGGATAAGTATGGAGGTATCCGACAAGCCATTGTATCACGGCGGACAAAAATCCCAGCAAAGTCAGAGGCAGTCATATGGGCCAAAATGGACGGAGATGTGGAGAAGAACAAGTTGTGGGTTGTGGAAACGGATGAAAAATTTGTACTGGATGACATCATCATTGGAAAAACCCTCGTAGAAGAACAGCAGAACAGAATAGTGCCAGTAAGAGTGGTCAATCTTGCAAATTCCGCTAAAACCATAGAGAAAGGACAGATAATTGGAAATTGCCGGGCAATTTCGGCAATTGTAAACTGTGAAAGCCAGCCGCGAGACACAAAAATGAAGATACCAGCTGATAAAAAGGTACTCGACGATCTTACGAAAGAATGGAGCAAAGACTTATCCACAGAGCAGAGGAGGACTGCCAGCCAACTTTTGGCAAGACATTGGTCAGTATTTGCTGAAAAGGGTAAAAACGAAGGCAGAACAAAGATGGTGAAACACACAATCAATACTGGTGATGCCAAACCCATTCGTCAAGCGTCAAGAAGAGTACCTCTGGCAAAGAGAGAAGAGGTGAATGTATTGCTGAAGGAAATGCATCAGAACAACGTCATAGAGCCATCAGCGAGCCCCTGGAGTTCTCCAGTGGTATTAGTCAAGAAGAAGGATGGCTCCACACGTTTCTGTGTAGATTATCGTAAACTAAATGAGGTAACGAAGAAAGATAGTTATCCATTACCTCGAATCGACGATACGTTGGACACACTTTCTGGTTCAAATTGGTTCTCAACGCTGGATTTACAAAGCGGATATTGGCAAGTGGCAGTAGACGAACAAGACAAGGAAAAGACAGCATTCAGTGCCGGTGATGGACTATGGCAATTTTTGGTGATGCCATTCGGACTGTGTAATGCTCCAGCTACATTTGAACGCTTAATGGAACATGTGCTAAAGGGTCTTCACTGGAAAACGTGTCTGGTGTACTTAGATGACATCATCGTTATGGGAAAGGACTTCGAGGACCACTTGAAGAATTTGGAAGAAGTATTGATGCGATTAGGAGCTTCAGGGTTGAAGCTGAGCGCAAAGAAATGCTCGTTCTTCAAGAAAGAAGTCAAGTACCTTGGACATAAAGTCACACCTGAAGGAGTACACACAGATCCAGATAAGATAGACTCAGTAAGGGAGTGGCCAAGACCAACTAGTTTGCATGAGCTACGCAGCTTCTTGGGTCTTTGCACCTATTATAGACGCTTTGTTCCAGGCTTTGCGGACGTGGCTGGTAGTCTGCATGCATTAACGAGGAAAAATTGTCCTTTTGAGTGGAAAAGCGAACAGGAGAAGGCATTCAACAGATTGAAAGAGCTATTGTGTACAGCTCCGATCCTTGCGTATCCAATACCTGGCGAAAAATTTATTTTGGATACAGATGCAAGTGGATTCGGGATTGGAGGTGTCCTGCCGCAAGTTATTGACGGACATGAAAGAGTAATAGCCTACTTCAGTAAGATCTTATCAAAGCCAGAGCGAAATTACTGTGTAACACGGAGAGAACTTTTGGCGGTTATGCAGTGCGTGAAGCACTTTAACAAGTACCTGTATGGACAAAAGTTCTTGTTGAGAACGGATCACGCTGCTCTGCGCTGGCTATTACAGTTCAAAAATCCCGAAGGTCAGGTTGCGAGATGGATTGGGAGACTCCAAAGCTACGATTTCACAATAGAACATCGCAGAGGCGGAAACCACGGGAATGCTGATGCACTATCACGACGTCCTTGCAGTATGGAATGTAAGCACTGTTCTAAAGCTGAAGGGAAAGAAGGAGTAGTCGATGTGCGCTTAATGGCTGTTTTACCAGACGATGAATGGACAGCGGAAAAGATAAAAGAAGAACAACGAAATGACCCAGATTTGGCAAAAATCGTATCAAGTAAGAATGAAGGAAAACGGCCTGATTGGAACGAAATCTCGACTGAAAGCCCCATAACTAAAGCATATTGGGCTCAATGGAATAGCTTAAAGCTGCAAGATGGATGCCTATTCCGCCTGTGGGAGAGCGAAGGTGGAAAAACCACGAAGAACTTGATTGTGGTACCCAAGGCAAGAATAAGCGAAATTCTCAAGGAATACCATAGTGGGCCAAGCGGAGGGCATTTGGGAATAACAAAAACAGTCGAGAAAATTAAAACACGATTTTATTGGGTTGGTTGCCAGCAATCGGTAGTTGACTGGATTAGTGCTTGTGAAAAGTGTACAGCTGCCAAGGGACCGAGCCGTCGCAGCCAGGGGAAGATGCATTTATACAACGTGGGAGCGCCATTTGAGCGTATTGCAATGGACATAGCAGGTCCGTTTCCAATTAGTGATTCCGGCAACAAATATGTTCTCGTTGTAATCGACTATTTTAGTAAATGGCCAGAAGTATACCCCATTCCCGATCAAGAAGCTAAGACCGTTGCAGATGCATTTATCAATAATTGGGTCTGCAGATTCGGAGCTCCCCTCGAGTTGCACTCGGATCAAGGCAGAAATTTCGAGTCAACAATATTCAGGGAAATGAGTGAATTGATGGGCATACGCAAAACTCGTACAACCCCTTTGCACCCACAATCCGATGGAATGGTTGAAAGATTTAATCGTACGCTTGAGGAACACCTAAGGAAAGTCGTGGACAGAAACCAAAAAGATTGGGACCAACACATACCCCTCTTCTTAATGGCATACCGATCGGCAACTCACGATACAACATCTACAACACCAGCTAAGGCTATTTTCGGTTGTGACATAAGATTGCCTGCAGATCTGAAATTCGGTGCTTACTCATCTACGGAAGTTTCATGTAGCAGTTATGTAGCTGACAAACGAAGACAGCTGAATGAAATTCATGGAACCATCAGAAAGCGCACACAACTGATGAGTGATAAAATGAAAGCCAGATATGATCTACGAGCAAACTCCAAGGGATTTCAGGAAGGGCAGCTAGTTATGCTTCATAATCCGCAAAGGAAAAAGGGATTATCGCCAAAACTGCAAACACACTGGGAAGGCCCTTATAAGGTGATAAAGCGGCTCAACGATGTAGTATACCGCATCCAGTTGGCGAGAAATGCCAGGAGCAAAATGAAAGTCGTTCATTTAGAGAGGTTATCTCCTTATAAAGGTTGCAGTACTATCCTTGTTCGGGACGAACAAGTTTAAGCGGAGGGCAGTGAAACGTGATAGCTCAGTGAAAAGGGATTGCATACTTTTAGGATCCCATCTGGAGAATGAGTGCCCCCTGTGAGTCAAGATGCGAACTATTCGAATAAAAGCTTATTCAAGAACCATCCGTCGGTAATATCAAAAAGAATATTCTCGACTTCTGTCGAAGTGGATAGAAGCTTCTAGAAAATACGAGAATAGCGTAGAATTTTCGACTCCAACCATTCGAAAACTATAAAAGCGACAAGACTGTTCAAAGTCGAATACAGTAGATCAGAGATCATAAAAGTGTATACATCAGGCATTTTAATCTAAGCAGCAGTATTAGCAGTATTTGTAATTTTGCAAAGTGATGAAATTCATTATTAAATAAAGTGATGAAATTACTTATTAAATAAAGTGACTAATGGTTTGTGAAATAAAGTGCAAATAATAACTAAGTAAACTTTAAGCCTAATATTAAATGTGTAAATAACAATAATTAAATAAAGCTAATTATTTTAATTTAACCAGCGATTGTTTGATTACTACACAATCCAGCGGTACGAGTCCGAGTACAGATAGTTAGAGAAATTGTCAGGAGGGCAATTTTGTAACAGAGTAAATTGTCCGGAGGGCAATTTTGTAACAGAGTAAATTGTCAAGAGGGCAATTTCGTAACAGAGTAAATTGTCAAGAGGGCAATTTCGTAACAATATATATATATATATATATATATATATATATATATATATATATATATATATATATATATATATATATATATATATATACGAGGGCGGATTGATATTGAAGCTACCTAAGTAGGAAAAAAACATTTTTTTTTTTCAAAAACCATTTATTTCTCAACATAGTCTCCATTTACTTCGCACACTTAGTAAGACGATATTCCAACTTTTTTATACGATCTGAATAATACGATTTCGGGAACCCCTCAAAATACGCGTTAGTTTCGGTAATCACTTCTTCGTTTGAGATGAATCTTTTTCCTGCGAGTCATTTTTCAAGTTTGGAAACAGGAAAAAGTCACTAGGAGCTAAATCTGGACTATAAGGTGGATGATTAACCAATTCGAAGTGTATTTCACGTAATTTTAGCATCGTATCTAATGCTGTGTGAACCGGTGCGTTGTCTTGAAGAAAGAGCATTTTTTTCTTCTTTAAATGTGTTCGTTTTTCCTTGATTGCATCAATCAATTGATCCAATAATGCACGATAATACTTTCCTGTGATTGTGGATCCTTTTTCAAGATAATCGATGAGCAATATTCCGTGTGCATCCCAAAATACAGTGGTCATAACCTAGCCAGGCGATTTCACTGCCTTCGCCTTCTTCGGAGCACTTCCACCAGCTTCCACCCATTGTTTCGATTGATTTTTGGTTTCAGGTGTGTAGTGGTGGACCCACGTTTCACAGTTATTAATCGACGCCAAAAATCAACAGGATTACGCTTTATCATGTCCAAACACCGCTGTGAAGTGGTCTGTCGAACTCGTTTTTGTTCGACACTGAGCAAACGCGGCACCCATCCTGCCGATAGCTTTTTTATATGCAAATGTTCATGCAAAATGTTGAACACACGTTCATATGATATGTTTACCATTTCAACAATCTCACGCAACTTGACTCGGCGATCATTCATAACGATATCGAGGATTTTCTTGATATTTTCTTCAGTAACCACCTCTTTTGGCCTTCCTGTTGATGGTATTGTTGCAGTGCTTGTTCGGCCGCGTTTGAATTCAGCAATCCAATATTTTACCATGTAATCTGACGGAGCAGACTCACCGTAATGTTTATCGAGCTTTTCTTTTGTCTCTTTCACCGTTTTCCCTTTCAAATAATAGTGTTTAATCACTGCACGAAATTCGCTTTTTTCCATTTTTCAAGAAACACAAAAGTTGCTTACTTCAAACGACTACAGCAAATAAACTAATCGATGAATTTGGGTGAAATTTTAACAGCAAATTTTAATCGCAATTTCTAAAAAAAAAAATGTTTTTGTGGTTATATTGTTACGAAATCGCCCTCTTGACAATTTATTCTGTTACGAAATTGCCCCCTGGCAATTTACTCTAATTCTCTGTACTCGGATTTGTACCACTGGATCGTGTAGTAATCAAACAATTTTTGGTTAAAATTAAATAACTAACTTTATTTAATGACTGCTATTTACACACTTAATATTAGGCTTAAAGTTTACTTTATTACAATTTCCACTTTATTAATAATTAATTTAATCACTTTACAAAATCACAATACTGCTGCTTCGATTAAAATGCACGATATACACACTGTTGCGATCTGTGCTCAACTGCGTTCGACTTTGAATAGTGTGGTGGGTTTTACAGCTTTCGAATGGTTGAAGTAGACACTTCTATACTAGTGTAGAAGTTTCTGGATCATTCTAAAATCTTATATAGACCACAAATATTATATACACCACTAATCTTATATACACCTTGAACGAGAACATTCTATAAACCATTATCAATTTAACGAAATAAGTTTTTATTTGCATGGACTGTGTCTTGACTTATATACACACAGGGTGGTGCACTTAATCTCAAACTCCAGATGGGATCCTAAAAGTATGCAATAATGTTTCACTTTATTTTTCACTGTACTCCGGTTAATCTTGTTCGTCCCGAACAAGGATAATACTGCAACCTTTATAAGGAGATAGCCTCTCCAAATGAACGACTTTCATTTTGCTCCCGACATTTCTCGCCAACTGGATGCGGTATACTACATCGTTGATCCGCTTTATCACCTTGTAAGGACCTTCCCAGTGTGTTTGCAGTTTTGGCGATAATCCCTTCTTTCTTTGCGGATTATGAAGCATAACTAGCTGCCTTTCCTGACATCCCTTGGAGTTTGCTCGTACATCATATCTGGCTTTCATTTTATCACTCATCAGTTGTGTACGATTTCTGCCGTTTCCATAAATTTCATTAAACTGTTCTCGTTTTTTACGTATACAACTGCTGCATGGAAGTACTATAGATGACTCTTTAGTCCATTCTTTCGCCAGATCGTCAGGTACCTTTTTATTAGCTCGTATCTTCCTTTTCGTGTCTAGCGGTTGCCTGTCCCAGTTGAAAATTGCTGAGATTGCCTGGCGATTTCCAATTACTTTCCCTTTCACTATGGTTTTAGCGGTATTTGAAATATTCACTACTTTTTCTGATACGATTCTGCTCTTGTGCTTCCCAACATCTCCGCCCATTTTGGCCCGTATAACTGCTTCTAACTTGGGTGGGGTTTTTGTCCGCCGCGATATAATGGCTTGTTTAAGACCTCCACAGTTACTCTCACCAATGAATAACGGTATTCCGGTGTTCGCATATTTCAGCACTCGACTTTTGAAAACTAGCGTGAATCCATTCCGTATCATATAATTGACACCTAAGATTACTTCATCCACAATATCCGCAACTACAAACTCGTGCGTCACTGTTGTGATGCCGATAGTGATTTTCCGTGTAACTTTTCCAAGTACCGGTGCATCATCTCCAGTTGCCGTACGCAAACTAATTCCCAGAAGCGGCTCGATTCCCCGAACGAAATCCCTTCTAATTATGGAATGTGATGCGCCCGTATCCAATGTTACCACGATTTTTCTTCCGTTTATTAAACTGTTGACAGTTAGGCTGTTGGATTTCCGTGCCATCTGAGAAACGAAGTTGCTGGGGCTACATGTTATGGGAGTCAGATCAGAACCCTCGAGACTGACTCCATTTAGTTTGTCGATGGCTAGTCAACATTTTCTGATTCCCTATTTTGGAATCTGATTTGTTTTGACGGTCTTACCGGCGAACGTGATGTTGAACGGTTGCGTCTCGACTGACAATTACGAGACATGTGTCCGACCTCTCCGCAACTATAACATTTCCCTGTGAAACTTTGTCCGCTTAAGACTCTTACCTGACGGGGTCTGCATTCTGGCCGCCACACTGCTTACTGTCTTTGATATCAAGACGCTAGCTACTGTCTCCATATAAGTAGCTTTCGGATTTGTTATCGCTGAACGTTTTATCTCCGCATCGCGAATGCCATATACGAAGGTGTCTATCATACACCTCTCAGTATTCTCTCCTTGGTAGGCAAGATGAGCCAACCGTTCCACTTCCGCCGCAAACTTTTTTAGAGACTCACTCTCTTCTGTACACGTGTTCGTAGCTCTAATTGGTACATTTGTTCCGATGTTCAATACCATACAAGCGCTGAACAACATTCATTAAACTTTCATAACAGTCTATCTCACCTTCATCGTGAGACATCGGCTGAGATAGACTCTGAGTAGATCGGCGGCAGCACCTTTCAACGAAACGGTTAAATCAGCCACTTTTTCTCGAGCACTCCAACCATTTGTGCTAGCGATAGTCTCAAACTGCATTCTATTCTGAGTCAAACTCACAATGTCTGCTAAACCCAAGTAGCTATTAGATTTTATTATTAATAAAATAATAAACGTGCACCCTAATCGTAACCCTAAGGCGCACGTATAATGTAATAAAAATGTTATTAGTAACTAAAAGTCGATTGCATGCTTTTAGGTGCGCGCGTTTGACAATTGAACTGCAATTAACTGTCACTGACTGTCACTGATCACTGACTGGCCAGCACTTTCCCAAAAGTGTGCCACTCGATGATTGCATTGGCGGACAATTGCAGAATGTGCAAACCAAACAGTAGGACAATTACAAATAACAATGTAGGGCAATTAGAAATAATAAAGTAGAACATTAAGATACAAGAATATGAATGTAAATAGTATATAAGCAGGTGTTTTACGAATAAAGAAAGTCTTCTTCTAACAACTAAACTTGAGCGAGTTTCAACTCGCGCGATTAGGAAAAGAACCAGAGTGGACTCAGGTTGCTATGAAGCGTCCAGTGAATGTCCTGCAACAAGAGTAGAATCTAGGCGAAGCACACCACACAACACCCCAACATAACTGGTGCAGCCGGCATAAGGACCTACAGTCCCAGGAGCATTTAGGAATCTTCGCGGAGGAAACCCAGGATTGGCAGCATCACAAAAAGGCGCGAACATCAACGGAATAATGAAAAGTACTAAGAGAAAATTGTAAGTATTTATTTTATTGTAGCGTAATATAGGTAGATACTTCTGCGACCTTGAAGGCGCCGTAGCGCTGGTCAAAGAAGTTGCAACCGAAGGCGCGATGGCGCTGTTGCAGGCAGCTTTGTATGGGCAAACATAAACATAAACATAAACCGTCAGTATGATCGGACGGTCTATGTATGGCCTCTTAGCTATGAGGATTTTTTGGTAGGGGAATGTGTGTGTGTGTCGGTAGGGACATTTATTTTCTTTTAGCACTGATTTAAATATTTAACAGTGTAAGATTCGGGTATTAGGCAAGAATACTTCAAGAGGGTTGTTGCATCAAACTTTGTGTAGTTCCGAAACTACGATTTGCGCAGCAAAGTTTCATTAATATTTTGCACGGAAGAGCAAAATAGAGAAATTGGAAATTATGCTGAAAATAGAGACGTTTTAGTAGTGCTGTATTCATGCTTTGTTTTTGAAAATTTTGTTTGATGGGTAGAAAATATGGAGAATAATTTTGTGAAATCGATCACCTTATTAAAAATGGGTTCATCGAAAAGCATTAACAAATAGGGAAATATTTATTTGTATAAATAATCTGTATCCACGTTCAGTAGTTGTGCAATTAATTAAGTATAATTTTTATACTTACGTAATT
The DNA here is from genome assembly GCA_920105625.2 of Clusia tigrina. Lineage (NCBI taxonomy): Eukaryota > Metazoa > Arthropoda > Insecta > Diptera > Clusiidae > Clusia > Clusia tigrina. The sequence goes on from OV050032.1 coordinate 57,413,365, forward strand.
TGAGTAATTTTGTTTTCTCTACGGCATTACGCCACAGTTGTCTTTCTATGTTGAGTAATATTTGTTTTATTAAGAAATAAAACTAAAAACTTATTGATATACTATTACGCGTTTTAGTTTAGAAAATCAACCTTATAGCCTTCAAGTGAAGCTAAGTTGATGAAAAATAATATAAGCGGAAACAAAAAAAACGAAATCGGTTCAAATGAGTTTATAATGAGTTTATGATGAGTTTATCGTGGGGCGGACTTCAGTTGGTATACATTGAAGTCAATGTTGAGTATAATTCGGTAAGTTAGTAACGATTGAAATAAAATTTAATAAATATATATCTGGGGACTCAATGATTTCGGGGTAGTCATATGAGAATACTTGAAGTTATAAATAAGTGGAATTATCAAGGCAAGTTTAAAAATTACAAAACTAAGCTGTAACATTTATTTTTTGGAAGTCATGGGTTCGTAGATAAGAATTAATTAGGTCTATAGAAGTACCAAAATAAACTAAAAGATTGCTGGAAGCGCACAAACTGCAAGGCGAGGCAATCCAGAAGAAAATCCGGAATTGTAGAAAGGACAATAAGGCACGAAATAATAGCGAGTACTACTACAAGCGCATAGCAGAACTACAATCCTTGTTGAATACATTTAACCATAATAATGAGGAGCTTTTACGTTTAAGGAGTGTTGTGGCGACAAGGAGTACTTTGAAAAGGATTATCCGGTATATATTAACGGTTTAATACGATACTGGTCGACCAAGTTAAGAATTGATCTAGAAGACCTGGAAGCACAAGCATATAGTCCTAGTTCACCGGAGGACAATGCTCAAGACAAGTTAAGGCCTTTACAGACGGAAGTAAAGTTATTTACAGAAAAACTGTATGAGCAATTAGAAGCAGCAACGAACAAAAGTGAAGCCCAGGTACTCTGGACCTGGGTTTCCCCACCTACTCTCTTGGAGAGTATCAGAGAGTTAGGGAATAGATACGCATCCATTTTGGGAACAATAGGGCGTTGTTTCGTGGTTAATAGAACAGCCGATGCGTTTATCGAGATACCCTGCAAGGAGGCAGCTACTGGAAAATAATTGCTTTTGGTGGACTCAGGAGCGGACACAAGCCTCGATAAATCTAGTATTCTACGAAAAGGACAGGCAACTGATGAAACTAATGTGAAGACTCTTAACGGTACCTTTGGGCGGTGTATTAGGACACTAGGCGCAGTTAGGGTGAACCACAGCGAGTTCAAAGACATACGTTTCAGAATAAACGTAGTGAAACTTGAAAAGGAAGATGTTCCGTCTGATGGGTGGGATAACCTTTCGGGTCGCAGCATTCTGGATGCAGTAACTAAAGAGTTATCACTTTACGGTAAGAATAGGAATAGTAGTCTGACTCCTCCACTAAGGTCATGGCGGGAAGGAACCGTCAATAGGGTTAAGAATAGTAGTCAGGAAATAATAGGCGCGAGGAAAACGAGAGTAATTACTCTCCGTGTGAACACGAAACTTCGGACGGTTCGGACATGCAGCAGCTAGAGAGACCATAACGCGCGTTGACAAGGGTAAGGTGTACGCCTGCGTACTAAATGCATCAGAAGAGGACTATTATACGAATAGGATTTTAGGCCTAAGTTCACTAGTTATGATGATGATTTTAAAGAACCAAATTATGGATCAGTTGGATTAAGTTAATTATGGAGTCAGATTAAGCAGGTAGATATAAGATAAAGGATGGAAAGAGTACTAGAATCACTGAAGTTAGACCCAATCGTAAATTCAGAAGAGAAGGCATTTATAGAAGCCATTTGTACATCATTTCATGACATATTCCTGCTATGAAGGAGACCAGCTAATATATACACCGGAAGTAAAGCATGAAATACCTACTAGAGTGGATCAACCACCAATAAACCAAAAACAGTACAGATTGCCACAAGCTCACAAATATGAGGTAAACAGACAAGTTGAAGGAATGTTAAATGATAACATAATTTCACCGAGTATCTCGCCTTGGAGCTCACCAAAAAAGGGGGTGGTCAGGGTCAGAAGAAGTGGAGAATGGTCGTTGATTTTAGAAAATTGAACAACGCCACTATCAAGCAGGTGTTCCTGATACCAAGGATAGAAGGAATCCTGGACAAATTAGGGCATAGTAGATATTTTTCTACACTTGATTTAGCATGTGGCTGCCATCAGGTTCTGGTGGAAACTCGATATAAGCAGAAAACCGCATTCTGTACCGGTTTGGGGCACTATGAGTTTGATAGGATGCCGTTTGGATTAACTAGAGCACCAGCTACCTTCCAGTGGCTAATGAACCATGTGCTAACAGGCTTGCAAGGTTTAGATTGTTTTGTGTATCTAGATGATATTGTAATCTATAGGAAGAACTTGCAACAGCATTCGCAACGCTTGTGCAAAGTGCTCCAGAAATTACGAGAACACAATTTGAAATTGATGGTGGTTTCTTTAGGACATTGTTGCTCAGAGGCAGGAGCACTGCGTAACCCGCAGAAGGTGGAATGCGAAAAGAATTTGGCAATTCCAAGAAATAGAATAGAGGTGCAAGCATTCCTAGGACTAGTGAACTATTATAGAAAGTTGCTACGTAAAGAAGCAAAGTTCGAATAGACTGAGAGCTATCAGCAAGCATTCGAGAGGCTGAAAGAGATAATTAGCTCGCGTACCCCGACTTTGAACCTTTTTGTTGACCACCGATGCTAGCAATGAAGTATTTGGGCCAGTGTTGCCACAAGGAAAAGTCGGTAATGACCGACCAATAGCATTCGCAAGCAGGGCGCTTAGCGATACGGAGAAAAGATACTCCACAAGAGAGAAAGAATTTCTAGCCATAGTGTGGGCAACGAAGAATTTTAGAGCATATTTGCTAGGACGCCCATTCAAAATTTATACCGATCACCAACCACTGAGAGGCATAGCGAATCTTAAAGATCAAACCTCTCGGTTGTCACGTTTTCGGTACAAATTGTCAGAGTATGATTTTGAAATCATATACAAGCCTGGGAAAAAGAACGTAAAGGCAGATACACTTAGCAGAGTACCACAAAAGCAAAAGATATCGGTAGTTCAAATAGAGCAAAGGCGAAAGGCCGACAGGGAGAAGACCAATGTTAAAGAGTATGTCTGCAGAAGGGTGCAGAGAACTCTGGATATGATTGACACTTGGTGCAGTGCGAATGGGCTATCGGCTAATCCTGTCAAGTCTAGTATTGTCCTCTTTACCAGAAGGAGAAAGCTTGATGGACTTATTCTGCCTACACTAAAAGGAGTCACTATCCAGCTATCCAAGGAAGTCAAATATCTTGGAGTCATCCTTGATAACAAACTTCTTTGGATAACACATGTCGAACTGAAGACATCCAAAGCACTGTCAGTTTTCTGGCAGTGTAAGGGTATTTTTGGTAAGACATGGGGGTCTTTCCCCTAGTAAGGTCCTATGATCTATACAACTATGGTAAGACCTATTATCACCTATGCACCAATGGTTTGGATGAGCAGACTCTCTCTTGTAGGGGCAAAAAAGCTCTATCAAAACTACAACGTGCTGTGGCCATATGTTGTACCGGAGCATTTCCGACTACTCCAGGCCCGGCGCTTGATGCTTTGGTGAATCTCCCGCCACTAGATGTCTTCATCCGCGGAGAGGCCGTTAAGGCCATCTGCAGAGTGAAACATAGTGGCCACTGGTATGCGGTGTACTCGATATTGGACGACGGCGCAGCCACTGACATCGATTCTGCAATCCTGTCTATGCCCCCGGACTCCATGTCGTCAACCGTCATACTAGAAAAGCGGTACAATGTGTTGCTGCCAGAGGCTCGTTCATGGTTAGATCCCGAGAACGAGCTCGGCAAACACTGCTGCCATATTTTCACTGATGGCTCCAGAACTGAAGACGGTTCAGGTTCTGGTGTCTTCGTGGTATCTTGCGGGACCCGCCGGTTCTCTGCCCTTGGTATGCATGCGTCTGTGTTGCAGGCGGAGGTGTATGCGATACTTGAGGCGGTGGACTTTGTGTGGAAAACAGGTGGAAGGGCAAATCTATTTGTGTCTGCAGTGATAGCCAAGTTGCGTTCATGGCCTTGGATAGCCCCCTACCACCACTTCCACGATAGTCAGGACCTGCAAATCCAGGCTAAATTGTGATGGAAAACATAATAGTCTGACGCTGACTTGGGTACCGGGACAAGCTGGCATTGCGGGTAACGAGACCTCTTACTCTTTGGCCAGGATGGGCTCTGAGGCTGTTTTTATTGGCCCTAAGAATGTTCTGCCACTCCCTTCTGCTGTCATCAAAGCCACTGCAAACAAGTGGGTTGTTTCGACCCAAAAGCGAGCATGGCGGGCTGAGAGAGGCTGCGGATGGACGAAAATAATGCTACCGCTATCTCTGACCGATGGTCACGGTTCCTTCTATCTTTAGGTAGGAGGGACTCCAGGCTGTTGGTTGGCGTGATGACGGGGCACTTCTATGGGCTAGGCACATGGAAAGGATTGGCATATCAGACAGTAAGCTGTGGAGAAGAAGACGAGACGGCGGACCATTTTCTTTGCGTCTGGGTTTGGGATTTTTGGCACTGATGTGCTGAGGAGTAACCAACTTGGCTGCTTGGCACCACAGGATCTACTCCTATTTCTTCGGTGGTCGGGTAGATTTAAAGCAGCGTAAAAGGGAAACTTAGAAACTTAAGTGCAGTACAATGGATATATACTCTGTCTTAGTGCTGCGCTTACTAAATTGTTCCAAAAAAAAAAATAAATAAATAAATAAAACGATAACCGGGCAGTAATTGACACAGAAGCCGCAGAAATAAAAGAAACGAAAGACGAAAGAGACAAACAGCTAGCCAACAGAGAATCAGACGGGTATACGCCTGGAAAAGTATGCTAAGAGACATACAAAAATATGTAAAGAGTTGCCCAAAATAACAGGCCAACAAAAGTTCGAGGCTAACAAAGATGCCAATGGTGTTAACTGATACACCGAAAAAACCATTTGAAAAACTTCACATGGATATTGTAGGTATTTTACCTGAGACAGTTTCGGGAAATAAATACATCTTGACGTTCCAAGACCTGATGCAAAGGTGAGTACGGTAGCCAAATCGTTTTTGACGAAATTATAGCACGTTACAACATACCGAAAGTGTTGGTGACCGACAACGGTTTTAATTTCGTGTCAAAATTATTCTCTGAGACGTGTAAAATGCTAACGATTAAAAAATTACACATTACCCCTTATCATTCACAAGCGAGCGGTTCGCAAGAACGAAGTCATAGACCTCTGGCAGAATACTTGCGTAGTTTCGTCAAAGAGGATGGCTCTAACAGGGATTAGTGGTTAACTACGGCCATGCATGTACACAACAATACTGTACATGTATCAAAGAAGCAAACTCCGTTTAGAACACTCTACGGGTTTGATTTCAACATGCTAACAAATTTGCGGATTACCCAAATAAAGTGCGGGAATATCAGTTACAGCGAGCGCACGAGTTGGTTAGAGAAAACCAAGATCGTGCTAAACGAATTACCAGAGAAGCCTACAACAAGGTACTAAGCCCAGTAGTATTTCATGTGAGTAATATTGATGAACCAAGCTAGGAAAATTAAATTTTCTCCTATATATACACACACCCACACACACACACACACACACACACACACACATACACACACACACACACACATACACACAAATCAAATCGAATCGAAGTGGTTGTACAAAATTTTTGGCCCGACATTTTTGGAAATATACGGATTGTTAATCGCCAGAGTTTTGTGAAAATACGTGGAAAGGGTAGCCAAAAAGCGTACCCCGGTTCAGTGTATTAAAAATTGTTTGTCGCGATCGGTGAAAAAAGGTGTATAATTTGGTGTTCCTGCCAATGATTTGCGGCAATTTTGTCTCTGCAGGTTTATCCGCACTGCAGAGCGGAAACGGCAGCGATCTCTGCCTGCATAGTGCCCAACTGAGCAGTGGTTTGGTCTGAAAGCACCAGACCCCTGGACGGCGAAGCTTGGGCAGGCGGAACACTGCAGATACGGCGAGTTTTGTGCCTAGGCTAATATAAGTTTATATATTTAAACTTAATAAATTTGGCTTCGCGCGTGTCGTTAGGCAGTTTTTGCAAGTTCCTGCCTCTTAATCGGTTTAACCGAAAATTGGGAGAGCGCTGGAAACTGTGCACTTAGTCTGTAAGTGTGCAATGCGCTTAGCTGAGCAGAGAGAGAGAAAGAGAGACTCTATCAAATTTTTTATTAAAAAAAAAAGAGCTGACAACCCTTGGACCAAAGATAAGTAGTGCTTTTTTAGTTTCTTACTTTTTTTTAATTTTCCGCCAAATATAAAATAAATTACACAACTATAATTTTAACTTCCTTTTATTCCAGAATTAGAATTCATTAAATACTAACAATAATTACTAGGAAAAAATATATATATTGTACTATAGTAATAATGCCAATAATAATAATAATAATTACAATAATAATAGTAAATAAATAATTACTATACTGTCATAAAGTTCCTTGTAGCAATACCTACTCTGAGAAGACATGGATTCTCCCAATACACATAGGGAGACTGCAGAGACTGATGAAGCAGTTAGGAGTAAGAGCACCAACCAGGTGTGGACGACATCCTCAGGAGATCCGTTTAATAGAGTCTCGAAGGTAGTTCGAACAACTCCTATGGTGCTAACGAGCGGAGGTAAAATGGGCCTGACCTCAAGCTTGGAACAGGGCAATACAACTCCGGCCGCAGTTGCGCAGACAACAACACCAGTGCTAGTGGAGCAACAGGAAGCCGCTATCAAGGCACGTTCAATGGAAGGCCAAGATAGCATGTTTGCTAAACTTGGCATAAAAATCGGATAGTTAACGGAGATGTTAGTGGACAGGCGATCAATTCACCAGCCAATGAGAGATCTCGTCAGCACAATCGAGGAGATGTACAATCGAGGAGATGTACAATCGAGGAGATGTACGGGTACACGGGGAGCAGGAGAAAGGGAAGCTACAAATGGTAGGCCCAACCACCAAAAGCTCCCAAACATCGCCGCTGCTTAAGCGACTGGAAGGCGGTACCCCAAAGAGACAACGAGAGGACGAAGAGACAGCGGCAACATCTAAGTAGAAGAAAACGTTGCAGAAAAGAAGCTCTAATTCCGAGGACAAAATCGGTATTATAGCTAAGGCGAGCGACCAGCAGAAAAAATCGAGGAATTTGTATCAAAGCGAAATGCTGAGACATGGTCGGTAAGAGGCGCCCGGAGACTAAGAGCGGGAACAACGGAGCTACGGCAAGGAGGAGTACGTCAGCTGAGGAAGAACGTTGCACGGCCGGATGCTATATTGATAGCAAAAATCGGAGATATGTCATGTGGTGATATGTTAAAAACTTTGAAGACAAAGCCTGAACTTGATGAACATGGCAAAAGTGTCAACAAAATGAAGAAAACCGCCAAAAGAGAACTGCTAATGGAGCTCAAAGGCAGGTCAGGAGAGCAGGCTGGCAAACTTAAGGAAATAGCTGAGCGGATCCTCCAGTGCTCTACGCAGCTTGCATATCCCTATATACCTACTACGAGTCGTAGCAAATTATTTCAAGGATAGAATATTGCTATACGACACAGAGGAAGGTCTAAAAATGTACAACATTACATGAGGAGTCCCGCAAGGATAGGTGATAGGGACTTCTCTGGAACCCCATGTACGATGGTATTCTGGAAATTGAGCGGCCAAAAGGGGTCGATATTATAGGGTAGCGAAGAAACTTGCGGACGTGGCAGCCAAATGTAATGAAACCACCGAAAGAGCCACGGTGTGGTTGCAGATGGCTGGATTACAAGTAGCCGAACAAACAAAATGGAGGCAGTACTAATGAGTAGCTGCAAAAAGATTGAGAGCCTAGAAATAAGGGTAGGAGGACATATGATCACGTCAAGCCCATATATAAAATTCTTGGGGGTCTTTCTAGATTATCGGCTCAAACCTGAATAGCCAAGACAAAATAGATCCAGCCAAAATTGAGTCAATCAGAAAGAACTCACAAAATGAATGACAGGAAAGATGGGATATATCCACCAAAGGACGGTGGACTCATGAGCAGATCCCAAACATACAAGTATGGATCGCCCGAAGACACAGTAAAGCTAACTACCACCTAACGCAAGTCCTATCGGGATGCTTTCGAAAGTATCTGCACAAGTACAGACATGTGGAGGACCCATACTGCCTGTACTGTGTTGTCAGCTTTGAGAATGCAGAACATGTTTTAATGGAATGCGGCAGATTTCCGGGTGCAAAACGCCTGCTTGAGCGTTATATAAGAGAGAAAGTAACCCCACCTGGTGTTCTCTGGTACATGCTTGGGTCACAAGAGGCCTGAGATTCAGCAGCGTATGTATTGGTCGGTATCATGACGCAAGTAAGATGCGACGAGCAAAGCGCTTGAGGTTTAGCGAGCTGAAGCCGTTAGAATGACCACGATACGAGAGTGAGGAAACTGTCAGACCGCCCTGTGAAGGAGTAACCCACATGTCGACACAGGGTACACTCCATACGAATTAGTATATGGGAAACTCCCATGTTTATCAAATGACACAACATTAAATAAAACAAAAATGTATGACCTGAACAACTATTCAAAAGAATTACAAGCAAGGTTAGAGTATGCACTACAATAAACTAAAAAGAAACCAAATAGAAAGAAGGGGAGCAAATTATAAAAATACACTTAATTTAGAAATAGGTGACTTAGTTTTGTCAAAAGTAGAAAATAGAAAAAAAGATATCAACCCATACAAAGGACCGTATAAGATACTAGATAGGATAGGCGTAAATTCAATAATATACTATAATGGTACAACTAACACAATACACAATAATCAATTAAAACTATATAGAATAAATAATATATAATAATATACCTAAGATCAATAGAAGGCTAAGAAATAATGTCATAAATATATTATGAGACAAAATTGTAAAAATTCAGACAAAACATATATCAAGAAAAATTATTTGCTCACATCACAAATTTGTCTCTTAAGGGCAAGAGTGTAGTGTACCATACTAGCGCACACTAAGAAAGTTAGTACACAATCAATATGCCGTACGAATTTAAAGTAGCGCAACATAAAGTGCAGAAATAACGGTAAAAGTACAATTAGATTTAAGAATATAATTTGTAACAGGTATAAATAGGATAGGTATAAGTTTAATTAGTTAGACTAAGACAAAAGATAATGTAAAAATGATATAAAAGAGCAATCAATCAAGCCAAATAAAAGTCTGAGTTAATCTGAACTTCTAAACCTGCGCCTCGCATTAGAACCCTTATTCTCTCTATGCCCTTAACCAGGTTAGGTTAAGATCAAGATAAACCATAGCTTGGCCAACGACAAACTCCTCCGGTCAAATCCCTTGCTGAGGGCGTTCTCCACTTTGCTAGGTTTTCCTCTTTTCAATTTTGGATGTCAAGACACACCACATGGCGAACCTGCAAAACTGATCCTAGAATCTTGTGTTGACAAAACTGAATCCTGCCAATCCAACTTGCTTTTGAAGAAATCCGGTCACAAACAGTTCGCTTCAACTCCAAGTAACCAAAGGAAGAATACGTACCCGAAAGCCTGAGCAATCCCATCGTTCCTGCGCCAACATACGTACCCAAACCAGCACTAAAAGTGGGACCATTACCACTCACGATTGCCGAGTACAAGAGCCGCCAGGAATTAAGAAAACAGCACGAAAAAATAATACTCCCACAGAGCACCCAAAAGACATTAGAGAAACGAGGAGGAAAACTGACGCAGCAAAAACGACAACTGGACCACTTGTTAGCAATAGTCAACGAAGCAAACCCACCTCCGTGGAATGATACAACAAGAATTTGGGAACTGATTGACTCCCTCAAAACCCAAATTCAGCAAAGACGAAAAAACCAAATGTAAATAGCAATCCCAAAACTGAAGTTTCAACAAAAATATATACACTTGTCATGTAACAAGAACAAGAAAAAAAAATCACTAGGAGCAGCGGCAGATGCCTTTTTTGCAACCGGCACAACAGTCGCTAATTTCCATAGACTTGGGAAGCACGAAGTGGTAAAACAGTGATTTATAATGTGAGTTAATGGACTCAAGACAAACGGAATAATTAATTTTATAAACCTAATAAAGACTCCATCAGGACCTACAGCGTTAGATTTTATCCGCATAATCCCTCTGTGTACATCACACTCACCAACTGCATGAAACTCAAATGATCTTTGACAGACAAGTCCATCAACCACAGATAGCTCCCACTCACTAGAATTCTCAGGGGGAAACCCATTCAGGAAATGATTATTTAATTCATTCGGTTCCACTAAACAATCAGTTCTATCCTTGCCATGAACACCAAACCGTTTTAGATTCCTCCATAATTGTTTAGATGGAAGAGATGCATCATGCTTAGAGGAGAAATAATTTTTCTTTGCTAGCCTCACAGCAGCTACAGCTTCATTACGAGCCAGCCTGTAAGAATCCCAATTCTGATCGGTTGGAAATTTTCTCCATCTAATATGCAACCTGTTTCTTTTCTTAAGATGCTGCTTCACTAGCGCGTCAAACCAAGGACACACTTTATTTTTAACTTCAATAGTGCGAATCGGGACATATGTGTTGAAAACATCACAGATCCGACTCACGAGACCATTCAACTTCTGATCAATGCCGCTAGAAAACCAGCAGTCGTCCCATCTTATTTGGGAAGCTCCCTAAACAAAGAAGTCAAGTCAATGGACTTATAATCACTGTACGAGATAGAGGTAATATTCGACCAATATTAACATTTAGTGTACATAATATCAAGTCATGATCAGAAATAAAAGTGAGCTGATCAAAGATAAATAGCATTGATATGTCAGATATAATAAAGAGGTCAAGTAAGCTAGGACCAGCATTATTTGCAAGTCTAGTAGGCATGATGGAGATCACAACAGAGACGCCAGACGCACTAATAAGGTCACGAAGTTTATCCGAAACAGCATCAGCAGAGTGCAGATTTACATTAAAATCCCCACACACACAATATAGTAGTCATAGTCAATTACACGCAACGACAAATCAGAGAAAAACGGCTCAACACTGTGACATTTATTAGGGTTATACACATATGAAACCATGACTTTAGAATTATTGTCAGATATTTCCAGATTTAAGAACTCAACTTTGGTGCCATCAGACCTATTTACGATTTCTACATTTAGAAAAGTTTTAACAAAAATAGCAACACCACCTCCTTTTCGGCCGACTCTATCATTCCTAAAAAGCTTGTACGTGGGTATATTGAAATATAGGTCACTTGCCCTACCCCCAAACCTTGTTTCAGACACACAAATCACATCAACAGAGGAATCAGCTAAAATGTACCTCACATAATCAAGTTTGGAAGAGTTGAGACTTCTAGCATTAAAATGTACAATCTTTAAGCCACAACGCTGTTTGCACAATACATCAACCAATACATTATGATTACCACTAGCACCACCACAGACCTCAAAGCCAGAAATAGTAATAAGCAGCAGCCACAACAACAGAAAGCAAATTAAATGTATAAACGAAATAGAAGAATAGATATACCTATATGAAAAGTAAAGAGTTAAAAATATATAAAAGAATAAAGTAATAAAAAGAAGAAAACTTATAGCTAAGTTTGAAATAAGCATAAGGCATGAAGGAAAACACAACATTATTGTAAATTAGTAGCTGCTGGTGCGCCAACGAGCGAATCCACGGCCTCTTTGCTCGTAACCAGTTTCGCTTCAGAATCTCGATTCACTCGCACATACGAGTATACCATGCCTCGCATGGAGAATGCAGAAGTCAACAGCCGCTGCCACCTAAGCCTCGATGCATACTGCATAATTACCCGATTGCTCTAAGTTAGGCTCTCATGTACAAATACGGGAGTTTGTCCGCCGACACCGATATCAGAGAGCAAGATGGATCTCTTCTTCTCCTTGCAGAACCCAGCAATAGCCCGAAAGAGATTTCTCCTTTGTTGTGCCGTTTGCAGTCTCACCAAAACCGCCGCAGCCCCGTTTTGAGATTGGCTACGGTTCGAGCGCAGACGGAATACTTCCCGAACCCGCGGCGAGTCACATTTGACCGATGGACAGATTTTATTAAATGTATCACCCAATCTCTCACTTTCGGTCTCAGGTATTCCATTAATTAATATATCCGTTGAGACAGCATCACCTTCAAATTTTTCCACTTGGGATTGCAGAAAGTGCATATTTGACTTCAGTGTTTCAACCTCCGTGATGGATTGCTCAATTGCCGACACTCTAGACTCAAAACCGGCCAACTCACTCATTTTCTGCAAACCCGATCCTCAAGCAGCTTCACAGATCCGTTAAGCTTTGTGACAATGCTCTCTTCGAGCTTAACCAACCGCTCATCCCATGCAGCCAGCAAACCAGAGTCAGAGAGCCTATCTGCAGTTGCTTTGTTCGCATTTGGTGTTGAGTGCAAACTTGGCGACAAATTTTGTTTCTCTCTTCTTTGTGCTGCCTGACTTATTGCCAATGACATTTTTGCAAAAACAGGTTTCTTTATTTTATATCGACTATACAGAAAGAAAAAACTCAACACAAACACCGACATTCAGTCACAACTTCAAGCTTTAGTAGGCGAATTAACAGATCAAGATCTCTGGCAAATAGTATAAAAACCGCTCTCAACTTGTTAGCACCAAAAACACGTCTACTCAGTAAGCTCATTAATTACAATCATGAACAGAAATGCTTACTATTATAAGGAAAAATCCAAATAGAAATTATTCAATGAAAACAATACAAAACAAAATAGAACAAATAGACATATTAAGAGACGCATTTCAAGAAATAATATAGCCTGACAAACACACAGCAGCTCATTGGTGCAAAAATCAATTTCATCAATGCATACTCAGCTATTAAAGACCTTTTAATACAAATGCTAGAAGAAAATATAGACACTGAAAACGAATTAGAAGACATAATAATGGTGTTATTCAGTTTAGAAATAGCCAAATCTCTTTCGATTTTCACCGGCAATTTCATAGAATTAGACAGCTTCATAATTACAGCTGAACTAATTAATACGTCACACTTAATGAAACAGGAAAAACAGACTTATTACAATACATTTACCATGCCAAATTGACCTCAAACGTACGAACATCAATAGGCAGCTAATCACAACCAAACAATTTAGAATCACTTACAACACTACTAAAGCAGAGATACAAAGAAATCAGAACAATACCGCAACTACAAAGCAAATTAGACAACTTTCAACAAAGAAACACAGGAGTAAATACGTACAAAGAAAAAATACTAACGGTAATAGAAAGTTTAAATAGACTAGGTATAGAAGACTTAGGAGTAACTGTCGCTGAACATGAAAGCGAAACCGTTACAACGCCCAACACAATGCAATTTATGCAAATAAGAAATGCGCAGTAATTCAGCTCACCACGGAACATGAACCGCTATCACAATTCTGGTTGCAACGCAGAAATTATTCATTCAACTCAATACGCCAACAACTCAAGACAGAACTTCGGCAGACGATATGAGAACCATTCAGAATCAACACAAACAAAAACCACAACAGATACAACAACCAGAACAACTCCAACAGAAATAAAAACAACAGTTTTAACCGCGTCCGAAACTCAACAAACCGCCGAATGCGTATAGTAAACAATGAGGGAAATGACCGAGGCTCGGAATGCATATTAATTCCGGACAGCCGAAATTAAATGTATACAAAGTATCGGATAACAATACAAATTTTATTACACTGACATACAACAACGTCGTACTAACCTTCTTTGTAGACACAAGCGCAGACATTTCTTTATGCAAAATTAGCAGCAAATTAGAAAACCAAGAATACTTTCCAGACAAGAAATGTAAACTAACTGGCATTACAAACGAAGAAATTTATTCGGAAGGATTGCTAAGATTAGAACTGAAAATAGGAGAAAAAAATTGTACCCATTTGAACTGGTAAATAAAAATTTCCCAATAGAGACAGACATCATAGTAGAAAGAAACTTCTTTAATTCCTTTGCAAAATAGATTATGAAACATTTACAATTTCTATCTATATAAATGAAAATAACATAACCTTACCCATGCAAACGCAAGCATACGATACATTAAAAATTAGAATACCAGCCAGAACAGAAATTATGCAAGCCTTTAAATTAAACATAAATGCAGATAAAATTATATTTAACTAAGAAATAACATAAGGCATATTTCTAAGCAACTCAATAGCCCCAAAAAAAGCAACATAACATATAAAAATTTTAAATACAACAAATTCAGATGTAACTTTAGACGGCATTCAATTAGAGACTGACTCACTACACAACTACGATATACTGACATACAACAAAAACCACGAACACAATGAAAAACATTTCCATAAGATTCTTGAAACCTTAAATTTCGATTGCAAAGACGAGAAAGCAAAAAACGAACTAATACAAATTTTTAGACAATATCCACAAATTTTTCACCTTGAAGACGAACCATTAATAGCAAATAATTTTTATCAACCAAATATTATAACAAATGACAACACACCAGTATATATCAAGAACTCCAGACTACCACACGTATACTCAGAAATAGTAAATGAACAAGTATATAAAATGTTACAAGAGGATATCATTGAATCATCCGTCAGCCCGTACAACTCCTTTTAGATTCGAAAAAGAACACAAATAACAAAAAGAACTGGAGACTTGTAGTCGACTTTAGAAAACTGAACGACAAAATAATCAGTGATAAGTTCCCACTAACTCGACCAGAAGACATTCTAGATAAGAGGGAATAGCAAAATGGTTCTCAACACTTGATATGACTAGTTCATTCCATCAAATAGGACTGGACAAAAAATCACGACCTTTAACAGCTTTTTTAACCACAAATGGACACAACTAATTTAAACGCTTACCTTTTGGACTCAAGATATCCTCAAATAGCTTTCAAAGAATGCTAACAATAACACTTTCATGACTCGAATCAGAAGTATTTCTGTACGTAGATGACATAATCATCTATGGATGCAGCTTACACCACCACAATCAAAACTTAACCAAAGTGCTGGACAGATTAAATTGCCACAACTTGAAAATAAATGCATCAAAATGTTGCTTCCTGAGACCAGAAGTAGTATACCTAGGACATCTAATTATACAGGACGGAGTTAAAACATATCTACACAAATACGACACGATAAACCCAATACACAAAAACGCAGACGAAGTAAGAAGATTCGTTGCATTTTGCAACTACTACAGAAAATTCATACCAGATTTTGCAGATATTGGAAAAAGTTTAAACTCACTATTAAGAAAATCAGCTAAATTTCTATGGACCGAAGAATGCCAGACAGCTTTTGAAATACTAAAACAGAAACTTATCAGCCCACCCCCTACTACAATACCCGAATTTTCACAAACCATTCATGCTGATTACCGATGCATCAAATTATGCATTAGGAGCAATTCTATCAAAAGGTGAAATAGGAACAGGTTTGCCTATTTCATATGGCAGTAAATCTTTACAAAAACATGATTTAAATAAACCAGTGGGAGAAAAAGAATTGCTAGTAATACATTGGGGTATTAACTTCTTCAAACCCTATTTATACGGGAGAAAAATTACAGTAGTAACAGACCATTGATATATTTCTTCTCTCACAAAAATCCATATTCAAAAATGCCTAGAATTAGACTACGATTTTGACATAATTTTTAAAAAAGGAAAAATGAACACAAATGCATACGCGCTAGAAAATTTACTCAGACACTTTAAAAGAAATGGTACCAAAAGACATAGATGAAAAAGCAAAAAGAACATTAATACTTACGAGGGGAATGGCAACTAAAAATAAAATAAATGAAAACAAAGAATTAAATAAACAAACAAAAAATTAAATTTAAAACTGCACAACTCAGAAGACTGATCACCTTCAAGTATGGGAATGCACCTCCATAAACGACGTCAAAAATATAATGAAACTAAAATTTAATGTCGACAATAAATATCAAAGCTTTGATAATATAAAAATATATATTGAAAAGAAATTTGCGCACGTAGGACAGTGCGATAATTCAGCGAATCAAGATACGACTCTGAAGAAGCTGCGACCTAACAAAAATAATTATAAAAAATTCAAATTTAATGCATGCAGGAATCAATGATAAATCAGCGAGACTAGCCTCGATCCTGAGGAAATTGATATCCAAAACAAGAAAATATAAAGGAATTAGCTATAGCGAATAATGATGAAATATTTAAAATGTATACAAAAGAAGAATTTAAAAAAGCGTACGCAAAAACTAAAATAAATAATAAAAGTCCTCACCTGAAAATAATAATATATGCCACTCCAAAAAGAATAACAGACGATTTAATAAAATACAAACAAATTGACGAATGCCACAGAACAACACAATTCAGAGTAATAAAAACTCTACTGAAACTAAAAAAAAGTACATTTGGAATAACATGAACCAAAGATAAAAACTTTTGTATCTAACTGGGATACATGCGCGAAATGTAAAGAAACAAGACACATAAAAAAACCGCTTACAATAACTTACATACGAGGGCGGATTGATATTGAAGTAGGAAAAAAACATTTTTTTTTTCAAAAACCATTTATTTCTCAACATAGTCTCCTTTTACTTCGACACACTTAGTAAGACGATATTCCAACTTTTTTATACGATCTGAATAATACGATTTCGGGAACCCCTCAAAATACGCGTTAGTTTCGGTAATCACTTCTTCGTTTGAGATGAATCTTTTTCCTGCGAGCCATTTTTCAAGTTTGGAAAAAGGAAAAAGTCACTAGGAGCTAAATCTGGACTATAAGGTGGATGATTAACCAATTCGAAGTGTATTTCACGTAATTTTAGCATCGTATCTAATGCTGTGTGAACCGGTGCGTTGTCTTGAAGAAAGAGCATTTTTTTCTTCTTTAAATGTGTTCGTTTTTCCTTGATTGCATCAATCAATTGATCCAATAATGCACGATAATACTTTCCTGTGATTGTGGATCCTTTTTCAAGATAATTGATGAGTAATATTCCGTGTGCATCCCAAAATACAGTGGCCATAACCTTGCCAGCCGATTTCACTGCCTTCGCCTTCTTTGGAGCACTTCCACCAGCTTCCACCCATTGTTTCGATTTATTTTTGGTTTCAGGTGTGTAGTGGTGGACCCACGTTTCATCAACAGTTATTAATCGACGCCAAAAATCAACAGGATTACACTTTATCATGTCCAAACACCGCTGTGAAGTGGTCTGTCGAACTCGTTTTTGTTCGACACTGAGCAAACGCGGCACCCATCTTGCCGATAGCTTTTTCATATGCAAATGTTCATGCAAAATGTTGAACACACGTTCATATGATATGTTTACCATTTCAACAATCTCACGCAACTTGACTCGGCGATCATTCATAACGATATCGAGGATTTTCTTGATATTTTCTTCAGTAACCACCTCTTTTGGCCTTCCTGTTGATGGTATTGTTGCAGTGCTTGTTCGGCCGCGTTTAAATTCAGCAATTCAATATTTTAACATGTAATCTGACGGAGCAGACTCACCGTAATGTTTATCGAGCTTTTCTTTTGTCTCTTTCGCCGTTTTCCCTTTCAAATAATAGTGTTTAATCACTGCACGAAATTCACTTTTTTCCATTTTTCAAGAAACACAAAAGTTGCTTACTTCAAACGACTACAACAAATAAACTAATCGATGAATTTGGGTGAAATTTTAACAGCTGACGTTTGACAGATCGCAATTTCTAAAAAAAAAAAGTTTTGTGTGTTTGTGCTGCCATCTAGCGCTAGGTAGCTTCAATATCAATCCGCCCTCGTACCTAATAACAGTTTCGAAGTAATATCCATCGACACCGTAGGACCACTAAAGATGTTATATCCAACTATCAAATAAATATCCATCCCTGATATCCTATATCATACTTAATACTCTTAAATGAAACCCTTCATTCTATTACTTTTAATTACTATTTTTATGTAACTCTGTTATGGAATAAGCTCACATAAAATAAAAAATCATGGTGGGCGAAAGTGAAATCCTAAAACAATTGCTAAAAGATTAGCAACAATTTTCCAGAAATATGTTGTAACAACAACAACAGTGGATGGAATCAATTCTCGCTAACAAAGCTGCTGGTGCAGTTGATGCAAATCACACCATAGTACCTGCATTTCACAATTTTTCAAAAGAGCAGCAAACCTGGGAATCGTACCTAGAGCAGCTCAATCAGCATTTTTTAGCATAAAATCAAAAATCATTCTTCTTGTGTTCTGCAGAAAATTGTACTCATAAGTTCGTTGACGATATGATTCGTGACCAAATAATTACTCACACGCTACACGATGCTGTGCGCTCTGCTGCGTTGCAGAAGATGTAGCCAACGCTTGCCGACGTCTTGCTCATTGCAAAGTCGTACGAATCAACCATCAAAATAGTTGCAGCGATAAAAGAACAAGTGCCTGGAAAACAAATTCCAGTGAACGCTGAAAGTGCGTTTGCAAAAAAGTCGGGTGCTCACAGCAACAACAACATTGTAAAATTCAAATCCTGCTCTGGCTGTAGAGACTCTCACTCAAGAGAGAGCTGCAAATTTAGAAATAGTGTAACAAATGTAACAAAATTCGGTATATTGCTCCGGTGTGCATGTCAAAACAATAGAAAAGCAACAAAAACAATTTCAGTGACGAAAACAAAAAGAAAGATTACCGCCGCAAAAATCATAACATTGGCATGATCGAGACAATATATAATTTGACCGGTGTGGTGGAAACCGAACGCAATAAAAATTACATTGATCTACAAATCCTAAACAAAATTTTGTTTTTTCAAATAGACTCGGGGGCAACAGTGTCAATAATAAATGCGAAAACATATAAGCAGTTAAACAGGCCACAGTTGCGAAATTGCTCAAGAGCGTTGTTCGGTTTCGGTCAAAGTGAAATTCCAGTGCTTGGCAAAATCTGTGCAAATATCAAGTGCGGCGAAAAAGAAGTGGTAATCGTTGTCGTTGATGTTGAAAATGGAAACAATTTATTCGGTTTCGATTTATTCAAAGAATTCGGTTTTGAGATTCAGCAAGTATCTAACATGAACGCAGTTGAAAAAAGCTAAGTAAACAAACTTGCTGTTAATACACAAATTGACATCGAGCAGTATCCACTGCCTACTTGTGAAAGTTTGTTCCACAAAATTAGTTGCGGTCAACATTTTTCTAAAATCGACCTTAAAGACCCCTACCTGCAAATGGAACTTGACGATGAATCTATGATTATCAATACACCGCTTGAATTATTCCAATTCTTCCTTATGGCATAGGCAGTGCTCCGGCATATAGCCAAAAATATCTTGAGCAGCTACTTCAAGGCGTAGAAGGTTGCGGAAATTACCTCGATATCATCATTACCGCGCCTACGTTTCACGAACATATCAGCCGCCTAGAGAAAGTGCTACAAATTTTACAACAAAATGGCATCAAGTACAAGCAAGAAAGGTGCTTTTTTCTAAGAGACAAAATCGAGTACCTTGGTCGTCAAGTCAGCGCTAAAGGCATAGATGCATAAGATGCATAGACGAGTCAGGACTCAAAGCAGTCAAAGATCTTCAGCCGCCAAAAGATCTGAAGCAAGCCGACGAAGCTTTCATGGGTAAGGTGAATTATTACCATAATTTTATACCCAACTATTCACAGCTAACCGCACCGATCAATATGCTGCGTCGTAAAAATGTAAAGTTTACAAGGGGTCCTGCACAACAGGAAGCGTTTACAGCTCTATAAACGCACATTCTCAATGCTACGCAACCAGCGTATTTTCAAGAGGAGTTACCATTGGTTCTCGCTACAGATGCCTCATCCTACGGGATAGGTGTTGTGCTTTCACATATTTACACTGATGGCAGCGAAAGGCCGATTGCCTTCTAATCTAAAACGCTCGATGTACATCAGCAGCGATATAGTCAAATTGAAAAAGATGGACTCTATCATTTTCGGAGTCAAGCGTTTCCACCAATATTTATATGGAAGGAAGTTTATATTGGTTACAGACCACAAGCCGCTTGTAAGCATTTTTAATCCGAATCATCAATTTCCATTGATGACGTCACATTATTACAACGCTGGGCGATTATACTCATGGCTTATCAGTATGATGTACGATATCGCAAAACTACCGAGCATGGTAATGCTGATGCTTTATCACGTTTACCACTGGGCTCGGACAAACAGTTTGACCACGAAGAAGCCTGCTTCAACATTGATGAGCTAAACACACCAATTGATGCTGAAATTATTCTTAAACACACCGAAAGCGACAAAATTCTTCAACCCGTTCGTTTTTTCGTCCAAAATGGATGGCCTGAGAAACTAAATCCGCAATATGCTGATCTGCAATCATTTTTTAACCACCGATTTGCCTTAACAGTTACCAACAATTTACTTTGCCTTCAAACGGAATACAATCGTGTCATCATTCCTGCCTCCATCAAGCGAAAAGTTCTTCAATTTCTTCATGATGGTCACTGGGGAATATCCAAAATTGAGCAGCTGGCACGACAACATGTATGGTGGGTCAATCTTGACAAAGACATTGCACAGCTAACTGAAAGCTGCGATGAGGAGTATGAAAGCTGGCCTGAAACTAACCGACCTTGGGAAAGGATACACATTGATTTCGCTGGCCCATTTTGTGATTTTATGTGGCTCATATGTGTCGACGCTTTTTCCCAGTTCCCGTTCATCATTCAACTAACTACAACAACAACTGCTGATACAATATCCGCCTTATCATCAATTTTTCCATTGAAGGTATACCTGAGACGATCGTAAGTGCCAAAGGTCCTCAACTTACAGCTGATTCATTCAAAGTTTTTTGCGCGCAACATGGTATCAAGCATGTTACTACTGCATCGTTTCATCCCGCTTCGAACGGGATAGCCGAACGTTTCGTCAGAGCCTTCAAGACTGCTGTTAAGAAAAATATCGATGATGGCTTAAATTTAAAATCTGCTGTAGTAAAATACCTTGCAACTTATCGTTTAATGCCAAACGCTAATGGCAAAACACCAGCCGAACTACTGCATGGTAGACCTGTTCGTACCCATTTGACTCAACTATTGGAATCACCAAAACAATCAGACAAATCTCAAATAAGCAAGCAGAAGTTCCAGTTAAAGCAATCTGTTTTCACTCGAAACTATGCAAGAGAAGTAAAATGGGTAAAAGGAGTTATTGTGCGCCAGCTGGGTAAAATGGATTATCTGGTGCACACAACTAATGGCTATTACAAGCGACACGCTAATCAGCTGAAAACTAGATGCAGTTCCGACTTAAATTCTACGCAATCACCAATCGATATCGATTTTTCACATATACCAAAAACCGACAATTCAACACAGGTTTCAAGTAACCAACCAACACAACAACCGATTTAAGAGCCTTCTACCGAAGAGAGAGCATTAGCCGAGACACCTCAACTTCGAAAGAGTACACGCATTCGAAAAGCAGTTAACCGATATGAAACCGCCGACTTTAGAAAAACTTAAGTATCATAATTGTCTTACTTTTCAAACATTAATTACTTTTCATTTTTCTATTGCATTCATGAATTCATTTAACTTAATTAACGTTTTGTTTCATAAAATAAGGGTGGAGAAGTGTTATATCCAACTATCAAATAAATATCCATCCCTGATATCCTATATCATACTTAATACTCTTAAATGCAACTCTTTATTCTATTACTTTTAATTACTATTTTTATGTAAATCTGTTATGGAAAAAGCTTCAATACTTTTAATAAAACACTTGACATTGAACTCTCAAACGTGTGAGTCTCAAAGTATATCAAAAGATATTAAACAAATTTCGCAATAACTATACTTACAATGCAATGTGAACTAACAAAATTTGTAAACGCAGAACCAATGGCAACAAAAGATCCCCAGACAGCAGCAAAGACACTAGTTGAACAATTCGTTTTAAAATACGGACACTTCAAAACACTAAAATCCGACAGAGGGACAGAATTCACGAACGAGTTGATGGGAAAAATATGTGCACTTCTAAAAATAACTCAAATATCTTCGACACCATGCCACCGCCAAACAATAGTCTCACTCGAGCACAATCACAGAGTTCTCAACGAATTCCTTTTAACATTAATAGATGACCAAGAATGGGATAAATGGATTCCATATGTTACTTTCGCTTATAATACGACCCCACATGTTGACACAAGGTAAACTCCATACGAATTAGTATATGGGAAACTCCCATGTTTACCAAATGACACAACACTAAAGGCCTTATTCTGGCGAGACTTGCAAGCTCACCTCATTCATTGATAGTGAATATTTGACAAATAGTAAGTATTTGGTATTCTGACAGAAAATTCAAAGCTCTTTCGTTTACTATTTAGTAAATGGCGCGAAAGGTATTGACAGCGAGTGAAAGACAATTTATGATGTTAAAATGAAAGAAGTTGTGCTGTTATTAATCGAAGAGGAAAACGCGGAAAACAAATTAAAAGGGTGACGAATATTAAAGATATGCGAGACTGTAGTGATCCCTTTTCACTCGTGAAGAGGTATTTTCAAGCTATTACCGCCTCAGCCGATCGCTGCGTCGCAGGCTAATCGACCAGTTGGAGCCGCAGGATACGCAAACAATGTATTTGCCTTTCGCAGTACGGTTCTTGGCGGCATTATATTTTTTTTAACAGAATTCTTGCCTGCCAGCAGTTGGAGATTCTGATGAGAATAGTGCACGGCAACGCAGCTACTCTTCAAATTAATTTTTTTTATATTTATATTATATATAAATCTTAGATTTTTATAATTTATATATATATTATTATTTTTAAATATATTTTTCTTTTCATTGAATTGAAATTTTAGCGCTCTTCACTTAAATCATCACTCAAAGCGGCTGTTTTTCTCTAAGTACCTTTCACCTCGCTTAGGTTCAGCTTTTAGAGCTTTCCCCTTGTAAATGTTTTGCCAGAATACGGCCAGAACTTTTTATTTACAAATTTGCATTCACTATTCGTCACGTTTACAAATAGTGAATTTTGACAGAACAAAGCCGTAAGATAGAAATAAGTTCTAAATGATATAAAAGAGTCATCGAGCCACCAAATAAACCAGAGTTAATCTGATCAACTAAAACTGCAACACGCATCAGCCATATCAATTCTCTTTCTGTGCTTTAAGTCAGGAACGACTTAGAACAGCACGAACCATAGTGTGGTCAACGGGAATCTCTGCCGAGCACTTTGATGAAACGACACAGGTGCAGATAAATTTTGAGAGAATTCTGTTCTCGCTTCTGTCAAAATAGTCAGCAGGTTGGTTCCAGAGGCATGAGAATATTTGTAATCTCGGGCAAAAAATTTCTTTAGCGGCTGAAATTTTTGTTTTATAACGGCTAAAATATTTTTGGCTGATTTTATTATTCTCTTAAATTTTCATTTTAGTTTATAATGTAGCGAGAGGGTAAACCAAGAATACATCGTTATGTATCAATTGAAACTAATCTACATAAAATAATTGTATAAATTGACACAGTTAGATTTAATTTATTGCAAATCGTTAGCTCCTATTGTAGATCAACAACCTTCCCAGCGAGATAAATTCCAGAAAGATAAATTATATATATATCCCTTTATCCAGCAGCTCAATAAAATTAATTAAAACCAAAAGACTCTTTCTCTAGTGGGGGAAAAATGTAGCAAAAAACCCATTATTTATTATTTCCCCAAATTATATTCATAAATGTAATATATTATAAATATCAACATATATATAAATATAATAATAATATAAAAAATATATAATAATATATAAAGAACTGCTTCCTGCAGTTATTTCTCGCACTCAATGGACATTTAAAAAATTAAATTAAATTGTATTTTGCGTGCTCAACTCGCCAAAATGGAAGCACATGGCAAGGGGAACCCCTTTTTATACAAATGGCTTTAAACCCTAGGCCTAGCAGCATGAAGACAAATCGCATTTGAAATATACTCCCAACATCAATGTAGAATTTTCCCGGGATGAGTTAATCGCCGAATTTGTCATTTAGTAAAGATGGTACTTACTGAAGAAGTCAAGCTTTTCTATTTCCTCTAACTGCTTTATCCTTTCTTCCAAGTCATTAATTTGTGATTTTACCGGATCATCACTATAATATCATAAACAATTTAAAAAACAATTATTTGTGACACATTGTTGGGGCCTATTCTCGTCACTTGGAACTTTAAAACATTTCACATTTTCTTTGTCCAAACTTTTGCGGCCAATCTTTTGGCGGCTTCTGTTTTCATAATTTGACAGAACCGAGACCGAAAGAGAGCAACAAAACAGAATGGGCTACGAAACGTCACTTATCTGCACCACCATTGTATATACACCTTGCCGAGCACGATCTCTACTGAAGGCGCATATCCGCTTCGTTAGGTACTATACTGCCACATAGGAGATATACGGCCACATGGCGATACGGTCTTTATAACTGATTTCACCATTTTGTTCAATTGGATAATTACTGATGACTTCCAGCACACTTAACACAAACAGTATATATATATTTCAGAATTTTTAGTCGACCTCCGACTCGAAGCAAAGGGAATGATTCTACCTCTTCAATAAAAAGACTAAAGAGATTTTGATGAATTGTTAATGTCGATGTTTTTTCCGATGCAATCGATTTCGTAAGCGAAGACATTTCTTTCAATATTACAGATAATGCAATATAGTGAGTGTTGAAGCTCCTCAGGTGTCAGTGATTGGTGTTCGTTGGAGGTGGACTCTTTCGCGTGTGGAGTGAATCGGAATAGCCGGCTTACGATGCGCAGAAGTTTTGTGTAGGAATTTGTACGTTCAACAAGATCTAGAATGGCATTGCTTTCGACAGCGCATTTGAAAGTTGCTTTTCTTACTGCGCAATTTGCCTCTTCGCTCATAAAATCAGTTAGGGTTGTATGTGGTCACTTTTCTCGATTGCTGGTAGTTGGAACGTGTCAGGGTTGCTGGTAGTTGGAACGTGTCGCCAGTTGCAATTAGTGGTGGATTCCTGCATTTCAGTAATGCGATTGCCGACAAATGTTGTTAATGTTGAAGAGTGCATCTGTAACCAACGTAGAAAGACGATCGTATCTGTCCATAGAAACACGTCGGATTTCAAATCGCCGAACAGTGGTGAAATTTTCTTGAAGAGACGTGAAAGTAGATGCGCGCCGGCGAGCTTCAGTTCTGGTAGCGTCCTCTTTTTGACTGGCGCAACTCGACACTTTGCTGTGAATAAGTGAACAGAAATGTTTCAATTATTATCGCTCACTCGAACATATACGCAACAACCATATGCGCGTATTGATGCGTCGCTAAAACCATGCACCTGAATACTAGTACACGGTGCGAATAAAACGTAGTGGGATAATTTTATCATATGCAGATTTTCGAGATCATTTATGAAATTTTTAAAATCGTCTTTCGATATTTGCGGAACCACTGTATCCAAATCGATTTTCATTATCCATAGGTATTGCAATAAGACTCTTGGTTGTATTATGATAGGTGCCAGTAACCTCATAGGATCGAAAATTGAGGACGAAAGTGGCCAAATTTAGTGTTTTGTATACGTTGTGTATTGGCTCAAACGAAAATAAGAATAATTGCTGCTGTGGATCCCATGAAATGCCGAGCGCATTTGAAACTAGAGGTTCATCGATGTTCATATTGATGAGTTCTGTCGATGTGTTTTGAAATTTTGGGTGATTCGATTGAATTTTGGGCAATTCAAACCCGCCTTTTTGCAATAATTGAGTAATTTCTTTATTGATGATTATTAGCTTTTCGATATCGTTGGCGCCTGTTAACATGTCGTCGACATAGAAATGATTGCGTAGAATATTCGCGAATGGCTAAAAATGGCGATTTGTATATTTGAATCGGATTTTGTTCATTGTCATGTCAATTTGCGATGCGAGGGGTGTACCAATACCATGCGATACATTTTTACTATGTCGCCGGTGAGTGCATACTTGCATAAGCGAAAACGAAGAATTTACAGATATTGTTCTGTTTGTATAGTCGGTCCGACTAACAAAACAATATTTATCGATTTTTGTGACGATTTGGCCGACGCATCGAATATGACCCTCAACTTTGTGCTAGTGCTATTGGGTATAAGTACGCATTAGTGGAGTATGAAGTATTATGGCTGTCTTAAATCTATATATTTTGCAAGCGATATATGGTCTAACTGCTCATATTCTTTCTTGAATTGTTCTTATTGCAATTTGATATTGGAGTCACGAGTTAACCGTCTTTCCAGCGAGTGAAATCGATTCATAGCTAGACAACGAAAGGCACCAATAGCGACTGGATCTTCCTTGAATGGAAGCTTCACCACCACACGACTATCTGTTTGTATTTCTGTATTGGCAACATAAACAGACTCGCATGCTTGCTCATCTGCTGACCATTTCGTGGTCACTGACTTCTTCTAATGCCCACAGATATTCTAGTTGCTGATTTAAATTTTCATCATCGTGTGTAGAAAGGCAGCTTTGTTGTGCACGTGCCTTACAAAACGATTTTTAGCGACCTGATACCACCCATCCAAATGTGGTCTCTTGTAATGTTGGCATTGGATTTGCCCGTTACACAGAATGTCATAGAAACTATATGCTCCGATGAGCAGGTCTATTGGTTGTGATTTATAAAAACATTCTTCAGCGAAATCAATTTTTGAAGGCAATTGTCATGCACTTATGTCCAAATCAGACTCGGGCTGATATCCAGACAATCAATTAGCGACTAGTAAATTTGCTTCTATTTCCCGTAGCGTGGAAAGTTGCTGAAATTGTTGCTATTCCGAAACCAAATGAGGACCCCTCAGTCGCCATATCATACAGACCGATCAACTTACTACCAACTTCTATCAAAAGTTTTTGAAAAATTGCTTTTTGATCGCCTGGAGCCCATTTTAGAAAGGATAAAAATAATCCCTTACCATCAGTTCGGTTTCAGACGTAAACACTCTACAAGTTCATAGAGCTACGCATAAAATAGCAACTGAAATTGACAAAAAAAATACTTGCATGGCAGTATACCTTTATGCTGCAAATACGTTTGATAGCGTATGGCACAAAGGACTACTGCACAAGTTAACATAATATCTTCCACTAGACTTCTACCTACTAATAAAAAGCTACATCAAGAACCGATATTTCTATCTCAAGTATGCTGAGCAATGATCAGATATTATAAAAATGGTGGCCGGAGTACCACAAGGTAGTGTACTAGGACCAACACTATATGTCTTATATACAGCTGACATCCCTACACCTATAGCAGATGACAACATGACAGCATCATTTGCTGACGATACTGTTCTGCTTGTATCGCACAAAGAGTTCATTATAGCGGCTCCAACAAATACTTGAAAAAACTTGGTTTGGAAAGTGGGAAATCAAAATAAATGGCAACAGGACTATCCAAGTCATTTACACTAATAGCAGGACTAAGCAGTGCACCTAACACTAAAAAATGACCAGATTAAAATTGACACTAAAGCTAAATACCTCGGTATGACAATTGATGCCAAACTATTATGGAAAGAGCACATAATACAAAAGAGGAACGAAGTAAAAAATAGATTAACGACAACTGTATTGGCTGTTAGGAAAACAATCGAATCTTTCGCTTCTAAATAAAATAATCCTGATCTACAAGACAATAATCATGCCTATATGGAGGTATGGAATATAAATTTGGGGCACTGCAAGCAGAGCTAATATTAATATCATATAATGTCTACAATCAAAAATACTACGCACAATCTCCAATTGCGTATGGTAAATACCCCATGACGCTATTCACCGTGATCTCAACATTAGCACTGTACAAGAAATTACCCGCACATGTAGCATAATGTAGCATTCACTTCAACGATGTCCTAGACGCAGGAATCAAATCAAGCCAACAGCATAAATTTAGAAGAAATAAACCTAAAACGGATATTTTCATAAGAAAGCAAATTATTGAGAAAAGAAAGCTGAGAAAGAGGTGGCAGCTAACTAGATCGCCTGAGGATAAACACAATTTAAATATAGCCTGCAAAAAACTCAAGAAAATATTAACTAAAAGACAAAATATAGAAGTTGAAAATTACCTAAAAAACTTGACGCCTACCCAGGATACGAACTACTCATTATGGAAATGCACAAAGAAATTAAAAACTCAGATAAGGTATCAGCCACCACTACGGAAAGATGACAACTCATGGGCTACTACCAATGAAGAAAATGCAAAAACATTGGCTAAATACTTTGAAAAAGTCCTATCAAATGACGAAGATAAATATATTGAAACATGCAATGAGTTAAATATAGACATTGCAACCAAAATAAAAAAAACAAACACAACAGAAATAATTAATTGCATTAAAAAACGAATAAACCACAAAAAAGCACCAGGGGGCGATATGTTGACAGGAAAAGTTCTTGTTGAGCTACCTACTATAGGTTATAACTACTTAAGGAATGCTATCAACTCAATGTTCCGACTACAATTTTTTCCCAAAGTTTGGAAAGTTGCTGAAATCATTGCATTACCGAAGCAGGGAAAAGATGCTACAACTGCTTCGTCGTATAAACCAATTAGCCTACTTCCCATAATCTCTAAAGTTGCTGAAAAACTATTACATGATAGACTTAGCCAGATCCTTGACAATAATTACATTATACCAAATAATCAATTCGGCTTCAGAAATCGACATTCAACGATTCAACAGATACACCGTATAACAAACAAAATTGAAACAGCCGTAGAATATAAGCGGTACTGCGTTGCTGTATTCATGGACGTTGCAAAAGTATTTGACAAAGTATGGCATAAAGGACTGCTGCATAAATTGAAGACGATGCTGCCACTTGACTACTATTTGATTGTTGGAAGTTATCTTAGTGATCGTTACTTTTACGTCAAATATAATGAAGAGTGTTCGTCTATTCATCTTACAACAGCCGGAGTTCCTCAAGGGAGTGTTTTAGGACCACTGCTATATGTCGTTATACCACTTCCAAAAGAACTGAATACCACAATTGTTACCTTTGCTGCCGACACAATCCTCTTAGCATATGACAAAAATCTAAATACTGCGACTGCAAATCTGCAGATATACACAGAGAATGTTAAGGAATGGTTTGATAAATGGTGCTTGAAAATTAATGAAGATAAGACTGTACAAATAATTTTTACAACTAAAATAAAATTTTACCTAATACCTATTAAAATAAACAATAAAGATATAAAAATAGGGTCTACTACTAAATACCTTGGCATACACATGGACTCAAAGCTAAATTGGCACTCTAAACTCACAATTAACAACAAGTTGCTGTTGTGTAATAAAGCCAATTTAGACGTACGGACTCCAAGTATGGGGAACGGCAAAGCGGTCACCCATAGAAAAAATTCAACAACAGCAATCTAGAATTTTAAGAGTGATCATAAAGTCTGGTTGGTACACAACAAATGAAGACATAAACGAGTTGTTACATCTAGAAGAAACCACCATGCGCCGTTTAAAGAGAACTCGACCCAACGACCTAATGAACTAGGAAATCCAACCATTAGTAATAGTATTATAAATGTAAAAGTAAATAATTATCATAAACATAATTTTGATCATAAATTATTATAATATAATTATAGTGAATTATTGTAATTAATGTAAATAATTTCTGTTGTATCACTTCTTGGCACTGGCCAAATTGTGTTTTTTATATTAATTTCCAAACAAATTGTGAAATCATGTACTAGGTGTTAATATAATGGTGACAGATGTATGAAATAAAGGGAAATAAAAAGAAAAAAAAAATGTTGCATAAAGCACACACACCGACTATCATTACACTCAAATCTTGAGATACAACAGCTGCCAATGAAGGAGAGTGAGCAACCGATAAGACTCAAACGCCATACCCCAACGGATTTAATAACTATTTTGAAATAGAAATTTTATGAAATTGTAAAATGTTATAAAAAACTAGCTAAGGCTGCAAGGGTAATGCTGCAAGGTTAAGGCTGCAAGGCTAAGGCTGCAAGGCTAAGGCTGCAAGGCTAAGGCTGCAAGGCTAAGGCTGCAAGGCTAAGGCTGCAAGGCTAAGGCTGCAAGGCTAAGGCTGCAAGGCTAAGGCTGCAAGGCTAAGGCTGCAAGGCTAAGGCTGCAAGGCTAAGGCTGCAAGGCTAAGGCTGCAAAGCTAACACCGTGGCAAACTTCCCAATCAAATATAGTATACCCACGAATGAAATATCACAACTATTCGAAGGCCAGAACAGTGGCCTTAGAATAGATGACTGGATAGTGCAGTAAAAGCACAAAAATCGAGCTTAACATTGCCATGGACAATGGTTCTATTGTCCCCACTGGTGTGGACTCTGGTGACTCTATGAACTCCTTAATAGGCAGATCACCCTTCGACTCAAAACCCTAGGATATGCGGTCATCATATGCATCACAGGCTGGGACGACTCCACCATATCGAGTCATTGCAATAAGCGTATTCGCGACTCAAAGTTAATACAAGGACAAGGAAGTATCCTTCAACCCAATAAAAACTGCACTTGTACCATTCACCAGAAGAAGCATGTACACTCTGAAAGCAAACACTATTGTAGAATTCACATCTGAACAGTGTAATCAATAAAGCCATGCGCGTAATGTATGCATGTCAAAGGCTGTACGGTAAAACATGGGGCATGAGACCGAAAATGTTCTACTGGTCCTATAACAGTATCGTTAAACCAATTATCAATTACGCCTCCTCAATATGGTGGTGTAAGGTTGAATAGAAGACTGCAGCAAACAAATTAAACAAACTACTATACTCGTATAAGCTATAAGCGGGGCGATGAAAACATAGCCTTTAATTACAGGTGCTGTTAGAAATACCCCCATTAAGATTAGCCATCAAAAGGAAAGCTTATTCTCAGGCTCTGAGACAAACTTACTCCTTTGAAATTAAAAGTGGAGACCTACCGGGATACATGAACATACTCAAAATGCTCGAAAATTATCCAATCCTCTAAGTGCCTGACAAAATTCTCCCCACGGTGGAATTCTTCAATAAACACAAAATATGTATCTCAGACAGAGAATCCAGGCTCACAAGTATGGTGCACCGAAGGATCCAATCGCGATTGGAAAGATAACAATAATCTTCCAAGAAAAAAACTATGCCATAGAGTTGGACAAGGAAATGCTGACGCAGAAAAATCTCTGGTGCACATATACGAGTATACATACTATCGGATAGTCAAGCCGTATTACAGGCATTACAAGCCATTACGGTCACATCGAGACTAGTCAAGGATTGCCCAAACCCTTTAAATGAACTGGGGCATCATAATATAAAAGAATTCCATTGAATCTCAGGGCATGAAGGACACACAGGCAATGAACAAGCCGACCAACTAACCAAAAAACGAGCAGTAAGCTCCCTAATAGACACTGAGCCATTCTGTGGACTACCAAAAGGACACATCCAAGAATTTTTGTGGAATTGGGTAAATCGCAAATTTGCGGTGCAAAGTACTCGTAATTTAGGACAACTTCCGACGAAAAGATGTTTGGTCCCAGACAGAGGAGTGTCTAAAAAGCTCCTCATGATAAACAGAGAGGAACTCGGAATACTCACCGGATGTCTGACTGCATACTCAGGTATAATCTTAAAAAATTGGGAATTTCCTCCACGAATATCTACAGATTATGCAACGAGGAGCCCTTTGTGCACGTTCTCTGTGAATTTGTTGCGGTGTGCAGCAAGCGGTTTTCCAAATGGGGGATGATAAAATAGCACCAAAAACTATAAGGTACATGGAACTCTATAAAGTGCTAAATTCATAAAGAGCCTCAATATGGACGGTTAAACAATGGCTTCGCACCAAAAATCCAATTGGTCGAAGTCCACTACCCCCTTTTTTAATAATAATAGTAATATGTGGGTACGACCAAGAATAAATTAAGGACTTGGACCTCGTGGGACAGATCTAATCAAAAATATAGAATCACGACATTGGGACATAAGGTCGAAGCAGAGCTGTGAATAAATGTGTTGGTATTGAAAGTAATCGGGTGTGCTTTAATATAAGGTATGTGTATTGTTGATATATGGTCTAAACTTTGTGTGCTCGATGATGATTGTTCGCGAACGATGTACGAGTATAAGGAGGTATCATGTTTATGGGGGTCATTGTATATAGCTATTGTTGATCTGTGGTCGACTTTCTAGATTGGTTGTATTACTTGTAGTCCATGTTGCTCTACAAATATGGCGGAATGATTGTTGGCTTATATGTTGTGGTAGTTTCAATTGACGCAAATTTGGCCATTGTTGTCTGTATTGTTACTTTTGTCGTTGAGATGGTAATTGTTTGCGCATTTTCCACATATCTTGGTACTACTGCGGGTTTTTGATATGTGACTATATCCGGATGCGGTTTTTACAGCAAATAGGGAACAGGGTTCTACTATTTTTGAAAATTTTGTAAAGTTCTGAAAAGATCACGATCGAAGAGTCTAAGGTCGTCAAAAAAACACCTTCAAAATAAATTTATATTGTGTGCTCTCTTATTTCTATCGAAACGGTGTTGAAGGAAGCAAAAAAGGATATGAGCTTCTTGGGATACATATAATTTTTTGTTTTAATTAGAATTAGACTATTCCTTGTCTTCAACTTTTCCAGCGCATGAGCCGTCAATTGATATTTTGATAAGATAGTTTGGACTAGATAGTTTGGACATGGATTTGAGAATTTACAAGCGTTAGTTTTATCCCACTGCAACGATGGCAAATTGTGTTCTGTTTGCTTTGTTTGGTTTGATTACTCTTATGGGTATACGCTAGGTTTTATATTGGTGTATTTGTTGTTTGCATTGTTTTTGTATGATTTTTGTTATTTTTTTGCACATTTGCACTGAACTTCCTTAACGGTACTTGCTAAATTACACTTGTTATTTGCTTAGCATGTTCAACGATTGCAGCAATAGCCGATCACGTTGAAGTTCACCTGGTAAAAGTAGTAGTACCTTAAATTTCATGAAATCGGCCACTACTTAAAAAATAGCTCTGTGGATAACGATTAAAAAACTAAATATACATATCAGATTGATTATTATGAGAGATAATAAAGAAATTACATTGCTTAATAATATTAGTTTTTTTCTGAAAGAAACAATCCCCAACATTGAGTTATTTCTTTTCTCTTTTTATATGTTTCCACGAACTGCCAAAATAAAGAGGTGTAAACCACTGTTAAACCGATTAAGGATTGAAAAAATTTACAGTTAAACATTAAATAGTTACCTGGATCTACAACTACCACAACTCCCACAATTAACTGATGTTCTTCAAGGACAGTATTGGTCACCAGTGGAACCAAATCTAAGGCTTCAGATTCATTTCCATCCAGCTCAACAACTACCACCAATAAGTTAGTCCAAGTAAAAACAGCGCTGTTCAATCAAGATTTTATAAACGAAAATAAAATTCTGAAAAAATTTTAAAGGAGTAATACAAATTACCATTCCGCGATTTTTTTATGACATCGCAGCACGGAGTTTTCTATGTCAATTGGATGATAGTTCATTCCCCGTAGCGTTATTACTTCATCCAGCGCTCCGACAACATATACTGCATCATGTAGTTCCTGGTCGTTTTCACTACCGACGGTGCATGGGTCACCTGGAGGAATTACTGTTGACATTGATGATAAATTTAATTGTAATTGGCTTATTGAATTCAAAGATTCATTATCACTATCTCTGCTCGCAATACTAGGAGTGGTTTCGTCTAAAATTGAGACGGCCTGTGAGCATTCAGTACGCCGTAAAAATCCAAGATAGCCCGTTCGTGCATAAACTTCAGTTGTAGCACCGGTCACAAGTTTTGCATTGAAATGATCATTGTAATCGGTCTCGTCACCATATATTGTGAAGTATCCATTGGCATTATGTGGTGATTGGACCTAAGCACATACAATTTAGAAAGAATTTTTTCAGTTAATTAAAATAGCAGATTTATAAAATAATTATGAACTAGTGCTCAAAAGTAAGTTGGAGAAAAATCGCATCAAGAAATTAAAAATTGGAAAAATATGCAAATTTATCAAAAAAATTACATATACGAGTACAAATTCATCAAAAAGAAAATTGGCAGGTCTTCGCATATATTCACCAAGTTAAAAAATATTTATAAAATTATTGCAATTGTCTTCCATCGATCCTAAATTAAGATCAATTTTTAGCTATGTTTATAACACTATTTTACATTCATATGATGTCTCGTTTGTTTGTAGCTTTCTTGTTTTATGTTTGAACTAAGCGCCGAGCTGCTAAGACGCCGTCATGTAATTAATCTAAATAAAACTAATAAAATACAACAGGTTGTTATCGGGCCAGGCACCCAAGTATATCTTAAAACTAGACAACAATGTATCATCCTCCCTATCACTGTATGGAGAAGATTTAAGTGAAAACTTATTATTTTAAGAAAACAATAAAAACAAGTTAGGTACAGAAATAAGATGATAAGTAAATATACAAAAATTACGATGGAGGTAGATCTGCTCTCGTCAAGCAAGACTTGGGCATGGTTTGTAGTAGTTTCCTTGATAGTATATTGGGGTGATTTATTAATTTTATTTGGTATATCTTTTTTATTTCTGAGTGCACATGCGCTATTAAGGGCTTGCAAAAATCGCGGTGGATGTTTATGTTTTTCGCGTACCATGGTGCACCAGTGCTCGTCCGAAGTATTTTTGATTGAGTCCTTTGAACAGTTCGGTGTTTGATGTTTTTGCTTCGCCCCACAGCTGAATTCCACATGCCCAGATAGGTACTATTATGGCTTTATATAAGAGGACTTTGTAATCTTAGTTTGAAATTTGTATTTAAAAGCCAGTTAAGACTTGGAGCTTTTAATTTGATATGCGGTCTTTTCTTTTCAATATGAGTTCTTCAGGCCTCTCTTTTGTGGGGTATTGTTCTTGTTTTTGATATTGTCTACGTTCTTGCAGCCTATCGAATACCCAACCGGTGAGAATTCTCCGAATTTTTTGCAACCAGCTGATTGCCATTTCTTTGAGCGGAAATTTTCTTCGCTATCGTACTCAACACTTAGGAGAGCTATTTATAGAACAGTATAAAGTGATAAATTTTTGTGGCGACCCATTCTAAAACAAAGTGCGCTGTTTCATTCATCCGATTAGCAACTGATAGGCTGCAAGAATGCACCCATTGTAGATGGATTTTGGGATGAAACCGACTTAGATTAATGCTTCCTTAATCTCGGTTTGATCTACATTTGATTCCATACCTTTTAATAAGACAGTTAATCCTTTACTGTTTTTCAGTTGGAAAGTATAGTAATTTCTTTTACTTCCGTCGAGGTAATTGGTTGGCAAACGATAAATTTTTTCAGTATGCATCTGAATGTTTATTTCGTGTAAATCTCCCTTCTTTAAAGCAATTACGTGGAAGCTCTTTTGCTCTATTAAGCTCATGAGTTTAGAAACCAGCATATTTGAGATACGGTTGCGCAGATAAATTGGGCGACGTTTAACTTGTTTACTTATATCTGTACCTTAATTTTTTTGGTCTAGACCTTTTCGTTTTCGGCAAGTAAGTCGTAGCGATTTTGGTTTAGTACTGTGTGGGTACATTCTCCATTTGTATTTGGTTTGTGGATTTTGTTTGGGTTATTTTTCGTGTTTTTTAACGTTTTTAATTTACGCTTTACATATATGTAGCGATCCTTGCCAGCTGGATTGCCGAGCTATACGGTTTTGTATTTAGTTTGATATTACCTGATTTTTGTGTATTATTGCTGGAAAGTGCAGATAATGAGTTAGAGCGTTGGCGCTGAAAAGCATCATTTATTGAGAGCATGCTGAAAGTTTTGCTGTTTAGTATGTGCTGAGCTTTCATCACCGAACTGCGACTGCTCAAGCAACAAATTGTCTGTTTTGTCAGAGAGCATCAGATCTTTGGTTACATTATACCATACGATATCTGCCTTAGCTAGCTTTCGCTCTGGTTGGAGAGAGCGTAATGTGCTCATAATCCACCTGTCGCAGCTGTTCTTAGTTTATAGTTTATGTTTGTGTATTTATGTTTTTACTATTGCTAATGCTTACATATTCGGATATATTACTGCCACAACACTTTTTATTTATTTATATGTTTCTTTATAGAATCTCTGTCTCGCATTTGGGCATACATGTCTTGATTGCCAGATTTCGTTTTTCACCTTTTTAATTTTATTCCAATTTTAATTTTATTACAATTTCACTTATTTTTTTTTTTTAAATTATCGAACACTAAAAAGACATCCGCTCTTCAAGAGTACTTTCAGAGAGAGAGAGAGAGACATTGATAAACTGAACGAAGCAAATTACGACTCATGGAGCTTGCAAATTTTGTGGAGCATCAAGATTAGTGGAGCATAGAGTCAGGGGCGAAGTAAAACCTGAGTCAAATGATGATGCTGGCCTAAAAGAAGCAGATTCTTGGACCAAAAAAGATGAAAAGGTTACAGCAACGATTATATTGAGCGCAGTGCCATTGCAAATAGCGCATGTAAAGAACTGAGCGACATCAAAAGACGTGTGGATAACTTTGAAGGAAATTCATAGGGCAGGAGGGTCAAAAAGTATTCAGCAGTATCTTTGCATTTATACGCCAACAGTTGAAAAATTCGCAGAAATTGGAGTAAATCTTCCGGAAGAGTTATTCATCAAACTCCTGCGTTAAGTAGTCACCTTGTTGCGGTGTAGAAGCTTACTGTAGGTTGGAACATGGCTAATGAAAGGAGGTAACAACTACCTCTAACGAACAGGTTGAAGGTAGTTTTCTAGGAATCCTGCTCAGTCGTTAAGGCTAGTTAGTAGTCCTACTGGTCCATATCGAACGTCTCGTTGAGACCGCCGGATCGTCTAGACATTAACGCATTGGTCAGCCCTTCGGGGAAGTGCGGCAATTGTTTTCAGACCAATGGCCCACTTTCAGTGTGGTCATGTCTCTACTGGATTTGGGTCGCTGATTGCTGGGCGGGAAAGAAGGAAAACTCCCTGGGGCAGAGTTCATCAGACCTATTGACTCAAACAACCCCCTAAACTCAAGGTGGAACAGCTATGCCAGTGAGCTTGTTTGACGGGGTAGAGTCAAGCTTTATAGCGAACTCCGTACGAGGTCCGGCGAACCTACGGTTTCAATTAGCCTTACCATAGGGGGCGCCCGTGGGTGACCAAAACGCAAAAAAAAAAAATGTAAGAAACTATATGGAAAATTTAACGCTATATGAAAAAATGGACTGCACACCTTCAAATGTGCATAATGTGGCCACAAAGAGACAACAGCCATCATTGCTCGAGGGGGCATCTGTTCCCATCCACAATGAAAGTATGGAACACGACCTGTTGAGGGGGGGTGGGGGCACCCGGTCCCTTATCCGACAAGCCGGATGAGATGGATATCCACTTAGCCAAGAGTCGGCTGGGAAGTCTATCTCCTCGGAATAAGAGACAAATCTTCTTGAACCTGTTCCAGAGAAAAAGATTCCAAAACTTAGGGTGATGCTGTCCGGCGCTGGACTTAAACGATTTAAGGCTTTGCTTGCCAGGGGCATATCGCTGGAAACAGCTCGGTCCTTGGCGGCAAATCCTGCCAACGTGTCTGCGCGATCGACCCCTAAAATATCCCGATCGGATGGCTCCACATCGACATCGAGCTCCAGGCCAACAAAGCGGTTTGCACAAAAGAGCTCGCAAAATATTGACAAATTGTCAATAGTGCCCCTGCTGCCCTGCCGGCACTATTGACAATTTCCTTCCCTGTTCAAGGCACATTCTAGCAGAGACAGTCTGCTCCAAAATAAGTCGGGGTTATACCCAGCAATTTCCCGGAGGGCATATGGTCCACTGAAGAAATTGGAAAGGTACAGAGATGTATTCTCTATAAGATGTTCGAGACCCGTGGCGGCTCAGTGAAGCCGCACTTTGCAGGCTGTAGTTTTAAGCCTGGATGGTTGATGATCAACAGTCTGGACGATGAAACCGTAGCCTGGGCTGAGAAAATGATACCAGCCATGAAGCCATTGGAGGGGGCTGAATTGAAGGTTGTGGACGAGGCAGAAGTGCCAAAGCCAAGATCTTCGTTGGCTACTTTCCTGGCTCGATATCTTGGCAGAATGACCGAATTTTGGGGCAAGTGGAGTCGCAGAATGTAGACATTAGTGTCAGTGAGTGGCGGGTGATTCATCGTCTTCAAAAAGGCGACCATGTCGATGTGCCAATTACTCTGGACCCCATATCGTCTGAAAGAGTCGAGTAACTGGGCAACAAAGTCTACTATGGCTTTGGCAGTCCCTAGCTTAGACCTAGGCTGAAGGGGAACAGGATAAAAACTGATAATGTTGGTGAAGAGCAACTAACAATATCTGTTGCGGCGCTGACAAAACAGAATAGCCAAAGTCCGAAAACGGGACCCAAATTCATAAAGCCAGTGCCGAGAGCGGAGAGAGGCAACACTTGTTCCCAACGTCCAAAACCCTCCGCTATCACTGGTAGGCTCAGAAAATGGGAACGAAAAGACCCGGAGGCTGCGGAAACTTTGCGGAGCACGAATAGTGGTAAGATCCGCAAGGATCTGTCTGGGAAATAATGTTCCAGGCCCCATCACAAACGCAAAAATCATCTTGGAAACAGCTTCACTGTCTCCACATCAATCTCCACAGGGCTATAGGAGCTTCATACAGGCTCAGTGCCTTGGTGGAACACCAGTGTCTGGACTTCGTAGCCATTCAAAAACCATGGGTCACAAATGGGCGCATAAATAGTCTGCAGACAAAAACATGTAAGTTTATCTACGACAGTAATGTTGACCGACCGAGGGCGGCGATGATGATCAACAAAAATATAAAATTTTCCCAATTTCAGAGCTCCTACAACGTGATCTGGTGGCAATATAGGCAGAAATGCCTAGTGCCAAAGGGAAGAGAACAATTGTCCTAGCCTCCAAGTACCTACCTGGCGTGACAGAGGATGTGGTATCACGTGAGCTCCAGCAGCTTATGGTGTACTGTCGCACCCGTAACTTATAGTGGGTGATGTGCTGCGATGCAAACGCGCACCACACGGTATGGGGGAAATACGGACACGAACGTACGAGGTGAGTCACTTCTTGATTTTATTACTACTAACAATCTGGTGGTGGTAAATAGGGGTAACGAGCCTACCTTTATGAATGGGATAAGGGGGAGGTGTTAGATCTCACCCTAACTAGCGCATTTATATCAAATAACGTTTCAAATTGGAGCGTGCTTGATGAAGGCTCCTTGTCAGGCCATAGGTACATTTGCTTTGATCTGGGGGGGACACCTTCGAAATAAGAAATATTAGTAAGATCTTTAGCTTCTACTTAGAGCAAAATATTGTGTGCCTTAGTGAAAAAATAACTGACTCTCAGAAACTAGATCTTTCAGTTAACAAATTAAATAATATAATAATACAGGCTTTTGAAATAGTTGCAATCTAGTGGTGAAGAAACGTTCTAGGAAGGTCCCCTGGTGGAGTGGGGAGCTAAACATTTTGCAAAAAGGGCCAGGCAACGCTTTAATAGAGCCAAGTCTAATGGTGACTAGAAGTGCCTTAACGGCCTATAATAATGAGTTGAGAAGATCTAAGAGAGACTCATGGAAAAAGTACTGTGAGGAATTGAAACGCTTCCAGCAGCTACTCGACTCCAGAAATCACTCAGTAAAGATAACTTAAATGGCGTCTCTACACTCAAGAAGGCTGACGGAAATTTTACGGAAAGCCTGGAAGAGACGGAACCGCTTTTGCTGGGCACTCACTTTCCAGGCTGTGCCAATTGTGGAGAGGACAGCGAAACCATCGAGAATACTTGTTTCTTGATGCCTCCAAGGAGGGAACTCTAACTGGCTCGCAGAATCTTTACCGTCAACAAAACCAAATGGGCTATCTCCACTTTTAGACCATTCAAATCCCGAGGTGCCGATAATATACAACCGTGGCTACTTCGGCAAGGTGTTGATGTATTGGCACATGTGCTAACAAACATTTTCAGGATAAGCCTGAAACTAGGCATAGTGTATAAACCTTGGACGAAGGCTAGGGTGGCTTTCATACCGAAAGCAGGCAAAACGGCGGACCACACGCCAAAAGCCTATCGGCCCATTAGCCTAACGTCATTCCTGCTAAAAGTTATGGAAAAAATTCTGGATAAATATATCAGGGAAACTTACCTTTCGTCTCTTCATATTGAACAATATGCTAACCAATCAGGCAAATCGACTGAGACAGCCATACATAGCTTAACGAGCAAAATTGAAAAGGCGTTTGAGGGTAAAGAAATAGCTCTCTGTACATCGGTTGACATTACGGGGGCTTTTGACAATGCTACTTTCAGATCAATTGAGGAGGGGATGAACAGGAAAGGTATACAAAGACTGATCATAACATGGGTTCTCAATATGCTGAAAAACAGAACGACAATCTTTGAAACAGGGACAGCAAAGCAAATTGTCAGGTCAACCAAAGGATGTCCCCAGGGGGGCGTCCTATCGCCACTCCTATGGTTATTGGTTATCGACGAGCTCTTACAAACTCTCAATGACCTCGGATACGAAGTTCAGGGCTTTGCGGATGATTTGGTAATTATGGTCAGAGGCAAGTTTGACTCTACCATAACAGATCGCATGCAACTGGCTCTTGACATCACTCAAAACTGGTGTCAGGAGAAAGGCCTATCGATAAATCCGAATAAAACAAACGTGGTACCCTTCACCAAAAGAAGGAAACTGAATCTGGGGACCTTAAGTTTAGGGACCACAAACTTAACAATGTCCAATGAAATGAAATATCTGGGAGTAATCCTGGACAAAACTCTAACTTGGAAAAACCACTTATCATACATAACTAGTAAAGCCTTAAGAGCAACCTATGCTTGCCAGAGGTTGTACGGTAAAACATGGGGACTACGGCCAAAAATGATGGCGTGGTCATATAAAACAATAATAGTACCAATGATTACTTATGCGTCGTTGGTATGGTGGCCAAAAGTCAACCAAACAGGAGCTCAGAGGACTCTTAACAAGATTCACCGTATAGCCTGTTTGAGTGTGACGGGAGCAATGAGAACGTGCCCCACACTAGCTTTGGGAGTGATCACTGGACTGACTCCTCTACACCTTGTAGTTAAAAGGATGGCGGCCAGCGCGGCCCTAAGGCTACCTAATCTAGCCCATCTTAAAGAAGGCAACCTATCGGGGCACGCAAAGATTCTGGACACTGTCTGGAATTCTCCGTGCCTCATGGTCTTCGACAAAATGGACAGAAAATTAGACTTCTCCAAGCAATTCAAAGTGGTCATCAGTAACCGTTCAGCTTGGAGAAACAATGAACTAATAATAAAACAGGACTCACAGTTGTGGTATACAGATGGGTCCAAAATAGAAGATGGCAGTGCAGGAGCTGGAATTGTAGGGCCAAATTTCCAAAAAGTAATTGCAATGGGAAAAACAGCTTCCATTTTTCAGGCGGAGGTCCACGCTTTAGAGTTATGTGCTAGAGAATCACTACGCGGGGGTACACGCAGCACCAAAATATGTAAGCAGCAACGATGTCGTTAGTGAAGAAAATAAAAGTTGAAGGAATAGGAAGAGTTCGCAGTGTTTGATATCATACTGAATGACGTTCTTTTTGTGCCAGGTTGGCAGTGTGATTTTATCTCCGTTAGTAAAGCCGTAATTGCGTTGGTAATTTCATAGTAGAATTTACCTCAAAAGCAGCGAAAATTGTCGACAATAGAGGTAACTGCTTTTAAAGCAAATAAGGTCGGAGACCTTTTTCTTTTTAATTCAAATTGTAATCGATTATTTCTTACATGTAATGAACTTCTACAGGGCCACCTGGCTGTCCCCGGATCATGAATGCTTCTGCGCTACGGTCATCACTAACGACATCGTTGCCTTGACGCTGACCTTCTTTTGTCAACTTTATCTTCAGTGCACTAAATTTACGGAGTTCATCACCCGTTTCTAACGCTACCATAAAGTTTGCGTAAGATTTTGACAGACTTACCAATAGCATTATGATGAATAACTCGTCCTGAAGGCTTACTCCAATTTCTGGAAATTTTTCAACTGTTGACGTAAAAATGCTATGGCACCGATTTCTACAAAGGTGTCCAGCTCCTTGCGTACGCTGATGATATCGATATTATCGGTCGGATCAAGGGAGATGTTACTGCTGCTTTCTATACTATTGAAAAGGAATCAGCCAAAGTGGGCTTGACGGTAAACGAGGGCAAAACGAAGTATATGCTGTCTGCAAACAGGAGTGCGGCGTCTAGGCTTTCATGTTTCAGCGGGCAACTACAACTTTGAAGTTATCAAGGAATTTACATACCTTGGCACCGCCATTAACACGAATAATGATATCAGTCTGGAGATAAAGCGAAGAAACAAAATTGCTTATAAGTACTACTATAAGCTCAGTAAGCAATTGGGTTGTATATCTCTCTCTCGATCGACGACGCTGACACTCTACCTGACGCTCATTCTATCTGTGCTTCTTTATGGCGCTGAGGCATGGGTGGTATCGCAAACAGATGCCAGCCGCTCTTGGGGTGCTCTAGAGGAAAGTTCTTCGCAAAATTTTTGGTCCTTTCGAGTTGGCGACGGCTATTGCATTCGAATGAACCGCGAGCTGTATGAGCTCTACGCCAGCAGTGACATAGTTCAGCGTTTAAACAATCAGCGACTACGCTGGCTGGGTCATGTCCATCGTATAGATGAAGAGGCGAGAGCCGAAGGTCGACGACGAAGAAGGAGACCGTGCCTCTGGTGGAAGCACTAACCACACTTCTTGTGACTAATTGGAGAACGCACGCGCGAAACAGAGGCGCCTGGCGAAAGCTATTCAAATCGGCCGTAATCCGACCATGGGTTGTAATGGCCACCTAAGAAGAAGATGCCATCAAAATGGCATAATCAGTACGACCATATGAATTGTGCAAGTCTGAACGAGCTGGTTAACAAAAATATGGTACAGAGACTCAATGTGAAGTTTCCAGATGCTATCGCGTGCCAAGTGTGCATGAAAAGCAATTGTACTGCAAACAAATTTTCGAATTCTGGAAACTGACCCAAAGATGTTTTGAAAATATTCCATACGGATTTTTGTACCAATTGGCATATATGGAAGATATCGCAAATTAAAATGATTCCTAAACCAAGAAAAGATCCAACGCAAGTGTCCTCATATCGGCCCATAAGCCTTTCATCCACACTCTCAAAAATATTTGAAAAAATGTTACTTGGGAAAATTATGCCCTATCTAAATCAAAATGCCAACATTCCTACTCATCAATTCGAATTTAGAAAAGAGCACGGTACAATAGAGCAGGTGCACCGTATAACAAGCGAAATTAGAAGAGCTTTCGAACAGAAGAAATACTGTTCAGCAATATTTCTAGACATTGCCCAAGCCTTCGATAAAGTCTGGCATGAGGGGCTAGTGCACAAGATCAAAAAGTTTCTGCCATACAACACACACCGAGTGCTGGAATCTTACTTAGCGAATAGGAAGTACAAAGTGAAATACAAGGAATTTGTAACCCCCGAATTTCAAATATTTGCTGGAGTACCACAAGGAAGTGTGCTTGGTCCTATTCTCTACCTAATATATACGTCTGACCTACCAATAAATAACAGCCTAGTTACTTCCACATTTGTGACGACACAGCTATTTTAAGTACCCATCAAAATCCGCATATCGACTCTCGTGATATAAACGAACACCTTAAAGATGTAGAAATTTGGCTGGCAAACTGGCGTATTAAAGTTAACGAAGCGAAATGTACTCACATAACGTTCTCCCTCAGAACTGGCATGTCTCAAAAGAGGTATCGATGTCGACTGATTTTCATATAAGATTTGACTTCGATGCCTCATAAATGATAATGTGAATATCCCGACTGAAACTATGAAAACGGTACACGAGCTTGAGGCTGAAACAGGAAATCTTCTTCATAAAATCAGAAATGTTTTCGAGAAGAGTTGCCGGGAAAGACTTAAAGAGTCTCAAAGGGATGTTCCCTGGTGGAACAATGTGTTCAATACTCTGAGAAACAAAGTAAGGAAACACTTGAAGAAAGCAAAGAGGGAAGGTGATTCGGACACCCAGAAAAAACCCTTACTGAGTATAATCGAGAGCTCAGAAAATCGAAACGAGCTACATGGTGTGAGCATTGCAAGATCTCAGATTTGCCCAAAATGTTTAGCCTTCAGAAACCCCTTCGTAAAGAAGCTCTGGGTAACCTTAAAAAACAGATGGAAACTAAGCTAGCTCGCCTGAGGAAATATGTTCCCTGCTCCTGGAAACGCACTTTCCGGGTAGCGAGCCTGTGGGCTTCAAACTTAATACATGAGTAGTCCCTGACTGCCAACAATCGGTGTAGGAGTCAAGCGGCCAAAATTATAAATAACGACAGGATACAATGGACCATCTCAACGTTTGGCCCAGATGGTGTCATGCCTTGCCTTCTTCAGAGGCGTTCGGGCATATTTCCACCAGTCTAGTCGGAATAATGAGGTCAGGCCTACTGCTTGTCCACATTCCTTTAAAATGAAGGGAGGTTAAAGTGCTATTCATACCCA
The DNA here is from genome assembly GCA_920105625.2 of Clusia tigrina. Taxonomy (NCBI): domain Eukaryota; kingdom Metazoa; phylum Arthropoda; class Insecta; order Diptera; family Clusiidae; genus Clusia; species Clusia tigrina. The sequence goes on from OV050032.1 coordinate 57,458,258, forward strand.
AGGCAGGTAAAATGCCAGTTCAACTGGCTAAAGCGGATAGAACCATCAGCCTCAGCTCCGTCATGATTATAGCCATAGGAGAAGTTGATAGACTGTCACATAAGACTAACCTATCTGAAGGTCCAGCCCCTGTGTGGTAGTCAGTTTGCTTACCAATCGGGCAAATCAACAACAACTGCAATACACAGCCTAACACAAATTATTGAAAAGGCCCTAAAACTAAAACAAATACCCTTATGTGCGTTCTGGGACATATCAGGTGCTTTCGATAATACGTGATTTGACGCAATCAAAATTGCATTAATCAGAAAGGATATTCCGCTCGTAGTCTCCAAATGGATTACAAATATGCTAAAAACCAGAACCATCAAAGTTGAACTAAAAAGAGTCGAAAAAGGCATAAATACAATCAGTGGCTGTCCGCAAGGATGGGTTCTTAGTCCTCCCCTCTGAACGTTGGTTATTGATGAACTCCTAGAGAAGTTAAACAGTCTGGGCTTTAGAACACAATGTTACACTGATGATATAGTTATATATATTGTGGGCGAACTTCTGGTCTCTTCTACAACAGGCCCTAAACATAGCCAACAGCTGGTGCAAGGAAAAAGGACTATCGTTAAATCTACTGAAGTGTTCAATTGTTCCATTCACCAATCGAAGAAATGTCAATCTGACTAAACTTTCGTTAGATGGAACAATTTTAGAATATTCCAAACAGGCGAAAAATCTAGGAGTAATCCTGGGCAAAAAGCTCACCTGGAACTCACATTTAAATTTCATAATCAATAAAGCAACAAGAGCATTATTTGCACCTGGGGAATCTCTTCAAAACTAACATTCTGCTCATAGAACACCATAGTACGACCAATGGTCACCTATTCAGCTTTGGCTTGGTGGTACAAGGTACGAAAAAAGTGGTCAGTAACAAACTATATTATCTCCATCGACTTGTATGTATGGGAGTAACAGGGGCGATAAGTAGATGTCCTACTGATGCTCTGGAAGTCATCACTGGCAACCATTATTAATTGGGGTCATATAATATTACTTGATCCTTTTCTGAATGACCCCCTTATAAGGTTTTCTGACAATATGTTGAGAAAAATTTCATTCCTACACTCTATTTGGTTGACATCCCTACAAGAAATAGGTTTGAGGAATACATAACCGATATTCCACAAGGTGCCCCGGAATGGTACACTGATGGATCCAAATTGGAAGATGCTACTACAGGAGCAGGCATAATGGGCCTATTGTTCGTGGGCTCACTGGGATCGTACTACTATACGTCCCGAATGGCTGAAGAATGCCATAAAATCCTAAATGAACTAGGCAAGGACAACAAGGTCACACTTTGTTGGGTGCCTGGACATGAAGGAAAGCTGGGAATGAACGGGCGGACTGCCTCGGAAAATTAGCCCTGAAACTTTCTACAGTGTGGCTACATGCCACTCTGCACACCTAATTAAGAAATAGGAATAAACTCAGATAGCTATTCAATGGCATCACGCTTCTGGCCAAAGCCAGGCAAACAGATTTCTTACCCCAAACAGAAGTATCTCCAAAGGATACTAGCCCTGAACCGCGAAAGTCTTAGGACTCTACTTGGGTATCTGACAAGACACTGCTACCTAAGGTATCACCTTAACAAGATAGGCTTTTCAGCCATCTCTAAGTGCAGGTTCTGTGGACATAACTCTAAAACATCAGAACACATTCTATGTGTCCAGCGATCAAAAGTAAGAGATTAAAATTTCTGAGGGAATTCTTCAATTTATAAAAAGCCTCAGGTTAGAGTGAATCATACGGGTTAACACAAAAGGTCCTTACGGGCCGCGGTGATCTTTAAGATATTTATGAACGAAATTTTATGTGCAGAAGCATGTGAACTTGTAAAACCAGGGACCTGTACAAATTTGTGGACCAAATTTTATGTGAATAAGTATAATGACTCTACAAAGTCATAGACTAGAAATGTGCACGATTAGATAAAGGCCACGCCTCCCTTCCATATAATCAACTCTGGGTACCTCACTAAAAGTTATCCTAGATATACTCCTAATGATGATCTATGAATAAAAATTGGTGTTAATGTACATCTCCATGGTTTAACTCGCACGCACATATAAAGGTAAGGGGATCTCGAAGTCGGTCTAACTCTACTTCTGCTTTTTTTACTGGTTGAAGATGTTAAAAGTTAATTTTTTATAAGAAATCAGAATCAATTTATTACAAGAAATGTACGCATATTGTTAATATCAAATATCGTTCGACCGATTTTTGCATTTAATTTTCATTTCATATTCCCGACAACTTAGACCATTCTCATGCTCAGAGACACTAACAACCCAAAAATGCACAGTCAAGACGATCAGTACAATGATATAAATTAGTTGAAGTGCAATGACATAAACAACTCAAAATGCACAGTTATTACGGTCAATACAACGACATAAATTGTTTGAAATGCAACGGCATAAACAACCGATAAAGGCAGCATAAGCAATTCTTAAATGTATTGGTACTACGTCTTTGCATTTTACCTATTAGCAGCGCTAAACATTTACCTCTATTTTTTCCCTTTTACCTAGAAAATACCTTTGGAGTTACAGCAGCGATAACAAATAATCGAATCTGTGAATAATCATAAAAATGTTTCAATATAAGTAAGTTAAAATTGTTACGACCAATCTCATGTAGTAAAAAAGTGCGTAAACAACTTTTCTGTTTTCTTTTAATTTTGGTTTATTTATTGAATTCTCTTATAATAAGACTAACAACAACACTAGTTCACAAAAAAATTAAATAAAATTTCTGAACATTCAATGCCATTACATTTATACAATTTACCATTAAAGAATGTAGAAAGGGTATAGTCTGGATAAAGGCCACGCGTACCTCCCATATAAGTTACTTTTTTCGCCTTTCTTAAAATGACTATAACTTCTGTCCAATTGATGGAATAGTGAAGCAATTTGGCAATTATGGAGATGTGGGTGCTACTAAACACTATGCAAAAAGTGGGCTGTATATACTAACTGCCATACCCATAAATATTCATAACTTAAGATCTATTATAGATTTATGGACGAAATTTTACGAGAACGAATACGCCCACTTTTGATATAAGGAACTTTCGGGTCTCGAATTGATGCCATTGGAATAAAATACACGCAGAAATATACATGGGGTCCATAATAATGTGTGTGCAAAATATGGGGATCGTCTTACTACTGCCACGCCTACAATTAACCAAAAACGATTACTAGGTTTCTACAGAAGATTCATATTAGTATGTACGAGTATATTGACACTACAAAGCCATACAGAATCAATGCAAGGTTCCCTACCGAAAATTTCCAAAGATATGTGATTAAAACATCCCAATTGTTGAACTCGCACGCACACGAAAAGCTGAAGGGTATTTCGAAGTTGGCGTAACCTGACTTCTGACTTCTTTACACGTTTTCTTATGTATTTTGTTCTGCTGAACTCGCAATTAAAAATCAATGGATAGGTTTCAGAAATATGGGCTTGTGATTTTTTTTTTTTTGGGTTTAATTTTGGAAGTGGCTTCACTGTTTAGGCAATATCTCCAGTTTAAAATGTCAAGGAAACAAGGTATTGATGAAGAAAATCTATGTATAAATACCGGAGCTACGAGCTATTGAGTCTAAGTACCAAAATTTAAATTTCACTAAATTTTTAATACACTGCACTGTATCATTATCATTCGGCAATTGCGATTTTCGAGTTCAGCTGGTCAAAATACATAAGAAAAATACGATGGCATTGAATGTACATTTTGACTGTAAACTAGTGTATAACTATTCAAATCTTAAATATATGGAATTTATTCATACCGATTAGCTCTCTCAACATTTGCACTAATGTGTGGGAGCTGCTTAAACGATTTGGAAGTAAAAAATATTTAAAAAAAAAAGGCAAAACGATTTTGGTTAGAGAAATTTTGCTATTATTACTACTATTTGGCTTAGGAATTTTTGTGCTTGTTTATCCAATTTAGTTTAAGGTGTAGTGTGTGAAATGTATAATGTATGTATATACACACAAACGCCAGCACCACACGCGGCGTAGGCACATGCAATGTAAGCGGAGACCCAACATAAGTGCATCGCACTCTCATACAAGAGTGTCAACGTTACTAAGCGCGAACAGCGCGCAAGTTTTTGATAACGCTGCATTCTAATGTTCAATGCCCTTAAACGAATGTACGCCGGCATTGACCGTGATACTTTCTGCTGACATTGCAAAAGCGCTATTAATGTTAAATAAGTTAGATAAGATTCAGAAGAAAAGAGAATTTATATATACATTTTTTAAAATGGGTAAAACTCAAAAATTCAAAATCACAATGGAGACCCACAAGTCACAATATTAAATAATCAAGTTTAACATTCTGAATCCCTAGAGGATCAAGATTTAAAAATATTAATCATATTGATAATTATTATTATTATTATTATTATTATATCTTACACCATAATTAATTACGAGTGCAAGGTTTTTGGGGGAATGAGTACTAGCTACAGAGGCTTTCGACTCGAAGAGAAAATGATTTTATAGATAGAAGCATTTTTGAAACCAGGACTGGGGCAGGATTTGACTGTACGACCCTCTGAGTATGAGTCTAGCATATTTAGAGGATGCCTAGAACAAATTTAATTTCTTCATTCCGGGTTACAAGTTGAATTGAACGAATCATCCTGATGGAAAGGCCTATGGATGCATTTTTGGAGACCAAGCCCGTGGCAGGATTTGAACATGCGGCCCTCGGGGTGTTAGTCTAGCTTGCTTACCACTAGACCACAGTGGGCGGCCATATTGATGTATGTGCTCAATTAGGAATTACACTACTAACCATGTATAATAAGTATAACAAAAATCAAAATTTAAAAGCGGCAAAATTAATATTTGATTTGACCGAAGTAATGTCCAGAAAATAGAATGGAAAATGGAATTAAAACTCATTAAAAAATTTAAAAAACTTAGTAACAAAGTTAAAAAAAAAACACCAAGTACAATTTATTCATGTTCATATGTGGAAGCACTACAAAAAGACTTGCAAAATTATTCGACATTGTTCAGACTAGAAGTCGCCACATTTTCTCACGATTGACCAAGTAAAAGCGACAAACTTATTTAAAAATTACAGCAATTACATTGAACATATAATAGAAAATAATTTAAAAAATTTGACAGACGAAAATATTGAAGAAAAAAAAACCACCACCATGACAGACTTCTAAATAGAAACAGCAATCCAAATAATTCCAGAGTTTACTAGAAACTATAAAATATGCACACTGTTGAACGATCCACTAACGCCAGAGGGTAAGAAGGCACTCTTTGAGTTCATTTTTTACGTAAAACTTAGTATTAATGTTAAAACAGCAATAGGTACTATATTAACACTAGACAATCTTGACACATTACTAAGCACACTAAAGTCCAGATATACGAGCCACTTAACCATTACACAGGTACACTCACAATTGATAAACACAACACAAAAAGGATCTGTCAGTACCTTCAAAGAACGAATTTTGACACTGATTTCCGAACTCACTACACTACAAATTGAAAACCTAGGAACAAATGTAACTGCAACTGAGAAGTCCGCAATAACAGAAACTAATGAGTCATATGCTTTAATCACTTTCAAAAACGAACTCAAAGATAACATAAAACAAATCATACTAGCAGCTAAAACATTCAATGAAGCAGTAAACCTCGCACTAGACCTAGAACAATCTGTATCCAATATCAATCAAATTTTTGCCATAATTCAAAACAATAAACAAATCAGAAGATACAGTAATTACAATAACATAAATAACCGATATAACAACAACACCAATTATACTAATAATCGAAACAACGACGACAACAAAAACGACTTACAACGAAACAATAGAAACAACAATAATAACCAATATAACGGTAACAGACAGTATGCCAATCAAACACAAAGCAACAATGGGAACTATAGACATCCTAACTACAACAGCAACTATAATAAAAACAATTACAATAACAATAATAATGACAATAACAATTCTAACAGAAACTATAACAGCAATTACAATAGAAGCCAGAACCAAAACAACAGACAACGTAACAATATACGAGTATATACAATAAACGCCCAGGGAAACGACCAGGTCCCGGAGGACCACGACAATCACGATAACAGCAACAGACATAACTCTACCAATGGAAACTCGTTTACTACACACTCCATACATAACGATACCCGCAAGAACAGAAATAATTCAACATATTTTATTTTTTTTTTAAACAGTTCATTTATTTATTGAATTCACTCATTCCGAGCCTAACAATAAGTAATTAAATCTTAAGAGCTAAATTAACTACGAGGGCGAATTAGTATTGAAGCTACCTAAGTAGGAAAAAATTTTTTTTTTCAAAAACCATTTATTTCTCAACATAGTCTCCTTTTACTTCGACACACTTAGTAAGACGATATTCCAACTTTTTTATACGATCTGAATAATACGATTTCGGGAACCCCTCAAAATACGCGTTAGTTTCGGTAATCACTTCTTCGTTTGAGATGAATCTTTTTCCTGCGAGCCATTTTTTCAAGTTTGGAAACAGGAAAAAGTCACTAGGAGCTAAATCTGGACTATAAGGTGGATGATTAACCAATTCGAAGTGTATTTCACGTAACTTTAGCATCGTATCTAATGCTGTGTGAACCGGTGCGTTGTCTTGAAGAAAGAGCATTTTTTTCTTCTTTAAATGGGGTCGTTTTTCCTTGATTGCATCAATCAATTGATCCAATAATGCACGATAATACTTTCCTGTGATTGTGGATCCTTTTTCAAGATAATCGATTAGCAATATTCTGTGTGCATCCCAAAATACAGTGGCCATAGCCTTGCCAGCCGATTTCACTGCCTTCGCCTTCTTTGGAGCACTTCCACCAGCTTCCACCCATTGTTTCGATTGATTTTTGGTTTCAGGTGTGTAGTGGTGGACCCACGTTTCATCAACAGTTATTAATCGACGCCAAAAATCAACAGGATTACGCTTTATCATGTCCAAACACCGCTGTGAAGTGGTCTGTCGAACTCGTTTTTGTTCGACACTGAGCAAACGCGGCACCCATCTTGCCGATAGCTTTTTCATATGCAAATGTTCATGCAAAATGTTGAACACACGTTCATATGATATGTTTACCATTTCAACAATCTCACGCAACTTGACTCGGCGATCATTCATAACGATATCGAGGATTTTCTTGATATTTTCTTCAGTAACCACCTCTTTTGGCCTTCCTGTTGATGGTACTGTTGCAGTGCTTGTTCGGCCGCGTTTAAATTCAGCAGTCCAATATTTTACCATGCAATCTGACGGAGCAGAGTCACCGTAATTTTTATCGAGCTTTTCTTTTGTCTCTTTCGCCGTTTTCCCTTTCAAATAATAGTGTTTAATCACTGCACGAAATTCGCTTTTTTCCATTTTTCAAGAAACACAAAAGTTGCTTACTTCAAACGACTACAACAAATAAACTAATCGATGAATTTGGGTGAAATTTTAACAGCTGGCGTTTGACAGATCGCAATTTCTAAAAAAAAAAGTTTTTGTGTTTGTGCTGCCATCTAGCGTAGCTTCAATATCAATCCGCCCTCGTATATTTATCCCGCACCAGTGTTTGGGATTAGTATTAAATTTCACTACATTTATGCCTTTTAGTTTTTGTTCAATTTCAATTCATTTCATTTTAGTATATTATATAGTAATTATTTAATATTCAGTACATCTAATATATAGGTAAGTCCAATCTTTTGAGGCGTGTTGCTGTTTTAATACTAAGTAGATTTTTTACCTATGGATTTGAGTGCTCTCGTAGTTATTTTTTGTGTTTGAGCATAATCTCTGTGAGCTCACTTTTAACAAGAGGAATGTTGAGGTCCTTACGGATGTAAGCATTTCTAACGAACCAAGGCGCATCCATGATTGCACGCAAGATTTTTGATTGCACTCGTTGTATCAGCTCAACGTTCGATGAACTAGCATTTCCCCAAAGCTCAGCTCCGTATACCCAAATTTGTTTGATCACTGCCTGGTACAATAAAAGTTTATGTTCTAATCGAAGCCTTGACTTGGAGTTGAGTAGCCAATTTATATGAATAAATATGGTTCCGCCAAGTTAGTCGTCTGTCTAGATGGACTGCTAGGTATGTTACAGTATTCGACTGAGGAATTGCAACATTGTTCAGTTTTATGATAGGGCATGTTTCTTTCCTAAGTGTAAACGTAACATGAATGTTCTTGGTCTCATTTACCTTAATACGCCAATTTGCTAGCCACAAATGCTCCTCAAGGCGATTCGAAGCCACTATTGGATTGCTATGTATACTAAGAATAGCAGTGTCGTCAGCGAATGTTGAAGTGAATAGATGATCATCAGTAGGGAGGTCTGCAGTGAAAAATACATATAGTACAGGACCTAGAACACTACCTTGTGGAACCCCAGCATTAATATCAAAGTCGTTTGTGGTGTATTCTCCATATTTTACTCTGAACTTTCGGTTATCCAAATACGATTCGAGTAGCATGTGCACATTAACTGGTAAGAGTTTTTGAATTTTATATATTAATCCTGCATTCCAAACTCTGCCAAACGCCTGTGCAATATCTAAGAATATAGCAGAGCAGTATTTTTTGTCTTCAAAAGTATTTCGTATTGCACTAGTAATGCAGTTAATTTGCTCTATTGTTCTGGGATTCTTACGAAATCCAAATTGATGGTGGGGAATAATGTTGGATTGGTATATTTGCAGCTGCAGCTTTTGAAGTAGCAGTTTCTCAAATAATTTGGAAATGACTGGGAGCAAGCTTATGGGCCGATAAGATGACCGTTGAGTTGCGTCTTTTCCGGGTTTTGGTATCATTGTAATTTGTGATATTTTCCAGGGTTGTGGATTATTATTGCATTAAATAACTGCGTCACTATATTGATGGCTATTTCAGGCAATTCCACAAGCATTTTTGCGCTAATTATTTCAAATCCTGGTGATTTTTTCGGGTTTAGCTGGGTTTTAATTGCAAGTTGCACTTCCTTCATTTTAACCTTAATCGGGATTAGTGGTATTTTATTCTATATCCGTAACCCCATCCAACTCTAGTTTAGTTTTTATCCTATCCAGAAGTTTTGTGTTGAATACTAACGAAAAGAACAGTGATTCGCTAGAGTCTGTTACGGTAGCTGTATTAACTGAACAATGCTTATCAACTTAAAGAGCTCTTTGAGTTTTCCGGAGTATTCATGGATAGCCTTTAAGCACTCTACCACGTACCAGTATCTCCATAGGCCTTTCCATCAGGATGATCCGTATTATGCAACTTGTAACCCGGAATGAAAAAAATTAAATTTGTTCTAGGCATCCTCTAAGTATGCTAGACTCACACTCAGAGGGTCGTACGGTCAAATCCTGCCCCGGTCCTGGTTTTAAAAAGGCTTCTTTCTATAAAATCCTTTTCTCTTCGATTCGCAAACCTCAGTAGCTCGTACTCATTCCCCAACCCCGTGCAGTCATAATTAATTATGGTGTAAGATATAATAATAATAATAATAAATTTGTTTTTAAGATGGGCTTCCGAAACAAGCACTAAATCTATTTTATTGGAGAAAAAAGTTATATTTCAAATTTATGTTGGCGGGTGCCATTAGCATTCCAGTGTAAAATGGAACTGTACTTAATTTTTCGTAAATGAACTTTTACATCATTTGGTTTTGCGTTTTACAACCTGTTTCATCATATTTTTCATTGTGGCCTTAAACTATTGTCAACATTGCGTAATGCTGTGTTTCCACCGACTGCTATACTGCAGTTAGGAGCTCTGTTAAAATTAAAAGATGTCAAGTGTTTCCTCCGAAATTGAGTTGCCAATGCTCAAAGCTTTTTTATGCCAGGGAGTGGATCTGCGATTTTCATGTTTTTTATTTGCTTTTTTAGTATTTGCTTTTTCCAAATAATAAAAGAAAAAACACTCGTTTATTGCTCGTTATATTTTTGCTAAAAATAAAGTACATTGAAATTTTTTGTACAAAAATTGTGCCACACAGAATGCAATTCATGTTCCCTTCTCTTGTTCGTTTACCGAACGCGCTGAAGGCAAGCTGTCAATATACTCGTATTTACATTTGTATTGGCTGCCGCTGTTAACATAACATTTCCTGTTATGCAGTATGTAAACAGCAAAAGTGAGTTAACTCATGCTTGAAAGTGCGTTAACTCACTTTTATACAGAAACAATTGCATGGGAATTTGTTCATTTAAATGCAATGTTAAACTGCAGTTAAGGCTCGGAGGAAATCCGCTAAAAGATTCTAGACATTAAGGGCTAGTGTTGCTGGTTGGATTTATGTCAAAGCTTGCCTTCATTTTATTTGCAAACGACGTAACAGGAGAGGCATTTGATTTATCCGATGACTACCGCATATAATTGGTACTTGATGTCAAGTGTAATTGCATTGGATTTGCTGGCGTAGGAAAGGCTTATTTCTAAGGTCTGACAGTTACTATATTTTTTTGTATCAGCATTGGATTTGTCTGAGGTACATTGCAACAAAAAGAATATCACCGCATGCAATACACACTGAACGTAGGTTACAATATGTTTTTGTGTTCCCATACTCTTGGCAATTTAAGCATTGCACCGGGCCTTTTCTTTTGTGAGTTTTGTGATTCTGCGATACAGCAAATATCATATATCATAAATTGGGTGAGTTTCATTATTTTTTAATTTGCACATATAAGTCGAACCGGATGAAATAATGGAAGCGCTGGCAGACGCCGGATTCAATGCAAAAACAATATTTAACATAAAAACCAGGGATAAAATACCTCTACCAGTGTTTAAGGTGCAGCTCGTTCCAGAGACGAGAAATCTGAAAAAAATTAAACCCACCCTGTTTATAGTCTACGTTACTTAATACATCGTAGAATTTCAATTGAGGAGCCCCACAAGGGCAAAGGTCCGGTACAATAGTCAAATTGCCAGGAATATGGGCACACGAATCCTACTGCACTCTTCGCACAATATGTGTCGCTTGCGGCGATTTTCAGTTGAATGTACATTTGATAAATTTGATAAAAATGTAAAAAAATGCAGCAACTGCGGTGATAACCACACGGCCAACTATAGAGGGTGTCCAGTTTACATAGACCTGAAGATGAAGGCGCGTACAACACAAAAGCTAGTTCGCTGTGAACGTAGCAATATTGCACTTAACTACCCTAGCATAAATCCAGCCAATGCTGCGCTCTGGTCCTCCTCTATGACGTACGCAAACGTATTGAAAAAAGCACCTACTAAAAGTCTAGCTAGTTCTCCACCCATTCAAAATGAAGAAGCAATGATTTGTACCCTAACGCATTTTATGACCCAATTTATGTCAACCATGCAAACAATGATTCATGAACTTATACAAAATCAGAATCTACTGATGAAAACACTGCTCTCTCAAAAATAAATGAATCAATTAAAGTTATGCTACTGGAATGCCAACGGTATTATCCAACACAAAATAGAAATCAAGAACTTTTTGTACAACAGCGAAATTGACATAATGCATATCTCAGAAACCCATTTAACAGATAAGTACAACTTCAGTATTGCCGGTTTCAATTTCTACAAAACCAATCATCCAGACGGTAAAGCGCACGGAGGCGCAGGAATTCCCATTAAAGTCCGTATAAAGCATTTCCTATGTGAGAAATATGCCGAAAGACACATCCAAGCCACTTCAATCCCCCTTCAGTGCTGGGGCGAAAGTATAACAATTTCTGCAGTATACTGTCCACCTAGATTCCAAGTAACGTCATAAATATTCCTGAACTTTTTTCAAACACTCGGAAGAAAATTTATAGCAGCTGGAGACTTTAATTCTAAGCATATCTACTGGGGCTCTCGTCTGGTAAACCCTAAAGGCAAACAGTTGTACGATGTGTTAATAGATCATCGAAATCATCTAGATTTTGTCTCAAGTGGCCAACCCACGTACTGGCCAGCGGACCAGTGTAAAATCCCTCATCTTATTGATTTCGCTGTGATAAAAACCATAAACAGGGCACTTTTTTCCTCTGAAGCAATTTTCGACTTGTAAACGTATATAATTGCTAATTATGTGAAACGTAGTTGAGTACAATTTATAAAAATTGTTCCTTGTCTGTGTCTCTCGTTCACTCTTTAACAGTTCATATCCGCGTCTTATATGGCAAAACCTACCGTGAAATCAGCCTCGCTGGCATTACCTTAAATTCAGCGTTAGTTTCTGGAGCGCCACAATAGCGTTTAATTGGAGTTTAGGAGGAAATGGAATGGAATTGTAAACTATTTTACGACTTGGCATTCTCCGCTCACACCTCAGCTGCTGCAATGAAACGCCTATAAAAATCATAAAAAACTAAAGAAAGAAAAACAATGTTTACATTGCTGCGCCACTTTAAGCCCAACATAAACACCTTCCCTCATCTCATTCAAATGCAATTCAATACAATTCACCTCCACACTCCACCTGTGGAAATGGGCGAGCAGTTTTCCTCTGCTCTGCTGGCGTTTTATGATTTCATATTTGAATTGGAATTTGAATTTTTAATCAGCATTGCAATGCAGCGCCATTGTATGGTGAAATTTTCGGTGTTATGCAACGAGCTCCACAATTACATTGTTTGTCCGGCTTTGCCGAAAATTAGTGGGAAATTATTACAGCAAGTGTCTGGTGGAACAGAGTTAGCTGTGGAATTTGTACGCTGTATTATAGAAAATAACTCCGGAAGGACATTTCCGGGGTTTTAATTAGATACGAAGAAGCTGCTGCTTTGTTAAGTACTAAAATGCTGCTGTTTTGTTCCCAAGCATGGAAATACTTATCCATTAAATAAGGTGGAAGTGGGGTTAACCCACTTAAGATGCCCTTTACCCTATGGAAGTCCACCAAATCACGCTTCTAGAAATGAGGTGGAACAGATATTAAATCATAACAACATTGGGTCCATGTAACTTCGTACTAAACGGGAGGTTTTTATATGGTGCAGTTCAATATGAAGATGAGTACTAATCCATTAAATAAGGTGGAAGTGGGGTGAACCCACTTAAGATGCCCTTTACCCTAAGGAAGTCCATCAAATCACGCTTCTAGAAATGAGCTGGAACAGATATTAAATCATAAAAATATTGGGTCCATGTAACTTTATACTAAAAGTGAGGTTTTTTTATATGGTGCAGTTCAATATGAAGATGAGTACTAATCCATTAAATAAGGTTGAAGTGGGGTTAACCCACTTAAGATGCCCTTTACCCTAAGGAAGTCCATCAAATCACGCTTCTAGAAATGAGGTGGAACAGATATTAAATCATACCAATATTGGGTCCATGTAACTTTATACTAAAAGTGAGGTTTTTTATATGGTGCAGTTCAATATGAAGATGAGTACTAATCCATTAAATAAGGTGGAAGTGGGGTGAACCCACTTAAGATGCCCTTTACCCTAAGGAAGTCCATCAAATCACGCTTCTAGAAATGAGGTGGAACAGATATTAAATCATAACAATATTGGGTCCATGTAACTTTATACTAAAAGTGAGGTTTTTTTATATGGTGCAGTTCAATATGAAGATGAGTACTAATCCATTAAATAAGGTGGAAGTGGGGTGAACCCACTTAAGATGCCCTTTACCCTAAGGAAGTCCATCAAATCACGCTTCTAGAAATGAGCTGGAACAGATATTAAATCATAAAAATATTGGGTCCATGTAACTTTATACTAAAAGTGAGGTTTTTTTATATGGTGCAATTCAATATGAAGATGAGTACTAATCCATTAAATAAGGTTGAAGTGGGGTTAACCCACTTAAGATGCCCTTTACCCTAAGGAAGTCCATCAAATCACGCTTCTAGAAATGAGGTGGAACAGATATTAAATCATACCAATATTGGGTCCATGTAACTTTATACTAAAAGTGAGGTTTTTTATATGGTGCAGTTCAATATGAAGATGAGTACTAATCCATTAAATAAGGTGGAAGTGGGGTGAACCCACTTAAGATGCCCTTTACCCTAAGGAAGTCCATCAAATCACGCTTCTAGAAATGAGCTGGAACAGATATTAAATCATAAAAATATTGGGTCCATGTAACTTTATACTAAAAGTGAGGTTTTTTTATATGGTGCAGTTCAATATGAAGATGAGTACTAATCCATTAAATAAGGTTGAAGTGGGGTTAACCCACTTAAGATGCCCTTTACCCTAAGGAAGTCCATCAAATCACGCTTCTAGAAATGAGGTGGAACAGATATTAAATCATACCAATATTGGGTCCATGTAACTTTATACTAAAAGTGAGGTTTTTTATATGGTGCAGTTCAATATGAAGATGAGTACTAATCCATTAAATAAGGTGGAAGTGGGGTGAACCCACTTAAGATGCCCTTTACCCTAAGGAAGTCCACCAAATCACGCTTCTAGAAATGAGGTGGAACAGATATTAAATCATAAAAATATTGGGTCCATGTAACTTTATACTAAAAGTGAGGTTTTTTTATATGGTGCAGTTCAATATGAAGATGAGTACTAATCCATTAAATAAGGTTGAAGTGGGGTTAACCCACTTAAGATGCCCTTTACCCTAAGGAAGTCCATCAAATCACGCTTCTAGAAATGAGGTGGAACAGATATTAAATCATACCAATATTGGGTCCATGTAACTTTATACTAAAAGTGAGGTTTTTTATATGGTGCAGTTCAATATGAAGATGAGTACTAATCCATTAAATAAGGTGGAAGTGGGGTGAACCCACTTAAGATGCCCTTTACCCTAAGGAAGTCCATCAAATCACGCTTCTAGAAATGAGGTGGAACAGATATTAAATCATAACAATATTGGGTCCATGTAACTTTATACTAAAAGTGAGGTTTTTTATATGGTGCAGTTCAATATGAAGATGAGTACTAATCCATTAAATAAGGTGGAAGTGGGGTGAACCCACTTAAGATGCCCTTTACCCTAAGGAAGTCCATCAAATCACGCTTCTAGAAATGAGCTGGAACAGATATTAAATCATAAAAATATTGGGTCCATGTAACTTTATACTAAAAGTGAGGTTTTTTTATATGGTGCAGTTCAATATGAAGATGAGTACTAATCCATTAAATAAGGTTGAAGTGGGGTTAACCCACTTAAGATGCCCTTTACCCTAAGGAAGTCCATCAAATCACGCTTCTAGAAATGAGCTGGAACAGATATTAAATCATACCAATATTGGGTCCATGTAACTTTATACTAAACGTGAGGGTTTTTTATATGGTGCAGTTCAATATGAAGATGAGTACTAATCCATTAAATAAGGTGGAAGTGGGGTGAACCCACTTAAGATGCCCTTTACCCTAAGGAAGTCCATCAAATCACGCTTCTAGAAATGAGCTGGAACAGATATTAAATCATAAAAATATTGGGTCCATGTAACTTTATACTAAAAGTGAGGTTTTTTTATATGGTGCAGTTCAATATGAAGATGAGTACTAATCCATTAAATAAGGTTGAAGTGGGGTTAACCCACTTAAGATGCCCTTTACCCTAAGGAAGTCCATCAAATCACGCTTCTAGAAATGAGGTGGAACAGATATTAAATCATACCAATATTGGGTCCATGTAACTTTATACTAAAAGTGAGGTTTTTTATATGGTGCAGTTCAATATGAAGATGAGTACTAATCCATTAAATAAGGTGGAAGTGGGGTGAACCCACTTAAGATGCCCTTTACCCTAAGGAAGTCCATCAAATCACGCTTCTAGAAATGAGGTGGAACAGATATTAAATCATAACAATATTGGGTCCATGTAACTTTATACTAAAAGTGAGGTTTTTTATATGGTGCAGTTCAATATGAAGATGAGTAGGAAGTATACGAGGTCTGTTCAAAAAGTATCTCGAATTTTGAATTTTCGCGGTCTACTGATGTTCGATTTTCGATCTTTTTGTGGCGTTATGTTGGTACTCATGACCCTCACTTATGTTGACACTCTCGGCCATTTTGAATGTTCAGGCAGTTTTCGACAGCTATTGTGCGTGGACGTGTTTTAGCTTGTATTCGATTTTTGTCAATCGTGGCGTAGCGTCGTCCTTTCATGGGCCTTTTCAGTTTCGGGAACAAGAAAAAGTCACAGGGGGCCAGGTCTGGGGAATACGGTGGCGGCGGCAATACGGGGAATACGGTGTTCTTTTTGGCCAAAAATTCGCCCACAAGTAATGATGTGTGAGCAGGGGCATTATCATGATGCAAAAGCCAATTTCTGTTCTTCCACAAATCCGGGCGTTTCTGGCGGATTGCCTCTCGCAAATTGCGCATTACTTGAAGATAATATTCCTTATTGACCGTTCTACCCTGCTGCAAGAATTCATAATGCACCACTATATATACTTTAACAAAACTCCTGAACTTGTACATAAATCGCCCAAATTGACCACCAACAAAACGAACTGGCTCAAGTATAAGAAATACGTGAGTATACATATACTGGAATACACATTGCCTGGAATCTTCTCCTAAAAACAAAGATGACTTAGAGAGAGCGCTCCACGAGTTTAATTCATTGTTAGCATCAACGGCTGCATGCGCAATACCAACAGAAAAAACGATGCAGGTTGCTACCGGTTATATAACTTCAACCCATTTGCAGGGCCTCGTTAAGGAGAAAAGACGCCTAAGACGAGAATGTCAGAAATATAGGTCACCTGCTCTAAAGAGGAAATTAAAATTATCCCAAAATCACCTTAGAGATGTACTTCAAAAGGAAGCTGAAGCAAGTATTGACACCTATATTAAAGATCTGGGCCCGCTTAAATACACCAATTACTCACTTTGGAGAGCTACAAAGGTTGCAAAAAGCCCAAAGGAAAGTGAGCCACCAGTTAAGCTTGGAAATGGAAGTTGAGCCAAAAGCGACGAAGAAAACAGTTTTTTCCCTAATGCTTTACCTAGAACCAAAGGGACTCAATGCTTCAACTAAAAATCAAAGACTTAGAGTGTGTCATTAAAACAGATCTTAAGGCAAAAAAGTCCCCTGGATATGACCTAATCACAAATAAAATGGTCATGGAATTACACCTCACCAAATTGTTCAATGCTATCCCTCGCTTGGGTCATTTCCCGCATACATGGAAGATATCGCAAATTACTATGATTCCTAAACCAGGAAAAGAACCAATGCAGGTGACCTCATATCGGCCCATAAGCCTTCTACCCACCCTCTCAAAAATATTTGAAAAATTTTTACTTGTGAAAATTATGCCATCTCTAAATCAAAATGGCAACATTCCTACTCATCAATTTAGATTCAGAAAAGAGCACGGTACAATAGAGCAGGTGCACCGTATATCAAGCGGAATTAGAAGAGCTTTCGAACAGAAGAAATACTGTTCAGCAATATTTCTAGACATTGCCCAAGCCTTCGATAAAGTCTGGCATGAGGGGCTAGTGCACAAGATCAAAAAGTTTCTGCCATACAACACACACCGAGTGCTGGAATCTTACTTAGCGAATAGGAAGTACAAAGTGAAATACAAGGAATTTGTAGCCCCCGAATTTCAAATATTGGCTGGAGTACCGCAAAGGAGTGTGCTTGGTCCTATTCTCTACCTTATATATACGTCTGACCTACCAATAAATAACAGCCTAGTTACTTCCACATTTGCTGACGACACAGCTATTTTAAGTACCCATCAAAATCCGCATATCGACTCTCGTGACGTAGAAATTTGGCTGGCAAACTGGCGTATTAAAGTTAACGAAGCGAAATGTACACACATAACGTTCTCCCTCAGAACCACCACCTGGTCCAACTGTGTCACTAAATGACATAAAAATACTGCAAGCAACAGAAGTGAAGTATTTAAGAATCCATCTTGACCGTAGATTAACTTGGAGGATGCACATAGAAGCGAAAAGAACTCAAATTAAACTAAAAGCTAACTCTCTGAATTGGTTAATCAACAAAAAATCAAAGATGCGCTTGGAATACAAAGTCCTTCTATACAAAGCTATAATAAAACCCATATGGACATATGGGGTCCAACTTTGGGGTAGTGCGAGAACCTCAAACCTAAACTTATCCAAAGAGCACAGTCGAAAATCCTAAGAACAAATACCGGCGCACCATGGTTTGTCAAAAATAAAAACAATCACAATGATATAGAAGAAGAAATCATAGAATTGAGGCAGAAATACCTGAATCGCCTGCAAAATCATCCGAACATACTTGCAAGAAGTCTACTCCAGCAGAATTCTGCTTCACGTCTAAAGAAATCATGTTTCTAAACTTATTTACAAACTAATCTGTAATATGTATTTATATAAAATTTTGTTTCCCTCTCCTTCTTAAAATTATAATTAGTTAATATATATGTGTTAAACTAAAATTAACAGCTGAATTTCAACAACGGTTCTGTACCGAGTTGTACCGAGTTGTACCGAGTTGTACCGAGTTGTACCGAGTTGTACCGAGTTGATTATGAAGTTGACAACAGGCACATAAACCTTGGTGTCGGAGAAGGAGAATCAATCAATGTTAAGTTAAAATGAAAAGTCTCACAGTTAACTCTTACTGATTGACTGACTTTTGTATGTGCTTATCGTGGGTATTTATTCATTTTTCTATATACATATATTACATATAATTTGGCTATACATATTAGGTATTATTGAATTGACAGCATAACCAATAAATGTGCATTATTGACAAATTTGCACGCTGGCCTTGAATTGAGCTTTTCAGCGTATTGCACTTGATGTCATGTTTCATCCAGTGCAATGCCTTCGCTGATGTAGTATATATTGGAGTTTTTGTCAACAAGGCAAATTCCATCGTTAAGCTGGCAAGGTTTGCTTAACACAAGCCTAATTGTATGCAAAAGAAGATGTTATGCATTAAAAGTTTGAATGTTACATACCTCCCAATGAGGTTTGCACATCAACTGTTAATGCAATTAACATTTCTCCCGCGCGTTGAGCACAGCTCAACCTATATAAGATTCTCTATTGGTTGGTGGCGAGGGCGAGGCTGAGGCACTGTATCTGTTGACGTGATGATTTCTGGTACATTGACGCCACGTTGACTTCGTATTTTCCATATGAGCCCAGTAATTAAAAGTATCACGGACAGGAACAGTGCGGTATAACTGACCGCATGGTGGAAATAGTCTGGTGGTTGAATTTTGTGCAGTGTCATCAGTTTTTCCTTGGCCAGAGGATTGTGTAATTCTGTGAGATTCTTCAGTTGTGTTGTGTAAGTAATCGCGTTGATTTTCTGCAATAATGGGGTTATTTGTTCACTATTAGATAATTCTGTAATTTTTCCTAGGCTTGTGCGTGATGCTGTTAACGAACTGGACACGGATTCTTGCCCTTGTATTGAGATTGCATTGTATTTCAGCACGCATTCTGGCTGAAGTGTCAGTAGTCCTGAGCCTTTCAGTGTCAACGGGATGATTTCTTTGCCGCAGACTGCAGTGGCTCGTGAAGTTGACGGAATTGCATAAATCCATTGATTTTTGTTCTTCAATGGTAGCCACGTAATGTTATTGGCCACAGGTTTTAGTTTACAATTTGGTTGAGTGTTGTTGTTAAACAAATTGATTTCGCAGGAACACATCTCAGCCTCATAGCTGTACCGGATTGGCACATTTGAGCATACGTATTCATTTTGATTGATTCGCTCACATGATGCAAAGTCGTCGGAGCTAAATCGCAGGTATTGATCGCGAGGAGCATTTATGGCTAGAAAGGTGGTGCATGTATCAATTGCCACCATAGTGTTGTTGATCCAATTTGGTACCGAAATGAGCAGAAAGAGTTCAAATCGGTCATGTTCCACCAACGGTAATGTAATATTAAAAACAACATGGTCCTGAGTGAGTCCTCCCTTTACCTTCATTATCCTATATAGTTGTATTAAGTCCTCTTGATTTGCAGGTAGTTCTAATGATGATGGCAGGTGGAGTTTAATTTTGTCAACTTCGGTGTGCAATTGCTCGGGAGTTAAAAGTAGCGGATTGAATTTACCATAGTGAGTGTCTGTGAGAACATCCAGTATAGCTGACTGTGTACGTTGTAAATCGGTTGCGATTAGAGTTAGTTGAATTGACAGAGCGTTGAATAGTTCCAACAATTTCGATTGTTGCAGCTCTTCGTCTCCTTTCTGCAATTGATTCCATATTTGATTTACTTCTTGGTCAAATTCATCAAATTTTGTCTTAACCGCTATCTGATCCTGCTTTATGATGTTGACATCAATGATAGATGTTTGATTCTTCAGCAGATGTAGCAGATTGGAATCGTTTTCTTTGACGTTTAATATTGTCCTTGACATCTTTTTGGAATACTCTGAATCTAATACTCCAAATAGTGAATGTGCAAGGTTTCCAACGAGATTTACTGCCCCTCTCCTGTTGCGACTTATTCTTAATAGATTATTATCTACACGCAATTCTCCTTCAAGTCGATCGAAGCTGTTGGTTAGATGACTACAAGTGTAGTTTTGTTTAATCTTTCGGCAAAGTTGACGTAAGGTGCTGGTACCGTTGAACAGCGTTGATGCTTCTGTCCAATACGGTTTCAGATCGTAGTATACGAGCAAGTTCCATTCCGTAGATGAAATAGCAACTGATCCTATATTTTCGAAGTGGATGCCAAGTTTTGAACCAAAACGATTAACTTGCACTGGAGATCCCAATATTATTGGTAACATCATTATTGTGAGTAGCAATGCCAAACCATTAGTGATTGCTGGTATTATTCTTCTCCTTTTTGTTACTGGTTGCTCTTCTGGATTTACTTCCATGTCGTCATGATCTGCCGAGAATAATGGTGCCAGTCTTTGAATTGCTCTTTTAAATATGCCCCTTTGTGTTTTTACGTTGCACACTCTTACTAAGCCATCGTCACCCTTGTATACCTTAACAATTCGCCCTAGAGGCCATTGGAGCACTGGTAAGTTATCTTCTTTGACGATTACCATAGTATTTGGCTCTATGATGCTAGTTGGACCCTTCCATTTGAGTCGTTGCTGAAGTTGGTGAAGGTACTCGTGTGACCAACGTTTCCAGAACTCGTATTTAAGGTGTGTCACCAATTTCCATCTAGTTTGTAGGGATACCTTGGATTCTGACATGTTCCTATCTATCTGTGAAGTTAACGGTTCGCCTATCAAGAAGTGTCCCGGAGTTAGCGCTGTTAGGTCATCTGGATCTGTTGACATTGGGGTAAGCGGTCGAGAATTCAAAATTCCCTCGATCTCCACGACGATGGTTTCGAGTTCTTCGTAGGTCAGCGATGCCGTCGATACACTTCGTAGTAGCAAATGCTTGGCGGATTTAACCGCTGCTTCCGATAAGCCTCCAAAATGTGGATCTCTAGGAGGAATAAATTTGAAGTTTATTCCACGGTCGCTCCATGATCTCGTGATATTTTCTCGTGAGGTTTTTGAGAAGATGACATCGTTTAGCTCCTTCAGATTGTTACTTGCGCCGACGAAATTGGTTGCGTTGTCACAATAGATAGTGTCACACCATCCGCGGCGAGACGGGAAGCGTTTCAGCGCTCCGATAAATGCTTCGGTCGTCAATTCGGTTACAACCTCTAGGTGAACTGCCTTTGTTGCGAAACAGGAAAATACTGCGATGTAAGCCTTGTGTGGCTTCTTTCCACGAATTTTATAGTGCACCCAAAATGGTCCGCAATAATCCACTCCACTATGGATAAACGGTCGAGCTGGAGTGACTCTGGTTGCTAGCAAATTTCCCATCACTTGAGTGAATAACTTAGGCTTGGATCTGGTGCAGCGCACGCAATTTTGCACAACGTTTCGGGCCATTATTTTTACCTTTATTATCCAAAATCGTTGCCTTGACGCTGATAGCAAACCTTGTGGACCACAATGCAAATTATTCTCATGCATCATGACGAGAATCATTCTGGAGATATGGTCGTTGTATGGCAGCAACATAGGATGTTTTGCGTCATAGCTCAAGTTAGATGGTTCTAGCCGTCCTCCAACTCTTAGGATACCTTGGTCATCAATAAACGGTGACAAATTACTGATATCGCTAGTGTTATTGACAGTTGAGTGACGCTCTAAGTTTTTAATCTCATCGTAAAAGGCTCTTCCTTGGGTACCCTTGACAATCAATGTCAATGATGCCTCCATTTCTTCGGCTGTTGGTGCTATTGTAGGGTGGGACACCTTGTTTCTTAATACTTTCACATAACGAATGACATATGCTACAATTCTTTGCAGGCGTCGAAATGAGTTCCTGTGATTGATTTCTTCCCAGAAAGTTGTTGTCTCTTTCGAATTGAGTTTTAGAGCTGCACTCGTCTGCCGCCTGAGTTCCAAGGCACATTGTTCTCGCGGAGGTTGAAGTGGCCAAATTGTCATAGATCCGTGCAGGAACTTAGGTCCATATAGCCAAAACAGGTTGTCTACCAATTTAGCTGCTGTCACGCCTCTTGATACCAGATCTGCGGGCATGTCTTGGAACGGCACGTGACGCCATTGTTGTGGATTAGTTGCTTGCTGAATAGCCGAAATTCGGTTTGCCACGAATGTGTGGTAGTGTGCTGATTCTGAATTTATCCATCCCAGCACCGCTGTGGAATCAGACCAAAAATGCGTTGTAACGCCTTTGAAGAATGGGCTTTCATGGAGCTTCTGCATCAATTCCACGACGACCTTAGCAGCGCACAATTCCAGTCTTGGTAATGTTACTTGCTTTGTTGGAGCTACTCGTGATTTCGCGCATAGGAAGCGAACGATGATCTCGTTTTGGGAATCTTGTGTTCGCATGTATGCTACCGCTCCATAGGCACGTTCTGATGCGTCAGCGAAAATGTGTACTTGGGGGTCCTTGGGTACTGTGCGACCGAAGACGTGGAGTGGCACGCTGATGGTTTCTAACTTCGGCAAGTCCTTTTTGAAGGTTAGCCATGTTTTGTGAAGTGGTGCTGGCAGTTCTGTATCCCAGTCTATTTTAAGTTTCCATAGCGACGAAGCCAAGGGGATCAAAAATACGTGAAATATCTGCTAAGGCTGAACGCTTTGTTATCCTACCGGATTCGACTACACCAACCTTGACCTTAAAGTCATCATTAGAAGGGCTCCAAATCAATCCCATTGTTTTGATGTTGTCGTCCAGTGTGTCACCGAATTCCATATTTACTTCACGGTCCGTGACTGGAATTTCTTCTAGTAACCTTGGGTGATTCGCGCACCATTTCCGTAAATTGAAACCCGCGGAACTAAGCATGAGTCGAAGTTGCCGCTGTATTTCACATGCAGTAGAGATATGATCAGATCCGCTCAACACATCATCGTCATAAAAATTGGATTTACGACTTCTGCTCCTAGTTGGTATTTGTTGGCTTGATCGTCAGCCAGAGCCTGAAGTGTGCGGATAGCCGAATACGGTGCAGATGTTGTGCCGTAGGTGACTGTCGTGAGCTGATAACACTTCATGGGATGTGAGGAATCCTCTCTCTACCAGATAAGTTGGAACTTTTGATCGTCTTTATCTACTCGCACTTGTCGATACATCTTTTCAATGTCGGCTGTAAAGACAAATCGAGGGAGCCGGAAACGCAAAAGAATAGTGAACACATCTTCCTGGATAGTTGGTCCTGTTGCCAGAAGATTGTTTAAAGAGACATTTGTTGATGTTTTGGCTGAAGCATCGAATACGACTCTTAGCTTTGTCGTTGAGCTGTCTGGCTTCAAAACGGCATGATGTGGAAGAAAGTAGTGGGAACTCTTGATGCTAGTTATATCAATCTCTTCCATATGACCAAGCTTCTCGTATTCTCGCATGAAGGCTACATATTGGGCCTTGAATTCAGGAATCTTTATCATTTTTCGTTCAATTGTCATGAACCGTTGCAGAGCTAACTTCCGCGATTCTCCCAGTTGGTTTGGAGTGGTTTGGAACGGCACTTTCACTATGAAGCGCCCATTGATATCACGTTGATAATTTTGCAGAAAATGTTCTTCACAGCGACGCTCGGCGGTTGTAAACTTACAGCTCGGTGAATCACATCCTTCAAGTTGCCAGAATTTTTCAAGAGTGTCGTTGAGGGAACCATTCTCCTGACCAGTGTAGACTGCACATGTTGCTGTTTTTGTTGAGCTTTGGCCAATTTTTCCACTTATCACCCAACCAAGCGTTGTGTTTTGCATGACTGGGAGCTCAGAGGAAAGTTTGATTTGGCCCATTTCTATGAGGTCGTAATACAGCTCTGCGCCCAAGAGAACATCGATTTTTCCTGGTTGATGAAAGTCCGGATCAGCCAGTTGGACACCCTTAGGAATCGGCCATTTTGTAACGTTTAACTGCTGAGCTGGTTGAGTTGGAACAATGCTTGGCAGCACAAATGCCTCGAAGTCGGCTGCAAAGTTGCTTGTTCGAGATTCCAGTTTCATGTTAGCGCGGTGCGTAGCTCTTCTTTGGGCATTCCCAATACCTTCAATGCACAACGAAGACTCGATTGGATATATGCCTAGTCTTTTAATAACACGCTCGGAGACGATGTTGATTTGTGATCCTGAGTCGAGAATGGCTCTAAATTCACCCGATCGCCCATTCGCAGCTGTTATTCTGATTTTAGCTGTTCCCAACAAGACATAACAGCTTCAATGTGTAGGCATGATGTCGGTGGCTGCTGATGCCACTGCGGTATTGGACAGAGTTGTAGTTGATTTTAAATTGATTGCTGTTGATCGGCTTCCTCTTGTGGTCTGCTCCCGTGCTTCTAGATGCAACAACGTGTTGTGTTTTCTATTGCATTTGGTGCAGTTGCCTGACACGCAAGATTTGGCATTGTGCCCACCTTTCAGACATTTTACACAGTAGTTTGCTTTTTGGACTGTGTTTAACCGCTGACTTGGTGTCATTTTGAGAAAATCTTGACATTGGAATAGCGCATGATGTTGGTTGCATGTGATGCATGCTGGACCTGTTGGCACTGAGACACTTAACGCCTGGTAGGCCCTTGGTCACCCTTGTTCTGCTGCATCCTTGTTGAGTCTTCCTCCTAAAGCTTCCAATGACTGAAATCTAAGTTCAAGGAATTTCAGGAATTTGCTTACAGATGGTATCTCCTTCGGCTGTTTTAAGGATTGCTCCCATAATGCGTGAGTGGTTTTGTGCAGGTTTTGGGTTAATATGTACAGCAGAATGGAGTCCCAGCTGTCGGTGCTCACTCCTAGACCTTGTAGAGTCATGATGCACTCCTTGGTAGTGTCGTGGAGGAACTTAATCTCTGATGCCTGATCGTTGTTGATTGTCGGTTGGGAGAGCAGTCTGCTTAACGTTGCGTTTATCAGCAGCCGAGGGTTTTCATATCGATCCTTGACCACCGCCCATGCAGCCTCGTAATCATTTGCCGATGCTGTGAAGTGCCGAATTAGTCCTTCCGCCTGACCGGATAAACTGGACTTCAAGAACCACATCTTTTGGCAAGCTGGAATTGGTTGTTTGTCGACCAACTCCATAAATAGATCGTGGAACTGCCTCCACTTGTGGTAGCTGCCATCGAATTTTGGTAGTTCAACCTTGGGAAGTTTTAGACCTGATGTCGTCATGTTAGCTGTTTGCCTGTTGACTGCTGTTGGAGAGGCTTGCATAATTGATGGCGCTGATTCTCGAGCCATATCTTGAAGCTGCAAAATCTGTGCAGTGATTGCTTGCTCCATCTGGGCAAAACCCTCGTAGTCGTATGAGCTGGGCTCATCAGATAACCAGATCCTTTGGTGCAGGTCCTGGGCAGATTTCCAATGCGTTTCTACTGTCTTCGCCTGCATTGCATAATAGTGCGACGTTTGTTGTGTCACACTATTAAGCACTTGGCTAAATAGTTTGCTAGCTGTGTCTATTGACTTCTTTTGTTTGTCAATTAGTGAGCATAGCTGACTTGACGGACTTCTGGGGGCAGCTATCACGGTGCTTGATTCGCTTTGTCTGGTGACTGGCTGCGGCGACCGTACTGTTTTGAGTACCTGCGGTGCAGCCTTTGAGGTTGATGCTGCTGGAGACGTTTGATGGCCTGTACTGCTCTGTCCATCTCATCGCGTGCTTCTCGGTATTTCGTGCGAATGGCAGTGTGTAAATCCTTCACGAAATACGCGGATGGTATTGTCGAGTTTGTCAAACTGTACCCACAATTCATCCAGTTCCTTGGCTTTTGTTGTTATGACATCTATTGTTCTGCGCTCTTGTGGCGCCTTCTTGTAATTGGCTATAGCTTTTTGTAGAGCCAGTGCAAGTTCATCTTGCCTCAATGATAGTTCATCCATTCCCATGATGATGACGTATCGTGTTTTTGAATGCTATGTGCAGGATTCGTTGTTGTCGTCTGCTGGTTACCGGCTAATGCTGACTTGATTGTTGTCGTCTGTTGGTTACAGGACACTTGATAGCTTGATAATGTAGATAATGTCTGAAGTCTTCTGCAGGTTACTAGCTTAGGACTTGATTGTTGAATGTGGATACTACGTTGGTAGCTGTTTGCTGCCTACTGAAGGATGTTTCAATGATCAGTGGATCGATGGATACTTGGCACTTGAACCAGTTATCCTTTCCGTCTGATACTCAGAAGGTTGCAAACGTCGGGGTCACCAAAATGTTAAACTAAAATAAACAGCTGAATTTCAACAACGGTTCTTGTACCGAGTTGATTATGAAGTTGACAACAGGCACATAAACCTTGGTGTCGGAGAAGGAGAATCAATCAATGTTAAGTTAAAATGAAAAGTCTCACAGTTAACACTTACTGATTGACTGACTTTTGTATGTGCCAATCGTGGGTATTTATTCATTTTTCTATATACATATATTACATATAATTTGGCTATACATATTAGGTATTATTGAATTGACAGCATAACCAATAAATGTGCATTATTGACAAATTTGCACGCTGGCCTTGAATTGAGCTTTTCAGCGTATTGCACTTGATGTCATGTTTCATCCAGTGCAATGCCTTCGCTGATGTAGTATATATTGGAGTTTTTGTCAACAATGCAAATTCCATCGTTAAGCTGGCAAGGTTTGCTTAACACAAGCCTAATTGTATGCAAAAGAAGATGTTATGCATTAAAAGTTTGAATGTTACATACCTCCCAATGAGGTTTGCACATCAACTGTTAATGCAATTAACATTTCTCCCGCGCGTTGAGCACAGCTCAACCTATATAAGATTCTCTATTGGTTGGTGGCGAGGGCGAGGCTGAGGCACTGTATCTGTTGACGTGATGATTTCTGGTACATTGACGCCACGTTGACTTCGTATTTTCCATATGAGCCCAGTAATTAAAAGTATCACGGACAGGAACAGTGCGGTATAACTGACCGCATGGTGGAAATAGTCTGGTGGTTGAATTTTGTGCAGTGTCATCAGTTTTTCCTTGGCCAGAGCATTGTGTAATTCTGTGAGATTCTTCAGTTGTGTTGTGTAAGTAATCGCGTTGATTTTCTGCAATAGTGGGGTTATTTGTTCACTATTAGATAATTCTGTAATTTTTCCTAGGCTTGTGCGTGATGCTGTTAACGAACTGGACACGGATTCTTGCCCTTGTATTGAGATTGCATTGTATTTCAGCACGCATTCTGGCTGAAGTGTCAGTAGTCCTGAGCCTTTCAGTGTCAACGGGATGATTTCTTTGCCGCAGACTGCAGTGGCTCGTGAAGTTGACGGAATTGCATAAATCCATTGATTTTTGTTCTTCAATGGTAGCCACGTAATGTTATTGGCCACAGGTTTTAGTTTACAATTTGGTTGAGTGTTGTTGTTAAACAAATTGATTTCGCAGGAACACATCTCAGCCGCATAGCTGTACCGGATTGGCACATTTGAGCATACGTATTCATTTTGATTGATTCGCTCACATGATGCAAAGTCGTCGGAGCTAAATCGCAGGTATTGATCGCGAGGAGCATTTATGGCTAGAAAGGTGGTGCATGTATCAATTGCCACCATAGTGTTGTTGATCCAATTTGGTACCGAAATGAGCAGAAAGAGTTCAAATCGGTCATGTTCCACCAAAGGTAATGTAATATTAAAAACAACATGGTCCTGAGCGAGTCCTCCCTTTACCTTCATTATCCTATATAGTTGTATTAAGTCCTCTTGATTTGCAGGTAGTTCTAATGATGATGGCAGGTGGAGTTTAATTTTGTCAACTTCGGTGTGCAATTGCTCGGGAGTTAAAAGTAGCGGATTGAATTTACCATAGTGAGTGTCTGTGAGAACATCCAGTATAGCTGACTGTGTACGTTGTAAATCGGTTGCGATTAGAGTTAGTTGAATTGACAGAGCGCTGAATAGTTCCAACAATTTCGATTGTTGCAGCTCTTCGTCTCCTTTCTGCAATTGATTCCATATTTGATTTACTTCTTGGTCAAATTCATCAAATTTTGTCTTAACCGCTATCTGATCCTGCTTTATGATGTTGACATCAATGATAGATGTTTGATTCTTCAGCAGATGTAGCAGATTGGAATCGTTTTCTTTCACGTTTAATATTGTCCTTGACATCTTTTTGGAATACTCTGAATCTAATACTCCAAATAGTGAATATGCAAGGTTTCCAACGAGATTTACTGTCCCTCTCCTGTTGCGACTTCTTCTTAATAGATTATTATCTACACGCAATTCTCCTTCAAGTCGATCGAAGCTGTTGGTTAGATGACTACAAGTGTAGTTTTGTTTAATCTTTCGGCAAAGTTGACGTAAGGTGCTGGTACCGTTGAACAGCGTTGATGCTTCTGTCCAATATGGTTTCAGATCGTAGTATACGAGCAAGTTCCATTCCGTAGATGAAATAGCAACTGATCCTATATTTTCGAAGTGGATGCCAAGTTTTGAACCAAAACGATTAACTTGCACTGGAGATCCCAATATTATTGGTAACATCATTATTGTGAGTAGCAATGCCAAACCATTAGTGATTGCTGGTATTATTCTTCTCCTCTTTGGCACTGGTTGCTCTTCTGGATCTACTTCGATGTCGTCATGATCTGCCGAGAATAATGGTGCCAGTCTTTGAATTGCTCTTTTAAATATGCCCCTTTGTGTTTTTACGTCGCACACTCTTACTAAGCCATCGTCACCCTTGTACACCTTAATAATTCGCCCTAGAGGCCATTGGAGCACTGGTAAGTTATCTTCTTTGACGATTACCATAGTATTTGGCTCTATGGTGCTAGCTTCCATTTGTGTCGTTGCTGAAGTTGGTGAAGGTACTCGTGTGACCAACGTTTCCAGAACTCGTATTTAAGGTGTGTCACCAATTTCCATCTAGTTTGTAGGGATACCTTGGATTCTGACATGTTCCTATCTATCTGTGAAGTTAACGGTTCGCCTATCAAGAAGTGTCCCGGAGTTAGCGCTGTTAGGTCATCTGGATCTGTTGACATTGGGGTAAGCGGTCGAGAATTCAAAATTCCCTCGATCTCCACGACGATGGTTTCGAGTTCTTCGTAGGTCAGTGATGCCGTCGATACACTTCGTAGTAGCAAATGCTTGGCGGATTTAACAGTTGCTTCCCATAAGCCTCCAAAATGTGGAGCTCTAGGAGGAATAAATTTGAAGTTTATTCCACGGTCGCTCCATGATCTCGTGATATTTTCTCGTGAGGTGTTTGAGAAGATGACATCGTTTAGCTCCTTCAGATTGTTACTTGCGCCGACGAAATTGGTTGCGTTGTCACAATAGATAGTGTCACACCATCCGCGGCGAGACGTGAACCGCTTCAGCGCTCCGATAAATGCTTCGGTCGTCAATTCGGTTACAACCTCTAGGTGAACTGCCTTTGTTGCGAAACAGGAAAATACTGCGATGTAAGCCTTGTGTGGCTTCTTTCCACGAATTTTATAGTGCACCCAAAATGGTCCGCAATAATCCACTCCACTATGGATAAACGGTCGAGCTGGAGTGACTCTGGTTGCTAGCAAATTTCCCATCACTTGAGTGAATAACTTAGGCTTGGATCTGGTGCAGCGCACGCAATTTTCCACAACGTTTCGGGCCATTATTTTTACCTTTATTATCCAAAATCGTTGCCTTGACGCTGATAGCAAACCTTGTGGACCACAATGCAAATTATTCTCATGCATCATGACGAGAATCATTCTGGAGATATGGTCGTTGTATGGCAGCAACATGGGATGTTTTGCGTCATAGCTCAAGTTAGACGCTTCTAGCCGTCCTCCAACCCTTAGGATACCTTGGTCATCAATAAACGGTGACAAATTACTGATATCGCTAGTGTTATTGACAGTTGAGTGACGCTCTAAGTTTTTAATCTCATCGTAAAAGGCTCTTCCTTGGGTACCCTTGACAATCAATGTCAATGATGCCTCCATTTCTTCGGCTGTTGGTGCTATTGTAGGGTGGGACACCTTGTTTCTTAATACTTTCACATAACGAATGACATATGCTACAATTCTTTGCAGGCGTCGAAATGAGTTCCTGTGATTGATTTCTTCCCAGAAAGTTGTTGTCACTTTCGAATTGAGTGTTAGAGCTGCACTCGTCTGCCGCCTGAGTTCCAAGGCACATTGTTCTCGCGGAGATTGAAGTGGCCAAATTGTCATAGATCCGTGCAGGAACTTAGGTCCATATAGCGAAAAACAGGTTGTCTACCAATTTAGCCGCTGTCACGCCTCTTGATACCAGATCTGCGGGATTGTCTTGGGACGGCACGTGACGCAATTGTTGTGGATTAGTTGCTTGCTGAATAGCCGAAATTCGGTTGGCCACGAATGTGTGGTAGTGTGCTGATTCTGCATTTATCCATCCCAGCACCGCTGTGGAATCAGACCAAAAATGCGTTGTAACGCCTTTGAAGAATGGGCTTTCATAGAGCTTCTGCATCAATTCCACGACGACCTTAGCAGCGCACAATTCCAGTCTTGGTAATGTTACTTGCTTTGTTGGAGCTACTCGTGATTTCGCGCATAGGAAGCGAACGATGATCTCGTTTTGGGAATCTTGTGTTCGCATGTATGCTACCGCTCCATAGGCACGTTCTGATGCGTCAGCGAAAATGTGTACTTGGGGGTCCTTGGGTACTGTGCGACCGAAGACGTGGCGTGGCACGCTGATGGTTTCTAACTTCTGCAAGTCCTTTTTGGAGGTTAGCCATGTTTTGTGAAGTGATGCTGGAAGTTCTGTATCCCAGTCTATTTTAAGTTTCCATAGTTGTTGAAGGAATACTTTTGCTGTGGTCGTAACTGGCGCGACGAAGCCAAGGGGATGAAAAATACGTGAAATATCTGCTAAGGCTGAACGCTTTGTTATCCTACCGGATTCGACTACACCAACCTTGACCTTAAAGTCATCATTAGAAGGGTTCCAAATAAATCCCATTGTTTTGATGGTGTCGTCCAGTGTGTCACCGAATTCCATATTTACTTCACGGTCCGTGACTGGAATTTCTTCTAGTAACCATTTCCGTAAATTGAAACCCGCAGAACTAAGCATGAGTCGAAGTTGCCGCTGTATTTCACATGCAGTGGAGATATGATCAGATCCGCTCAACACATCATCGACATAAAAATTGGATTTTACGACTTCTGCTCCTAGTTGGTATTTGTTGGTTTGATCGTCAGCCAGAGCCTGAAGTGTGCGGATAGCCGAATACGGTGCAGATGTTGTGCCGTAGGTGACTGTCGTGAGCTGATAACACTTCATGGGATGTGAGGAATCCTCTCTCTACCAGATAAGTTGGAACTTTTGATCGTCTTTATCTACTCGCACTTGTCGATACATCTTTTCAATGTCGGCTGTAAAGACAAATCGAGGGAGCCGGAAACGCAAAAGAATAGTGAACACATCTTCCTGGATAGTTGGTCCTGTTGCCAGAAGATTGTTTAAAGAGACATTTGTTGATGTTTTGGCTGAAGCATCGAATACGACTCTTAGCTTTGTCGTTGAGCTGTCTGGCTTCAAAACGGCATGATGTGGAAGAAAGTAGTGGGAACTCTTGATGCTAGTTATATCAATCTCTTCCATATGACCAAGCTTCTCGTATTCTCGCATGAAGGCTACATATTGGGCCTTGAATTCAGGAATCTTTATCATTTTTCGTTCAATTGTCATGAACCGTTGCAGAGCTAACTTCCGCGATTCTCCCAGTTGGTTTGGAGTGGTTTGGAACGGCACTTTCACTATGAAGCGCCCATTGATATCACGTTGATAATTTTGCAGAAAATGTTCTTCACAGCGACGCTCGGCGGTTGTAAACTTACAGCTCGGTGAATCACATCCTTCAAGTTGCCAGAATTTTTCAAGAGTGTCGTTGAGGGAACCATTCTCCTGACCAGTGTAGACTGCACATGTTGCTGTTTTTGTTGAGCTTTGGCCAATTTTTCCACTTATCACCCAACCAAGCGTTGTGTTTTGCATGACTGGGAGCTCAGAGGAAAGTTTGATTTGGCCCATTTCTATGAGGTCGTAATACAGCTCTGCGCCCAAGAGAACATCGATTTTTCCTGGTTGATGAAAGTCCGGATCAGCCAGTTGGACACCCTTAGGAATCGGCCATTTTGTAACGTTTAACTGCTGAGCTGGTTGAGTTGGAACAATGCTTGGCAGCACAAATGCCTCGAAGTCGGCTGCAAAGTTGCTTGTTCGAGATTCCAGTTTCATGTTAGCGCGGTGCGTAGCTCTTCTTTGGGCATTCCCAATACCTTCAATGCACAACGAAGACTCGATTGGATATATGCCTAGTCTTTTAATAACACGCTCGGAGACGATGTTGATTTGTGATCCTGAGTCGAGAATGGCTCTAAATTCACCCGATCGCCCATTCGCAGCTGTTATTCTGATTTTAGCTGTTCCCAACAAGACATAACGGCTTCAATGTGTAGGCATGATGTCGGTGGCTGCTGATGCCACTGCGGTATTGGACAGAGTTGTAGTTGATTTTAAATTGATTGCTGTTGATCGGCTTCCTCTTGTGGTCTGCTCCCGTGCTTCTAGATGCAACAACGTGTTGTGTTTTCTATTGCATTTGGTGCAGTTGCCTGACACGCAAGATTTGGCATTGTGCCCACCTTTCAGACATTTTACACAGTAGTTTGCTTTTTGGACTGTGTTTAACCGCTGACTTGGTGTCATTTTGAGAAAATCTTGACATTGGAATAGCGCATGATGTTGGTTGCATGTGATGCATGCTGGACCTGTTGGCACTGA
The DNA here is from genome assembly GCA_920105625.2 of Clusia tigrina. Lineage (NCBI taxonomy): Eukaryota > Metazoa > Arthropoda > Insecta > Diptera > Clusiidae > Clusia > Clusia tigrina. Next base: position 57,491,557 of record OV050032.1, read on the forward strand.
GACACTTAACGCCTGGTAGGCCCCTGGTCACCCTTGTTCTGCTGCATCCTTGTTGAGTCTTCCTCCTAAAGCTTCCAATGACTGAAATCTAAGTTCAAGGAATTTCAGGAATTCGCTTACAGATGGTATCTCCTTCGGCTGTTTTAAGGATTGCTCCCATAATGCGTGAGTGGTTTTGTGCAGGTTTTGGGTTAATATGTACAGCAGAATGGAGTCCCAGCTGTCGGTGCTCACTCCTAGACCTTGTAGAGTCATGATGCACTCCTTGGTAGTGTCGTTGAGGAACTTAATCGCTGATGTCTGATCGTTGTTGATTGTCGGTTGGGAGAGCAGTCTGCTTAACGTTGCGTTTATCAGCAGCCGAGGGTTTTCTTATCGATCCTTGACCACCGCCCATGCAGCCTCGTAATCATTTGCCGATGCTGTGAAGTGCCGAATTAGTCCTTCCGCCTGACCGGATAAACTGGACTTAAAGAACCACATCTTTTGGCAAGCTGGAATTGGTTGTTTGTCGACCAACTCCATAAATAGATCGTGGAACTGCCCCCACTTGTGGTAGCTGCCATCGAATTTTGGTAGTTCAACCTTGGGAAGTTTTAGACCTGATGTCGTCATGTTGGCTGTTTGCCTGTTGACTGCTGTTGGAGAGGCTTGCATAATTGATGGCGCTGATTCTCGAGCCATATCTTGAAGCTGCAAAATCTGTGCAGTGATTGCTTGCTCCATCTGGGCAAAACCCTCGTAGTCGTATGAGCTGGGCTCATCAGATAACCAGATCCTTTGGTGCAGGTCCTGGGCAGATTTCCAATGCGTTTCTACTGTCTTCGCCTGCATTGCATAATAGTGCGACGTTTGTTGTGTCACACTATTAAGCACTTGGCTAAATAGTTTGCTAGCTGTGTCTATTGACTTCTTTTGTTTGTCAATTAGTGAGCATAGCTGACTTGACGGACTTCTGGGGGCAGCTATCACGGTGCTTGATTCGCTTTGTCTGGTGACTGGCTGCGGCGACCGTACTGTTTTGAGTACCTGCGGTGCAGCCTTTGAGGTTGATGCTGCTGGAGACGTTTGATGGCCTGTACTGCTCTGTCCATCTCATCGCGTGCTTCTCGGTATTTCGTGCGAATGGCAGTGTGTAAATCCTTCACGAAATACGCGGATGGTATTGTCGAGTTTGTCAAACTGTACCCACAATTCATCCAGTTCCTTGGCTTTTGTTGTTATGACATCTATTGTTCTGCGCTCTTGTGGCGCCTTCTTGTAATTGGCTATAGCTTTTTGTAGAGCCAGTGCAAGTTCATCTTGCCTCAATGATAGTTCATCCATTCCCATGATGATGACGTATCGTGTTTTTGAATGCTATGTGCAGGATTCGTTGTTGTCGTCTGCTGGTTACCGGCTAATGCTGACTTGATTGTTGTCGTCTGTTGGTTACAGGACACTTGATAGCTTGATAATGTAGATAATGTCTGAAGTCTTCTGCAGGTTACTAGCTTAGGACTTGATTGTTGAATGTGGATACTACGTTGGTAGCTGTTTGCTGCCTACTGAAGGATGTTTCAATGATCAGTGGATCGATGGATACTTGGCACTTGAACCAGTTATCCTTTCCGTCTGATACTCAGAAGGTTGCAAACGTCGGGGTCACCAAAATGTTAAACTAAAATAAACAGCTGAATTTCAACAACGGTTCTTGTACCGAGTTGATTATGAAGTTGACAACAGGCACATAAACCTTGGTGTCGGAGAAGGAGAATCAATCAATGTTAAGTTAAAATGAAAAGTCTCACAGTTAACACTTACTGATTGACTGACTTTTGTATGTGCCAATCGTGGGTATTTATTCATTTTTCTATATACATATATTACATATAATTTGGCTATACATATTAGGTATTATTGAATTGACAGCATAACCAATAAATGTGCATTATTGACAAATTTGCACGCTGGCCTTGAATTGAGCTTTTCAGCGTATTGCACTTGATGTCATGTTTCATCCAGTGCAATGCCTTCGCTGATGTAGTATATATTGGAGTTTTTGTCAACAATGCAAATTCCATCGTTAAGCTGGCAAGGTTTGCTTAACACAAGCCTAATTGTATGCAAAAGAAGATGTTATGCATTAAAAGTTTGAATGTTACATACCTCCCAATGAGGTTTGCACATCAACTGTTAATGCAATTAACAGTTAATATATATGAATACACTAGTAGAAACCCAAATAGCACCAAGCAATAGGCAAATACCATATTTAACACATTTGTTTTAAGATTTGATAACTTATTGTTAGTTTCCAATGGAGTAAGATACAATAAACAAATAAATGGTTTAATACAAAAAAAATAAAAATAAATGTATAACGATTAGCTGTATCATACTTTGCACTAATTCCAGCAAACTTAATATCGCAGGTTTATCCCGACGACTCCAACGAAAGAAACCACATGATCTTATTGGTAGTATTTTAAAAACAGGAGATTTAAAATCACTTTGTAAATATTTTTAGTCTCATTATAAACTGCTCGTTCAGTGTGTGTAATTCAACAAAAAATTCATTTTTTACTATAATAATAAAAATAAGCTTGGTGGCTTGTTATTCGATTCAAAATCCAGCGTTGGTGAAATTGATGAAGAAATATTGGTTTTCGTACTTTAATTTATTTAATTTATTTAATTTATTTTAAAGCGTTCACATACGAGGTGTGATAAAAAAATAACCGTTGTTTACATCTTTTCGTGAGTTACGTATGTTCGATGTTCGCAATTTTTTTTTTTATGTTGGTACACATGTCTGTTATATATGTTGGCAATACCAACCATTTTGGATTGTCAGTTTGTTTTTGACAGATAAAAAGGTTAGTCGTGTTTTGGTGTGCTCTTCGATTTTGTACTATTCGAAAAAATGGATCAAAGAAACTGTATTCAGTTTTGTGTAAAAAATGAAATTAAATGCGCAAGGACATTTGAAATGTTGACTGTGGCCTTTGGCGAGTCTACTATGAGCAGAACACAAGTTCAATTGTGGTATAACCGGTTTAAGGAAGGCCGAGAAGATGTCAATGACGATGCTCGTCCTGGTCGCCCGAGCACGTCAACAACCGAGGAAAACATTGACGCAGTGAAGAAAATGATTTTGGATAATCGTCGAATCACTATCAGAGAGGTTGCTGATGATGTTGGCATATCGTTCGGCTCATGCCAAGCAATTTTTACAGATGTTTTAGGCATGAAACGTGCGGCAGCGAAGATTGTTCCAAAATTGCTAAATTTTGAGCAAAAACAACGTCGCATGGACATCGCTCAGGAGCTGTTTTTGGCCAAAAACAAAACCGTTATCATGCCTCAACCACCGTATTCACCGGACTTGGCCCCCGCTGACTTTTTCCTCTTTCCAAAACTGAAGACACCGATGAAAGGAAAGCGTTTTGCTACGATTGAGGAGATAAAAGAAAAATCGAAACAGGAGCTGTTGGTGATACCAAAAAAACCGGTTTAGAAGTGTTTCGAGGATTGAAAAAAATGCTGTCATAAGTGTATTATATCTGAGGGGAATTACTTTGAAGGGGACAAGATAGTTGTTGATGAATAAATAAATACTTTTTGAAAAAATTTAAAATAAGACAGGGTCTTTTAAATGCGGCAAGAAGTATCAGAATAACAATGAATTATATACAACAAAAATTACTTAAAACTAAGACTAAGAATGTAAATTAAATGAAACTAAATTATTAGATCAGACAAATAAATAAGTTAAGATCAGATAAATAAATAATTAAACATATAAATAATTGAATAAATAAATAATTAACTTAAAAATAAATAATTTTTATGAAATAAGGAAAAGTCAGAACAGAAAGATAATGAATAAACAAAAAGGAAACAAAAATTAGAAAAGATGAAAAGAGAAAAATAAATAGCATTAAGAGAAGTAGTGAAAAATTGCTTGCTTAAAGTTGTGCTTACTTGAGATACTCCTATTTGCCAAAGGCAACGAATTCCACAACCTGATGGCGTTCACAAAAAAGAGTCTATTCAAGTTTAAATACTTGTAATTACGGACTAAGAATTTCATATTTCTCCTCGATTTACAAAACTTCAACTTTACAAACAAATAATTAGGTGTTCGCGTGTATATCAAGTTATGTAGAAATATGCAATTTCTAGCATCCATATAATTAAAAATACTGCAGCCCTGATTGCAAAACTTTCTTAAATCACATACATATCTTGTAGCATTATTGAATGCAACTTGCAACCTATGCCTGGAACCCGAGTCAAGTTTACCATATACAACATCTGAGTAAGTCATGATCGGCACTATAAACTGAAGCACCAACCTCCTTCTGGTCTCAATAGGCACAAATAATGCAGTCCTCCTCAAATTCCGTAAGGTATAGTATGAATTTAAGTGATCCTCATAGGATAGTACGGAGCTAATGTGGTATCCAAGGTTTTTTACTTTTTCAACAAATTTAAGTTTTGTATGATTTTGTGAAATTGTTAAATGGTATATCAGAGGAAAAGTAAACAGACTTGGAAATCGGGAGGACATACGATTTTTGGGAGTTGAGCTTCAGCCTATTAGCTATAGCCCATTCTGCTATTATGATGAAGTCTTCGTTTACCCTAGCACATAAATCATCAATGAGACCAATTGGTCTGGACAAATACAATTGAAGGCATCAGCATATGCATGCATGGTAACATGACGACACTTACTGAAAATGTCATCTACGAACAGTGTAAATAAAAGTGGACCAAGCACTGAGCCCTGAGGCACCCCACAGGTTGAATTGCTGAACGCAGACACACTTTTTCCCACTGTAACCTTTTGAGACCATCCTACCAAGTAACTATTTAACATACGGACCGCCGAGCTGGAAAATCCAAAATTCAACTGTAGCTTTTCACTTAGTAATGAGTGATCTACAGAATCGAATGCTTTAGAAAAATCTACAGACAAAGCAGGGTCAAGTGTCCCATATCAAATGACACTCTGATGTCATCCAATATTTTAACAACAGCAGTGGAGCAGCTGCGTCCAGGCCGAAAACCAGATTGGAGTGGGGAAATAAGGTCAAATTTTCTGGCGTGTTCTGAGATTTGCTCAGCCATGAGAGATTCACATACCTTTGATAAAGCCGACAACAAACTTACAGGATGGAAATCAGACGGTGCATTAGCATTGGACTTTTTAGCTATAGGGATAATCGTCGCTACTTTCCAAATATTGGGGAAGCAGGAGCTCGTTAAACAATGGTTAATTATATGGGTCAACGGGCTTAGAATGAAAGGCAAAATAAGTTTAATAAATTTAATAGGAACACCATCCTCTCCGACAGCACTTGACTTTATCTTTACCTTCACCCACAGAAATAAACTCAAACACAAATGGGCATTCAGAAACATAGTCTCTCGCAACTACAGCAGACATATCATCAGCAGACGCTGAACTGATCAATCCGACAATCTTCAGATTTCCCATTGCATACCCCAGCTTGTCTTAAATTATTCCACAGCTGCTTGGAAGGTCGTGCCAAACATAGTTTGGACATGAAAAATCTGCGCTTAGCCAATTTAATAGTAGAGTTTGCATCATTTCTATCTCTTTTGTGCTCTTCCCATCTAGATGCAGTTGGATTTCTTTTCCACTGATTGTATGTTCTATGCCGTTTTTTAATAGCCAATTTGGCATTCTTCGTAAACCAGGGACAACTGCTGTTAGTGACAGGGCGAGTAACAAGTGGAACATGCAAGTCAAACAAGGTACCAATTCTGTACATTAAAGAATCCAGCTTTTCATTCACAGAGCTAAGCAGCCAACATTCAGACCAATTAATAAGCAACAGGTCATTAAACAAAGAATCAAGATTAATTGAGTTATAGTCTCGAAAGGAAAAAGAATTTTGAGCAACGACTGGGTTTAGATTTACATTCAATGAACAAAAAATTAGATCGTGGTCGGATATAAACGATAATTGGTCAAAGATCATAACTGAAGAAATATTCGAAACTACAAAAACATCCAACAAACTTGGAGAAGCATTATCTGCAAAGCGTGTTGGCATACTGGTATTCAGCACTTGCAGTCGAACTTCAGAAATTTTACATTTAAATTTAACATGTTTATGTTGAAATCACCACACACAACAAAATGATCATAATCGATTACACAATTTGAAAAAGTAGCAAACAACGGATCCAAACAGCAGTAACGATAAGGATTATATGCACACGACAGAAAAACTTTTGTGCTATTGTCATAAATTTCAACATTCAAAAATTCCACATCGGAGCCTCCAGACATATTCAACAAATTCACTCTTAAATTACTTTTACAATATATTGCCACACCCCCGCCTTTTTTATCTAATCTATCGCTTCGAAGAAGCTTGTAATTACCTATATTCAAGCAAGAGTCACTTATACCTTTATGCAACCAGGTTTCGGATACACAAATTACATCAACAGATGAATTCTCAAAGCAGTGTCTAACATAATCCATCTTAAAATCATTTCGACTCCTCGCATTAAAATGTACAATGTTTAATCCAGAGCGCTGGTTGCATAGAACGCCAATCAATGTTTTATGAACGTCACTGGAGGCAGAAACTTCATCACACATAATTAGCATAAAAATACATATCAGTAACACAACAATAAGCACTACAGTAATAGAAGAAACAGATAGTAGAGAAGAGGAAATTACTTAAAAAAATAGTCGACAATAAGGCATATAGAGAGAGAGCATTTAAGCTACAAAGAAAGATAAACAATATGATATTATCTGACATTAGAACAACAACACAAAGTTCACTCGCCAACAGGAACAGCAGAGCACCTGTAACAGTATGTAGTTCTTCGATGCTACCAACACGAATCCCCGACTTAAGTAAATATATGTAAATTTGCAATTAAACACTTGAATAAAAATAAAGAAGAAACTAAATAGTGAAGTTGACAGTAATATAGAATAATAAATTAAAATAAAATAAATAGAATAATACATTAAATATAATAATAAATAATAAATTAAATAGAATAATAAATTAAAAGTTGAGTTTTATGCTGCAGTATAGCTTCTGCCGGCAACTGCATCTACGCTCTCTCTGCTACTCACTACTATTGCTTCAGCATTCGGTTGGGCTCTCACAAATACTCGTCCCTGAATTGTAAACGCTGACACTAGAAGTTTCTCATTGCTCATTGGCCCGATGCAATATTTCACGATTGTTAATCGTTAGACTCTTATGTACATAAAATGAGCTGTCACCCTTAACCCCAATATCATTTAGCAACAGCGGCCTTTTACTGGACTTGCAGAAGCCAGCAATGTGCTTGAGCAACTGACTTATATCACGCGCCGAGTGGAGTTTCATCAAAATCGGAGCTGTAGTGGTTTTGCTCAGGTTTCCCTTACTTCTCAGATGGAATGCCTCTCTCACGAGTGGAGTACGGACATTAACCGCTTTGCAAACTTGTGAGAAAATAACAGACAAATTTTCAGCTTCTACATGGGGAATACCATTGATAATCAAATCAGAGGATACCGCATCATTCTCAAATTTGGCCACTTTATTACGCAATTCCACCAATTAAACAATTCCGGCTCTCCAATCTCCAAGACAACCCGTGATCAACAACAAAACAGTACACTGAGACTTCGCGACACAACCGCCAGCCAAAACAAACACGTCTATTCGGCACACATTACACTTACTCATCTCGTAGTATGGAGATATATGATGCTATTTCTCAGATATTTTCTTCCATCAGGAGTTTCCACTATGGCAGAACGTGGATTTTCTGTCAATTCGATGACTTTGGCCGGTTTTCATTCGCGACGGTTAGTCAGCATTCTTACATTGTCTCCCATTTTTAATGGCAAGCGGGGCGTTGCTACTTGATCAGCATAGCCTTTTTGGTTCTCACGTAATTCCTGCAGTTCGTCGGTGACAACTGTAACGATTTTTGGTTTTAAGTTCAACTTTTCATTTGGTAGAATAGTTTGCGCTTGGCAGCTAAATAATCGTTGACATGGAGATTTTAGGATATCGTTTCGCAGTGTATTTCGTTGTAATAACATTGCTAAATATGGATCGATTCCGTCGTGCCAACACCTTTTGAGAATACTTTTAACTGTTTCCACATTGCGCTGTGCAAACCCGTTTGATCTAGTGTAGTGCGGTGATGAAATTCTATGTTTAAATTGCCAACTTGTTGCGAAGTCTCTAAACCCTTTTCGGCCATATTGTGTTCACCCATCTGATTCGAGAATTTCAGAGATTCCGTTTACGGAGTACCACTGACGCAGTAATAAAATAACCTCTGCCGTTTTTTTAACTTTTTGAAATCATTACATCCTGAGTAATCCGCGATCAGTAGAAAGTTGTCGCCTTTAAATGTGAAAACAGGTATGCCGCGCGACACCAAAGGCTCTTTTCGGTTTACTCGTTGAGTTTGTTCACATACTGCACACTTCCCGACGAAGTTTTTAATTTCAACCGTCAGACCATTCCAAAAAAATTACTGGCGGATGCGATGCATGGCAGTGCAGATACCACTGTGACCTGCGTGTACCCCTGCAACGATAGATCTATTAAATTATGTGGTACAATAGTTTTATTACCCTTCAACAACAACCCATTTTCGTATGTGATTTCGTGCTTAAACGATGTGTGTTTCCTAACTATTTTTCGTATTTCGGCTTCAATTTCGGGCCATTTTTTCATGATAGCCACCTTGACTGCTTGCAATTCAAAGTCTGCTTCCGTTGCTTTGATTAACTTTTCATGCAAGTCGTTACCAATTGCGTGAATAAAGTATACTGGTTCATCTTCATCGATTTCGTCGACTTTACAATCTCTACTCAAAGCATCTGCGATTGGTATCGTTGCTCCTTTTTTTATTTTATTCTATATATGCCCCTTCTAGAGTTAGATTCATAACCTCGCAGAAAACTTTAAAAAAAAATTGATCTGTTAAAAATTCATGGTCATTGTTGAATTCACACTTTCGTACTCGAATGTTTTACAAAAAATCGTCGAACGCTTCACTTTCTTCTTGTTTAATATAATGAAATTGATACTATTCGTAAGTTTTATTACACGCTGGTACAAAATGTTCTTTCAGTTTCTTTTTAATTTCAGTCAAACTAGCTTTTTGTGTCTCGTTCAGGCCTAGGTTATTTTTTAATCGAATGCCGTCACGCCCGATAATAGTTTTGAAATTTGGTAATTGAATAGGCCCCTCTTCGTTATTGACCTTGGCTGCAAGGGCAAATTATTCGTACGACTCCAACCACTCACTCCACTCACGTGCTATATCCACGTTATTGTCTATTAGCAATGGTTTTGATAGTTTCACAATGTTGCTTTAAGTCCTCACACAATTATTTGCTATTTATTTTTATTTAAGTGCATTTTGTAATTATATATTATATTCCGATGCGTTTATAAAAAACAAAATTCGAGAGCCTCTGCACTTTTTTTATACTTTAAACTGGTTTCGGCACCATGTAACAAGAATGCTGTAATGAACTATGTTCTAACTCTCAGTGCAGTTTTAAGACTGGCATTATTTGACAATTAACTATGTTCTCTTGACATTGATAATTATGTATGTTCTCGTGACATTGACAATTATGTATGTTCTCGTGACAGTGTCGTTGCATTTTTGAGTGCAGACAGGCTTAGTTCTTGCCTGCAATTAATGTTGATCTTTCCGCGCACGAAAACCAATATGATGCTAATATGAGTGTTATTTGTGTTGCAAAATACCATCCTCAATTCGATACCCGATAGGGTAGCGACTCAATTCATACTCCTCCAAATTGTATCGCCCAGTGTACCACTCGAAAGTTAAGTGTTTTCTCCGCCATGGTTTGTTGTAAAGCTTTGCAATCTGAATATATATCAAAAGACAGCTCCAGGAGATATGGTATGTTTGAAAATTTTACACTTACTCCATTTTATTGAGAGATCATGCTTCCCACACAATCATAGGACTTGCCTTAGTTGGCTTATGATTCGTCTTTGGTGGATATGATAAGGTTATATCTTTTTCTTTATGTAACAAAATCGCGAAATAGGGTATGTAGGGTAGGATGTATTTCTTAAAAACTGTTGTGAAATTGCTAAGACCAAATGGAGAGCTTTTAAGAATTCAAACTGTCCATTAAAGATCACAAAAGAAGTATATTTCGACTTAAATCATTGATTTCCACATGGAAGCACCCATTTCGTAACCTTTTAGCAGTTTTCTATATCAGGTAAACTAACTTCTACATTATTTGGTATCTCCCCATTAAACTCTTCAAGCGGTTACCGGATGTCGTTTTAGTGATTATTATTTTGGACCAACTCATCGATTATGGCTGAACACTCCTCGCCGGATAATAATCCTAGAAACCTTGCGACTCAATCTCGAACTGCCAACACAAGGTTAACGAACTCAAGGGCTTCTTTTGGGAAGTCATCATCGTTCCATGCTAAGCCCAAGGAATATATACCAATTAGTCTGTCTTCCTTTATTTCAAAAAATCTGGAAAGACATCTTAATCTGCATGTTATCACCTCTTATTTGGAACCTGGCACTGAACACGCTTAATCGGCTAGATCAATCCTGGTGCATAATACTCTACCCGGAATGTATCTCTCAATTCTCTCAGAAAGGGTGAATAATTCACTCACCATTCAGTCTTACTTGTGTCTTGAATTCGGCGACCGCACGGGTCGGGAACGTACTTAGTTTAAGTAAAAGTGTCAAGTATATGGAACTGGTCCGGGATTCCAAACTACATTGGAAAACCAACATTTCAGAACGAGCACGGAAACTATTCTGTGCTCTATATTGCTGTAAGAGGACCCTTGGAGCCAAATGCGGGCTTCAACCCCGAATCATGCCCTTGCTCTACTCAGCAATGGTTGAGGTAAATCTTTTGTGTGGCGCTGTCATTTGGTGGCCACCTACTTTGAAAGTGATTACTCACAGACCTCTATATAAGGGCAGAAGAATGGCAGCTATAATGACAACTGCGTCTCTTCATTCTACCTTCATGAAAGCTATGCTTGCAATGCTTAACTGTTTGCCAACCACATTTCTGATAAAACAACAAGCCAAGTGCGCAGCTGCCAGGCTCAGTGCTATATCGCGCTAGACTAGATCAGACCATGGTAGCATTTTAGTTTAATGTAATTTATATCTATCTCTTTCCCACATTCCTATTATATGTTTACATATCTACGACGCACATGTCATATCAGGTCAGTTCTCCGTAGTACTTCATTAAGATGGCTCTGCTGGAGTTTCTCAAAGAGATAATTAGGAGTTCTCGTGATAATCAGCTTGTGAAGAAAAATACAATTTCTGATCCGCAAGTAGTTCTCAATACTGCATCCAAGAACACTTGTCTTCCAGGAAGTTATATGGTCAAACCTACGTAATCCAAACACATATCGTGTGGCATAGTTAAACACAACTTGTATTTTATGTAGGGTTTGAAACCAACTTACTATATACAAACTCTGAATAGCAAATTATCGGTACAACCAGCTGCTTAACCAACATTCTCCTAGTCTCGACAGGGGTAAACTCTGCTGACATCCATAACTGTCTCAGCACAAAAAAAAATTTTTTCACAATACTATTTACTTGATCAGTGCAAGTGAAAGAAGAATTAATATGAAAGCCCAAACTACATGATCTCTCAACGAATTTCAGCTGAGCGCCACCAATATATATCAAAGGAAGTTTGTCCAATTCTATTTTCTTTCAATTAACCTCTATAAAAAACCTCTGGGTTCGAGCAAGATGTCATAAGACCAATGTCGATGCTAAACCTGGCTGAGCACCCAGATTAAAAACTAGCCCGGTCTCGAACGGAGTGCTCCGGATACTTGGCGGCCTCCGGTTCTATCTAGCCTTACCCGCGCACACGGACCTCTGCGAGAGTGGACCTCTCTTGTCCGATACTCGAGGGAACACATATGTCATTCAATTTAATACAAGGGTGGTAGACAGATGGATAGCAGCAGGAGGCAGAGGGGGCCTAGGCGTTAGAGCTGGCCCCAGCACGAGTGCTGGTAGTGGGGGACGGGGAGGCTTAGGAGTACCGGTCTCTCGTTTTGGTCAGAGGGGTGTTGCAAGGAGAAACCTGGGGGAGGTGGTGAAAACCCAAACGCTGACTGTGGTCAGGGGGCAGGGGCTGCTCCGGGGATCAATCGGCAGCAGGCATCAGAGGGGCCCAGCAGCTCAAAGAAGGTTGCTGGTGTAGGCCAGGGGGGACCGGAGAAACATATCCGTCCTTCTAAGCAGGCCTATTATGATTGGAAGGCGGCTATGAGGGTAATGGCCAAATATGAGGCTCTACCTATTGGCAAGCTCACTGAGGAGCAGGCCAAATCGGTAGAGTGGGCAAGGGGTATGCTATCCGGCTTGGGTAAACCGGCGGGTACAGCCCCAAAGAGGCAACGTTCGGCTGAAGAGACGGGTGAGGTCGCCAAAAGACAAAGAGTCGGCGGCCAGAAATACCCGTGCTACAGCGAAGTTGTCAAAGGTGGGGGCGAGATGTTGGTCATAATACAGCGGAAGCAGGAGGAAGGGGTCATCCCCAAAGAGAAGTGGAGGTGGGTGGAGCAAGCGATTGCCGAAGTCTACCTCCAGGTCGTAGTGGAAAACCCTGGACCCCACCTTTCTGTCACGATGCGGGCTGGTATCAGGGCCGGGCCAAGCTCATCGCATGCGATGATTGCAGGAGGTCAGCAAAACTACAAGATCGCGGTAAGTAAGGTTGGCGAAGTTTGCGGGAGCCAGGCTTGAAGCCGTCAGCAGGGAAGAAGTTTCTAGCAGACCCAGAGCCCGGGTCTGGATCCCGGCTAAGCCAGCTGAACCGGCGAAAATAGAGGAGATCTTTAGATCTTGCTGCCAACCCATAACTGGAGGGTGGCGAAGCTTGAGGAGTCAATAGAAGGTAGGAGACGGGTGTTGTTAATACTCAACGCGGAATCCCTTGCCCCACTCGCAGACAAGAAAGGTGTGGTCAGATTCGGGTTCGTTGACGCAACCATTCGGATCTACCGCAGCGACGAACAAGCTTTGGAACCGGAGGAGATAGAGGGTGACAAGGCTAGCACGTGTGGCGGTGGTGAGGAAGGGTTGCCAAGCAGCCAGAGTTCGACGGACTCAGAGCAGCTGACCGGGGTCGGGCAGCTCCTTGATGAAGGCGACCTTATTAACTATTCAGAAGGAGAGGAGGACGCGGACGTAACGATGGTGGAGGTAAGGAGAAAAGATTTCTATGAAACTAATCAAAATCAACCTCCGTCATTCTAAACTCACCTCCGACGTGGCCTTCATCCAAGAGCCGTGTTTATGCGGCAACAAAGTCTGCGGTCTAAAGACGAGAGGTTTCAAGCTGATAGCCGCTCAAAGCAGAGGTAAGCCTCGTGCTTGTATAATAGCAAAGGCTAATATTAACATCTTCTTGCTCCCTCAGTTAAGCAATGGCGATACGGTGGCGTTAGCTGCAAAATAGCAGCTTCTGGGTAGCCTCTGCTTACATAGCCCATGACAAGGACGCACCACCGAAGGAGGTTTGGGCATTGGTGATGGAGGCAGCCGCAGCCAACAGGAAATTGGTTGTCCCCAGTGGCATTAACGCCCACAATACATTGTGGGGAAGTACCGACACAAATGAAAGAGGTGAGTCAATTTTAGACTTTATCATTGAAAATAAGCTTAGTTTCCTAAATTTAGGCTCAGAGCCGACTTTTTTTAACAAAGAACAGGAAGAAAGTTTTGGATAATACCCTGACCTTCGATCAGCGAACAATGTAAGAGGATGAAGAGTTTCGAATGAAAATTCCTACTTAGAATCGCACTTTCCAGCACCGTGGAGTTTAATAACTTGAAATCTATGGGCAGGTAGTCTGAGAGAGGAAATGCGATAGTTACAACCAAGAAAGTTGTGTGGGCCATTAACCCCTTTGGACCTTACAAGTCTCCGGGTCCGAATTGAATTTTCCCAGCAGAATTTCAACAATCACAGGACAAAATTACCCCCTGGGCTGAAATTAGAAGCTGTCTTAACCTGATGATGGAGAGAAACGAAGGTTTCCTTCATACCCAAAGAGGGCAAGTCCTCACATAAAAATCCTACAGACTTAAGACCAATCAGTCTCACGTTTTTCCTCCTAAAAACATTGGAGAGATTGAAGGATGCACAATTTCGGGAAGTTATGCCAACGGGTAGAATCTCCTCGGCACAGCATGCATATTCGAAGGGCAAATCGACAGAGACGGCGTCACACGTATTCATTGGTATAGTGGAAAAATCCACGAGAAGGATTTTGCACTGGTGGCCTTCATTGATATAGAAGGAGCTTTTAACAATATAACTGAGAACGCCATTACGCGTTAGAAGCTCTGGGCGTGGATCCTAATGTGGTTCCACTGATTGAGACTATACTCGTCAGCGGAAAGGTAACTGCCAGCTTATACCAGCTACCTACACTTTAAGCAGACAGGTCTGTCTCCCCTACTCTGGAATATGGTGGTAAATCCCTTCCTGCTAGCCCTAGAGAGGGGGTTGATACGTCGTCGTCTATGCTTACGATTTGACAATTGCGATTAGAGGGAAATATCCAAACACATGGAAATTTTGTGCTCTAACATGGCCACGCTTACTTGTTGGACGGAAAGAAGGGAATTAGGGTTAAACCCCGAAGTAAACTAGATCTCCTACTGTCTCCCCGCTAGCATACAAAGGTGTGGAAATTCCGAAGAAGGAGAAAATCAAATATTTGGGACTAGTACAAGATAGGAGGCTTACCTGGAAACCCAATACTAAAGAAAGAGTTAGGAAGGCCAATATTGCTTTGTACACGTGTAAAAAAGCGGTTGGAATCAAGTGGGAGCTATCCCTACGAATTATGCACTGGCTGTACGTCAGACCTATATTCTATATGGAATACTATGTATAGTGGTCAGCCACTCAGAAACAAAGCTTTTAGAAGCTGCTGAGCAAGGTCCAAAGAACGGTTTTTCTGTGCATTTCTGGTGCATTAATAACCACTCTAACTAAAGAATTAGAAGTGATACTCAACCCACCTACATTAGAGCTGGTAGAGAAACAAGTGGCCGCCGCATCAGCACTAAGGCTGAAATTTACGGCGTTATGGCATGATCGGCAGATTGGTTGCTCGACTATCGTGAATACCTGGAGTAGTTTTATCCAACACATTGACCACTTATCTCAACTTTGATAGGCACTTCTAGACACATATTCCGTCTAGAAGAGAGTGGCATACGCTCATGCCATGGAGAAGGGGGGAACTTAATTTCTACACCGACGGATCCAAACTTGACAATAGAGTCTGCTTTGGAGTTTTCTCAAAAGAACTTGGACTGAAGCTTCCGTTCCGTCTCCCCGATCACTGTAGTGTTTATCAAGCAGAGGTCCTAGCCATAAAGGAGGTAGCCGTCTACTTAAGTAGACATGCCGTAAATATCTACTTGGATATCCAGGCGGCCATCAAGTCAATGAACTCGGTGGCAATGAAATTAAATGTTGCTCAGGACTGCCGGGCAGCCCTAAGTGATATCAGTACCGTTTTCAGGGTACGCCTTATATGGGTTCCGGGGCATAGGGATATTGAGGGGAACTGTAGGGCTGATGACTTAGCCAGACGAGCTCTTTAGGCAAATACGCTTTTAGCTCTCTTACAGAGGTGTCTAGCGTGAAGGTCAAACAAATTCTGCGCTTTATTAGGGCTTCGAAATGGTTTGACGAGTCAATCAGAGGTGCGTTGGTATCACAATGGACCCACGGTGGTCTGAGTGAACTGGTCCTTAGACCGGCTGTCACGTTAACCTAAACTAACCTAAGCAAACGTAGAAGACTTTCCGGATCACGGGAAATCGAGAGCTCCCGAAATTATACAAGCGTGTCCTTTTGAAATCAGCCAATAAGATGTTTGACCCCAATAATGAAAACTGGTTTCTATAAGAAGACAATGACTCAAAGCATCGAAGTCGTCTCTGGCGTGAGTGGAAGTATCAAAATGGCGTCATCACAGAAGATTGGACCCTCAGAATCTCCAGATGCCAACCCTATAGAAAATATGAGGGCCATTATTGCAAGAAAGCCTATATACAATTTGAAGCAGCTCTGCCGAACCAAAAAAAAATATGGCGTTCCTTTCCCACGGAGTAAGCTGAAAAACTATTTGAAAGTATGCTAAGAAAATCGACGCTTAAGGCGATTTCACATTGTCCTGAATAATTGCGTCGTAGCTGTGAATATATGCTTCAATGTAAACAAAGATTAAAGAAATATTTTTTACACGTTTCAAGTTATCGTCGAACAGACTGTAAGATGTTGACTGACATATACTCGTATATGGATGACTTCACGCTAGAGAAAAAAGTCGGTTCGGTTGCGGCATTTTTTCTAACAAACTGGGACTGAAACTTTCGTCCGTGCCCCTGAGTATTGCAATGTCATTCAGGTAGAAGTGATGACTATATAAGTATATAAAGTAGCTTATTTGGTTTGATATAGGTGGTGTAATTATTCATGTTTACTGCGCCAGGTACCATTCAAGTCACCGTTAGCTTTCGTAAAATGGACGATCAAATAACACCAATATAAATTTGTATATATATTATATCTTTTTTGTTGTTGTTGCAATTTGTCGCTCACAAAAAATATATGACACAAACACAATTTTGAAAGCCTCTAGTAATCGTATTATTTGGCGAGCAACAAAAAATTGAAGAAACGTTGCATAAAGTGTATCGAGCTAAAAGGAGACTATGTTGAAAAAAACCTTTTTTTTAAGGAATAGAGTGTTCTTCATTTCAATTTACAGGGACGTAGTGACCCCTCATGTTAGTAGGACAGGTTTTATTCATTTCCTTATTACATAACCAATTCCTATCTCAGTAAGTACCAACTGCACAACTTCTTTGATCTTATACATTACCCAGGTATTCTTTCTCTGATTTTAGGGAGGGTATTGTCAACTACCTATAATTTATTTCAAGTTAGAATATTAGACTGATTTCCATTTTTGAAAATTAGAAGGAAAATTAAAAGAACTTTATTGGTGTAAGCTATTCTCGCTTCTAATCGCTCTGCTTTTGTGACTATCTCTCTTCAGTTCGGGGCCCTTTGCTCCTTTTGAGCTGATAAGTGTAAGACTTTTTCTATTCATCAATGTAAGTTCGGAACTTAGTTGGCTTCAAAATAAGCTTGGATTTTAGTCCCGCGAATGTTGCCCAGCGGTGTAACGTGAAAATTCTTTATACCTATGATTTTTGTCATATTTAATTAATGTGTTTTGGTTGCGGTCTCTTAGAAAGCGAGATCAATTTTTAAATTTGATAATAAGGATGGGGAGGTATTTCGCATTTGCGGTCTTTGTTACATTTGATGGTGTGGGCATTTTAAGATAAGAGCGCATAGTGCTCAGTGCTAACCGTTAGCTGAATCGGCGTTTTTAATTGAATTTGTGCTGTAGAATCAAGAGAAATTATCTCCGTTAAATTCGGTGTGTTTATTTGTTTATTACCTTTTATCAAATGCGCTGATAGCAAGGGGGTTAAAAATCGATTGGAAACTTACGGCGGTGAGCGAGATAAGCTCATAAAGAATTGTGTCGTGTTTTTTTTTTTGGTTTTAGTATATGTAAAATATAAATTTTTGTTTTTCAGTTTGCAAGCCCACTAAGACAATTTTATCTCGTTTTGGGTTTGCAATCACTTTAGCAGTTTAATATTTATTTATTAAAACTATTTTTTTGGCAAGTTTATGTGAAGCACACCAAATAACCGGCGGGGTTCCTCAAGGATCTGTACTAGGGCCCATGCTGTGGAACGCCATGTACAACGGCATCCTGGAGCTGAAAATGCCGGAAAACGTGAATATTATTGGTTATGCTGATGATATCGCATTGGTAGTGGTGGCCAAACATATTGAGCATTTGCAGTTGGTGTGTAACGATGCGATGGCAAGGGTGCGTAGAGGAGATGGTGGTGGATATCGGTAACCACCGTATTATGTCCCAACCAAGAATTAAATTTGTTGGAGTTAACATCGACGCGAGGCTGTCGTTTAGGAGCACCTGTCAGCGGTCAGCAAAAAGGCTCTAAAATCCAAGGCGCCCTTGTACGGATTCTGCCGAACGAATTCCGTGATGCTCTATGCAACACCCATCTGGGCAGGAGCAAAAATGATGCATTTCCGAGAGGCTTGCGCAACGCAACGTTTAAGTGCGCTTAGACTCACCTGCGCCTACCGAACGGTCTCCGACGACGCAATTTCCGTCCTTGCTGCAAAAATACCCCTGGGCTTACGAGCGTTGGAGCTGCAGCGACTGTACGACCGACAGGGCATAAGGCCTACAGCCGAACGAAAGCTAGAGGAGCGACGGCGATGCACTGAAGAGTGGCAAGAAAGATGGGAGCAGTCCAAGAAGGGACGAGGGACATTCCAGCTCATTCCCAGTGTGTCCCAATGGGTGAACAGGAAGCATGGTAGTCTAAACTACTATATGACGCAGTTACTCAGCGGTCATGGATGTTTCAATGCATATTTCTACCGCTTAAAAATAAAAGAAGACCCCTACCATAATCACATTGGTGGTCCCGGGAGGGTTGCCCGCCACGACAGTGAGGAGGTTTTAGGGGGTTGATGAACCACACTGACTAATTGGCTTAAAGCTTAGCCCTCGATAAAAAAAAACACACACACACACACATTGTGGAGACACAGGATCTGTAGCCAAAACGTGCGTAGCGCAACCAAAATGCGCAATATGTAAACCAGGCTGCATGGGTGAAAACGACCACTCCACTGGAAGTTTTAAATACGCAGAATACAAAAAAGCGGTGCGAGAAGTAACAAAACGTGATTGTTAGATGCATACAAACTAACCTAAATCACTGTGAGGCTGCCCAAGACCTACTTAAGCAGACTGTTATAGAGCAAAAAGCAGATATTGTGATAATCAGCGAGCAATATAAAACACCCACGTGTGATGCTAATTGGGCAGAAGACAAAACAAAGCGAGTGCCATTTGAGCGCAAGGCAAGCCGCCAACAGGAAGGCTTTGTATATGCTAAAGTGAAGGGTGTACACTTTTACAGCTGCTATGCCCCACCAAGTGCAAGCCTCGAAGAAATGGAAAAAATGCTGGATAAGCTAGTTACAGAGGCCAGGGGGAAGAGCCCTATAATAACTGTGGGCGATTTTAATGCTTGGGCAGATGAATGGGGCACGAACGAATCGCAGGGGTATTGCACTGTTAAAAACCTTCGCCCGCCTTCACATTGTCTTACTTAATCAGGGTACAACGGACACGTTTAAGAACGGGAGAGCGGGGTATTAATCTACGAAATCCTGCCGCCAAAACGGTTTCAAAGGGGCAGGATAGTGGCTAAAGTACAAAAGAGAGGGTGGAAGACGAATGAAATGGACTGTCAAATGCTAGAGTATATGCTGGACAATATTGAAGAAGCGCAAGGTACTGCAGAACAGAGAACAATGCGACTAATGGAAAATATCACCAATGCATGTGATGCAGCCATGCTTTTGAAAGCAAAAGGAAATGGGAGGACACAGAAGTTTTGGTGGAATGAATCCACAGCCTGTCTGCGTAAAGAATGTCACAGGCTCCGCAAACGGCAGCAAAGGAATAGGGATTCGGAAACATTTGAACAAAGCCAGGCTGAATTCAAGGCAAAACGTAAGCAATTACGCAGGGCAATAAAAAAAAGCAAGAGTGATGCTTTCTCCAGCTTCAGGGAATATATACAAAATAATCCCTGGGGCAGTGCCTATAGAATTGTGCTAAAGAATTGTGCTAAAGAAGCTAAATAATAAAGCCAACGCTCTTATCTATGCAAGAACAATGGCTAGGGTTGTGAGCGGTATTTTTCCTCAGCATGCTTACCCAAGGCCCCAATGGGAGGTAATCAATAATGACAATCTGATACCGCCAATTACCACAGAAGAGGTCCTAGAAGCGGCAGGAAAAATTAAAAGCAAAAGTGCGCCAGGCTTGGATGGTATACCAAATATGGTAATAAAGATCGCCATTAAAAATAACCCGGACATTTTCAGAAGTCTCCATACTGAGTACCTAAATGAAGGAACGTTCCCAAAAAAATGGAAACGTCACCGACTGGTCCTCATACCAAAAGGCGATAAACCTCTTGAAGAAGCAGCATCGTAACGATCCCTGTGCATGCTGGACGCAGCAGGAAAGATGCTGGAAAGAATAATCTGCACCCGACTCGAGCACTACACCGAGGGAACCCCGGGTTTATCTAAACGGCAATATGGATTCAGAAAGAAGCGATCCACGATGGATGCAATTGCAACTGTCTGTGACATAGCGCGTAAAGCGATGACTGGGAAAAGATGGATGGAAGGCAATATTGTGCTGTTGTTACGCTGGACTTTAAAAACGCCTTTAACTCTGCTAATTGGCATCGAATCATTAGTGCCCTATAGATATTGCAGGTTCCTGACTATCTCCTACGAGTCATAGAGAACTATTTTAAGGATACACTACTGATCTATGATACCTAGGAAGGCCCCAAAACGTATAGCATAACAGGAGGAATGCCACAAGGAAGCGTGCTTGTGACACTTTTGTGGAATATTATGTATGACGGAATACTTAACATTGAGCGCCCAAAAGGAGTAGACCTCATAGGGGATGCGGTCGATGTAGCAATTGTGGTAGTAGCCAAAAACATTTCCGACGTGGCACACAACTGCAACGAAACCATTCAACGCGCCAAGACATGGTTGCAAATGGCTGGGTTGCAGCTAGCAGACCACAAAATGGAGGCGGTATTAATGAGTAGCCGTAAAAAAGTTGAAAGTTTAGAGATCCGGGTAGGAGGGCAGCCAATCACATCACGCCCATATACAAAATATTTGGGTGTCCTACTGGACCACCGGCTAAATTTCAAGGAACACTTGGTATTTGCTAGCGATAAATCCCGAATGGTTGGGGCAGCCTGGGCAAGGCTAATGCCAAACATTGGAGGTCCAAGGCAGCCAATAAGAAAGTTGTTAGCCAGTGTGAATACATCCATCATAATTTACGCAGTACCCATATGGATTCCAGCAACGCCAGCTGGTGTTCTCCGGTACATGATTGGGTCACAGGAGGCCTGGGATTCAGCAGCGAATGTACTGGTCGGTATCATGAAGCAAGTAAGATACGACGAGCAAAGCGCTAGAGATTTAGCGAGCTAAAACCGTAAGAATGACCAAGATACGAGAGTGAGGATAACTCTCAGCCCGCCCCGTGAAGGAATACCTTAACTGAATGTACCACGGGGACCCACGGGATCGAAGCAAATGAGGTTTTAGTTGGGTTAGAGTCCCACAGCTCGGCATGATGCTTTCCACCTAAAGCAAAAAAAAGACACAAACACACACGAGTTGAGTCGAATTGACGTAGTCGTCCAAATTTTTTTCCCGGAATTGTTCGATATTTAGGGAGTGGTAATCGCCAGAATTGGTGAAATCGTGGAAAGTAGCCAAAAAGCGTACCCAGGTTCAGTGCAATAAAAATTATTAACGCGATCGTTGAAAAAATGTGAAAAAATTGTGTTTCTGCAAGTGATTTGCAGCAGTTTTGTCTCTGCATCGGTTTATCCGCATGGCAGAGCGGAAACGGCAGCGATCTCTGCCTGCATAGTGATCAACGCGCGGTTTGGTCTGAAAGTACCAAACCCCTGAACGGCGAAGCTTAGGCAGGTGGAACACTGCGGATGCGGCGAGTTTTGTGCCTAGGCTAATATAAGTTTATTTATTTAAACTTAATAAATTTGCCTTTCCCGTCTCCCGAGAGAGCGCTGGAAATTGTGCACTTGGTGTGTAGGTGTGCAGTGCGCTAATTTGAGCAGAGTGAGAGAGAGAGAGACTATAAAAGTTTTAATAAAAAAAAAGTTACCAACGCACTTGGACCTAAGATAAGTAGTGCTTTTTAGTTTCCTTCTTTTTTTATTTTTTCCCCCAAATACAAAATAAATCATATAACCATAATTTAAAATTCATTTTTTCCAGAATTAGAATTAATTAAGTTTCAATAATAATAATACTAGGAAAAAATATATATATATATATTGTACAATACTAATAATAATAATAAAAATAATAGTAGTAATTATTTCAATAATAAATAAATAACTACTCTAAGCAGTCATGGATTCTCCCAATACACATAGGGCGACTGCAGAGACTGATGAAGCAGTTAGGAGGGAGAGCACCAATCAGGCGTGGACGACATCTTCAGGAGATATTTTTAATAGAGTTTCGAAGGAAGTTCGATCACCTCCTATGGTGCTAACGAGTGAAGGTAAAATGGGCCTGACCTCAAACTTGGAACAGGTCAATGCAACTCCGGTCGCAGTTCCTCAGACAACAACACCAGTGCCAGTGGAGCAATAGGCAGCCGCTATCAAGGCACGTTCAATGGAAGGTCAAGATAGCATGTTTGCTAAACTTGGCATAAAAATCGGAGAGCTAACGGAGATGTTAATGGGCAGGCGATCAATTCACCAGCCAATGAGAGATCACGTCAGCACAATTGAGGAGATGAACAAACGGGTACACGGGGAGCAGGAGAAAGTGAAGCTATGTAGGCCGAACCACTAAAAGCTCCAAACATCGTCCGCTGCTTAAGCGACAAGAAGGCGGTACCCCAAAAAGACAACGAGAGGACGAAGAGACAGCGGCAACATCTAAAAAGAAATGCTGAGGCATGGAAAGTGGTCGGAAAGAGGCACCCGGAGGGTAAGAGCGGGAACAAAACCCTAACGGAGCCACGGAAAGGAGGAATAGGTCAGCTGAGGACGAAGGCTACACAACCGGATGCTATATTGATATCACAAATCGGAGAGATGTCATATGGTGACATGCTAAAAAGTTGAAGACAAAGCCTGAACTTGATGACTTTGGCAAAAGTGTCAACAAAATAAGGAAGACCGCCAAAGGAGAACTGCTAATGGAGCTCAAAGGCGGGCCAGGAGAGCAGGCTGGCAAACTTAAGAAAATAGCTGAGCGGAACCTCCAGAGCTCAGCAAATGTTTGAGCTCTCTGCCAGGAAACAACAATCGAGTGCCGAGACCAGAATGAAGTCACCACACCGGAAGAAATATGTAGTGCCATAGGAGAATAATTTCCCGAAATGGCAAGCATCGGAAAAAACGCAATTAAGTCTATGCGACGCACACGAGATGGCACGCAGACAGCGCTGATTAGCCTTCCATATAAACTGGCTAATATACTAGCGGAAGCCGGTCGCATGCGTGTAGGTTGGGTAAGATGTAGGCTCCATGAGTACATAACTCCAACCAGATGCTTCCGATGCCTCGAATACGGTCACACTGCAAGAGCAAAGAGGACCGCTCAGGTGTTTGCCTAAAGTGTGGAAATAAAGGGCATTTAGCTAAAATGTGCGAGGCCAAACCGAAATGCGCCAGGATGCAAAGGTGGAAACGACCACTCCACTGGAAACTTTCAATGCGCCGCATATAAAGAAGCGATGAAAACATTAACCAAATGGGATGGTTAGGTGTGTCAAAATAAACCTAAATAACTGTGAGACTGCTTCGGATTTGCTGAAGCAGACAATAACTATAATAGAACAGAAAGTGGACATTGCATTAATTAGCGAACAATACAAAACACCTATGTATGATTCTAATTGGGCCGAAGATACAACAAAGCGAGCAGCCATCTGGGTCTGTGGCACCATTCCCTTCGAACCTAAAGCCAACCAGCAACAATAATGCTATGTACGAGTATATGCTAAAATAAAGGGGGTCCACTTTCATAGCTGCTACGCCCCACCAAGTGCACGCCTTGAATAAATGGAGGAAATGCCGTTTGGTTACAGATGCTTGAGGAAAGAGCCCCATAACAATTGCGGGTGATTTCAATGCATGGGCAGTTGAGTGGGGCAGCATTAGAACGAATCGCAGAGGTACCGCATTATTGGAAGCCTTTGCTAGCCTCGCTGCTAGATATAGTTAACTTAAATCGTGGTACAGCACACACGTTTAATAACGGCAGATCGGGGTCAATAATAGATGTCACCTTTGCAAGTAGAGCGATCTCGAGACAGATAAAGTGGGAAGTCTCATCTATATATACGCATAGTGACCACCAAGCACTAATATTTGAAATACTGTCACCAAAACGATTTCAAATGCGTAAGACATAACGTAAGGTATAAGAAAAAGGCTGGAAGACAAAGCAGATGGACTGCGAAATGTTGGAGTACATACTTAACAACATGGAAAAAACACAAGGTAGCGCAGAACTGAGGACCAGGCGACTTATGGACCACCTTACTAATGCATGCGATGCCGCCGTGCCTAGGAAAGGAAGAGGAAATGGGAGAACACAAATGTATTGGTGGAATGAAACTATTGCCTCCCTACGTAAGGACGCCACAAATGTCTCAGACGTTACCAAAGGGCTAGGCGTTCTGAAGACTACGATCAGACCCAAGCAGAATTTAAGGAAAAAAGGAAGCAATTGTGCAAGGCAATAAGAAAAAGTAAGGGTGAGGCTTTCACCACCCTCAGAGAAGAAGTATAAAATAATCCCAATCTACAGAATTGTGTTGAAGAACTTCCATAATAATATCTGCGCGAGAACAATGGCTATAATTGTGACAGGTCTGTTTCCACAGAATGCCGAGCCAAGGCTTGAATGGGAAGTAAACCACGCTGAAGATCTCACAACAGAGGAGGTTCTAGGAGCGGCAGATAAAATGAAAAGCAACAGGGCTCCAGGTCTGGATGGGATACCAAATATGGTAATTAAAACTGCCATACAAAGAAATCCAAACATATTCAGCAATCTCTACACGGAGTGTCTGAGGCAAGGGACATTTCCCCAAAGATGGAAGCGCCAACGACTGGTACTCCTTCCAAAAGGCGATAAACCTATTTAAGAACCAGCATCGAAGCGATCCCTGTGCATGCTGGACGCAGCAGGAAAGGTCCTGGAAAGAATAATCTGCACCAGACTTGAATGCTATACTGAAGGAACCCCGAGTGTGTCTAAATAGCAATAAGGAAGAAGCGATCCATGGTGGATGCAATTGCATCTGTATGCGAAATAGTGCGGAAAACCATGGCTGGAAAAAGGTGGATGGAAGTCGACAAACAATATATATATACGAGTATATATTCAAAGGCAAGGCAGCACCAACCCGATAAACACGCTTTTGTTGAGTTACATAATCAACCACACCGAAAACCATTAAAAATGTTCGGACGAAAATGGGCACGAATCTATTAGATTTTTTTACTGGCGCTATTATTTTATAGTAACACAAAAAAAAAAACAATGGTGCGCTGCATATAACGATTTTTGACTATAAAAAATGTTGAATTTTACGATGAAAATTAAACTTTATATATATATATATATAACGGAAATTAACATTAGAGAAAAAATACAATCCACTACATACCCATATTTCGCCTAAGTGAGAGTCGCCACAATGTCCTTTTGTGTCTGGATTTGCAATAATTACTTTTACGCCAGGCAAAAGTTTTCCAGATTCGATGAGACAGAGCGAGTTGGGAGCACCGCGTTCGACTAAAGCCACCCGATTGTTTCTCAATGCTCTTAGATCCACATATACCTGTGCGCTTTCGGCTGAGCTTGCGCCTTGCACACAAATAGCTGGGTTTACACGACATCCGAAAGAAGTCGAAACGCAACGCGTGTTCAACCCTAGCGCTTGGAATAGTTTGCAAAATTGCTGAGTGAGCTGTACACGAGGCCGTTCTTCTGCAACCACTACGCACGTTCTTACACATCTTAAATCTATATTTCGTTGCTTCAACATAGGAATTGAGTTGCTGAGGGCTTTTGTGCATAACTCAATCACCCCATATGAACAAAATGTGTCGCGAACTCTGTGCTGTGACAGTGTCGAAAGCCAGAGACTGGGATTGGCCTCTACTTCATACGGTGCGATTAAAATGGAATGATGTCCGCTGTACACCCCAATGAGTGTCCACATTGCAAATCCTAAACCGCAATATGGGTCTAAACACAAAGCAACGTGGCGCGATGGATATAATTCACAGGCCAGTTTCAAACTCGCACAAAGACTAGAGAGCGACCTAAAATAAAAAATTCGAAAATGTAATGTAGTAGTAGCTTTATATACAAATTTCATTAATATCTTAAAACCGATACACCGAAACAGAATAAAATTTTGAAGGCAAATATTATTATTAAAACCAACTACACATATACTCGTATAACTACGAGTAAACTAACGAGTAGCATCTTCTGGCTGTGTGTGCACTCTAAAATGCACACTCTCCAGCTTATACGATACCATAAAATCCTTAAAATTCTGATTACTTTGTGTTTATTTTTAACAAAATTTGATTATTATCAAGATTCTATAGCAATAATTATTTCATTTTTCTATGCCACTGTCCTTATTTTATAACTACATCAGTTCCTTACTGCTTATAAAATCAAAAAGATTATAATATTATTATTACACATATCACACATAAAATGATTGTTACCTGTTCGAAGACGGATTGTTTCGAGTAGTTCAAAAATACTTGTTTAATAATTTTGATTTATTAGTTTAATTACAACAAAAAACATTCCCCACGCTTTAAGAATTTACCGTTCATTTTTTTCAAAACATATGTGTATTTTCTATTATTTGATAAGAATTAAAAAAATATTCAAAGGTAATCAAAAAAATAATTGTAGAATATTACCATTATATATATATTATTATTTATATGCAAAGAGTAGTTACGTGTTTTCTATTTCATTTGACGCTTGATAACTATTTGTTTATATTTCACAAGATAGACGTTTGTGCTTACCGCTGTCGGTTAGATTTTGTGAGATAACTATTTGTTTATATTTCACAAGAGCGACGTTTCTGCCGATCGCTGCCGGTTATGTTTTTTTGTGATTGTTGGTGAAAATACAGCCGTTCGTGCTGAAATACTCAAATTCGACCAAAGCAAGGTGCGCGTATTGATCTTAATTCGTGTGAGATTCGTATTCGCTATAATCGCGTTTCAATTTGTATTAAATTAATTGATGTTTTTTGTCTTTTGTGCGGTGTTTTATGCAAAACACTCAATTGCTTGAAATAACAACTGACAGAGACAGTACAAATAAACAAATACATAAAAATCAACAAACAGTAGCGGCTCTTTCAAATACTGGGGATTATTTCGGCAGTAATACAGCGCCTACAATCTCTGTTTAATAATTGCATTAAAAATTTGTGAAGTCATCACTATAGACACATAACATAAAAATAAAAAAAGGTATATACAGTTTTGAAACGAAAAAGAGGTTTTCGTCTCCTGATATACCCACATTGGAACTCTCCAAAATTACTAAAATCGACAAATCGACGGTTTCGACCGACGTAAGAACAGAGGTAAATACCAGTGCTACGGAGCAGGAAGTTGGTACTCCAACTAAACATATGAAAAACCCAAGACAAATTGGAATGGATAGATACATAACCGTAATGAACACTCCAAAGGAGGCCTAAAATATGCTAAAATTAAAAAGAGTGGTGAATCGAACGAAAATCGATTTGCACTTTTAGATAGTGAAGATGAGCAAAATGAAGTGCGAAAAATAAACAAAACATATAAACCCCCTCCAACTCCAACCTTACTTAAGAGGAAGAAACAACATCGCTCTAATTAAAAAACTAACACGCATTGGTGATGAAAGCAAGTCTCATTTGATTCCCTTAATAAAAGGCAATATACATGAAACCAAAATACAGATTTATAATAAGTCAAATTATAGAAAATTGATTAAAGAACTAGATGCAAAACAGCTACTATACATACCAGCTCAACAACAGCAAAGGAATTATAGTAATCATCAAAGGCAGCGAAAGCAATGTTGATCCTATTGAAATCAAAGACGGTCTTAAACAAATTCGTTTTCGTGCTAAATCAGTATACAATATTAAAAATAAAAACAAAATACTACAACCACTGTTCAGAGTCGAACTAGAGCCCGAAAACCACAAACTAAAGAAAGGTGACACTCATCCGATATACGATCTTTGCTATCTATTGCACAGAAAGATCACGGTCGAGCAACCCCACAAGCGAAGTGGACCCATACAGTGCTTCAACTGCCAAGAATATGGGCATACAAAAAGTTACTACACACTACCAAGCGTTTGCGTAATTTATGGTGACTTGCAACATGTAGCAAGAGTAAAGATAATACTAACCATTCTGAGAATTATAGGGGTTGTCCGGTTTTTAAAGCAATGAAACAAAAACTTATACTCTAAATTAAATTCACTTCCCCAAATGAACACCCAAACGTTACACACTTTAATACGCTACAACATCAAACATACGCAGATATAGTAAAGGCAGCCCAGCCGCAACAAAATCAAAAGGAACCATTGAAAAATAGCTTTGAAGAAACCCTCCAAACACTTCTCAATAATATTCATCAGATTATGTCTGGAAAGCAAAACACGATGCAAGAAATGATGAGAAATCAATCACTGCTAATGCAAGCGTATCGAAACCATGAATACGATCAAACTTTGCCACTGGAATGCAAACGGCCTACGTCAACACTAATTGGACATCGAATAGATATCAGACAGATACAATGCTGTTCTCCGGGACGCATCTGACTATTAAGAACTGTTTCAGTATTAATGGCTACAATTTCTACGACACAAAAGATCCCTGAGGAAAAGCTTGTGGGGGAACTGGCATCCTTATTAAGAGCAGGATTAAACACCACGTTCTAGAAGATATTAGTGAAGACTATCTACAAAGCACATCTATCTGCTTAGAGGAATTTGTGGGCAATATAACAATTGCCGCCATATGTTGCCCACCAAAATTCACTATTATGGAACAAAATTACAAAGAATTTTTCAATCCTCTTGGTCACAGATTCTTACCAGCAAGCGATTTCAACGCGAAACATTCACACTGGAGATCTAGGCTGATCACGCCGAGTGCAGGAAACTCGTCTCTTGTGGCAAACATGGGATTGGATGTGATATCTACCGGTGAACCAACATTTTGGCCTTCTGATCGACAAAATATACCAGATATAATCGACTTCGGAATACACAAATATCCAAAGCGGCAGTATCTTCATATGATCTATCCTCTGATCACTCACCAACAATAATTACAATAGATTTTAATGCAACAAAATGCACCTCCATATTGGAAAGTCACAGCAAAAAGAACATCAACTGGTTAAACTATCATAAGTACATAAGCTCGCTCATAAATCTAAAGACACCTGTTGAGCTGTTGAGCATTTTCGTACAGCCGGTTATTTGTTTTCTAATAATAATGATAACGATCAAAGTGTTCAAAGAAAACTGATTTATTTGGCCACACAGGGCTTTTAAGAATTTAGATACAAATTTGCCGCGCAGGGCTTTGTGATTTTGGTTGTATGACCGAATTATTTAACAGAACTGCTGCGAAACGAAAAACGAACAACCGAACAGTATAGCAGTTGACGAAAGAAAAGAAAATAGCTTGGGTGCAACGGCCGACCGTACCAATATGCAGAAGGCAAAGTAGCATAAAGCAACGAGAGAAAAATGAGATTAACAAATGAGAAAGTTGCAAATGAGAGCATTATAAATGACGACAGTTAGCAATATTTAATTACGTTGTTGACGATGTCGGGGGCACAAACTGCATAACCAAAGATTCTCTCACCGCTGGAAGACATGGCCTTTCCACATCATCCTGCTAGGGCAGCAAACATAATCGGCGAACAGCTCTTCGAATGAGTCCAGCGGCTGTTTTCCGAATGACCACACGAGTAATGCCATCGGTCTCAATAACCAATTCGACCACTCTTGTCAATAGCCATTTCAGAAGAGGCAAGTTCACGTCTTTCACTAGGACAATATCATTTATGGAGAGTCCAGCTCGAGTACGCTACTTGGGACGCTGCTGGAGAAGCGTCTGATACTCCTCTTGCCAACGTGACCAAAATATTTGCTGAAAGTACGTCACGCGTTGCCAGCTATCCAAGCGGTTGCAGTTAAGTTTGGTGATGTCGGGCTCGGCGTACGACGAAACAGGCGCGGGGCCCAGAAAATGCGCAGGCGTCAGGACCTCTAGATAAGCTGGGTCTTCTGAAATTGGAAATAACGGTCGAGAGTTAATGATTGCCGCAATGTGGCAGACTAGCGTTCGCAGCCCGTCAAAATCAAGCAAAGATGAGCCAGCATAGCGACGAAAGTGATGCGTCGCTGTCTTAACCGCCGCCTCCCATAGACCGTCGAAATACGGAGAGCGGGGAGGAATGAAACGCCCATCAATAGAGCCAGCGAGGCAAAATTCCTGCACAGCCTCCAGGTGCTCGTCACTTAGGAACAGACGCCTTAACACAGCCAATTCGTTCTTTTCGCCAACGAAATTTGTCGCATTATCTGACCAAATCAGAGAAGGTCTACAAAAGACCATAAATGCATGCGACGATTTGACCCGATCCTCCGGCAGGTCGGCCATAAGATGCTCAACCGAGCGTAGGTTGGCGCGAAAACATATTGGGCATTTGTTCAAGGCACTTGAGACAGTCTTACGACCGCCGATGGGCCAGTATTGCAGTCGCATGCGCGAGAGAAGCGATTGTAAATTACGTTCGTGAAAATGTGTGATAAATGTAACAAAATTTGCGTACCGTGATGCACGCAAGCAACAGTGATACCAGGAATTCTTAGGTGTTGTCTAAACTTGAAGATGTAAGCAAAAACGCGCTGTAGCTTTGCAAATGAGTTGGCATATTTGCAACCCATCGAGACGTCAACATGTGGCGATGATCCAATAAGCACTCTCTTGCGTGTCTCAGGTGACATCTGGATGGGCAAGCAACACGCGGGCCATTCGCCCTTTCCTTCAGTCAAGGATTTTGGATCAAAATTCCACAATGCTGACTGGACGAGTTCGCTAGGCAGCACTTCTCTAGACAGTATGTCAGCGGGGTTGCTATCGGTGGGCACATAGAGCCATTCCATTCCAGAAGTCAATTCTTGGATCGCCAAAGATCTGAAATGGTGAAGGCTCACTGCGGATTCACGCTAATGGTACAGTTTAGTCGGACCAGCAGTAATATTGACAGGCGAAGAGATTCATCTGCGCTATTTCATTAATGAGTTGAGCCAACAATACTGCTCCACATAGCTCCAACCGTGGCACCGTAAATGTCTTCAGGGGCGTCACACGAGATTTGGAACATAGCAATTGAGCGTATAATCAGCCATGTTTTGCAGAAACAACGTAAACGCATGCTCCGTAGGCATCTATGCTGGCGTCACAGAATCAATGAATTCCAACAACACCGTTCGTTGTAAGCGCCATTCGACGGAAACTTAGCTGCTGCGCATGGCGGAAATCATCACACAATTCGAGCGAGGCTGTGGCTAAGGATGAGGGCAAGCTTTCGTCCGAGCTCCTCTTTCCAGAGTACCTGCAGAAATATTTTAGATTTGGTTATTACAGGACACATAAGACCAAGTAAATCATAGAAACGAGCGATAGTTGACAACACAGAGCGCTTGCAAGGCTTTGCGAAAGATTGTACAGGTGTAAATGAGAATAGGAAAAAATCTGATGCCGGATCCTATGCAAGGCCAAGAGTTTTGGTAATGTCACTACCATCATCGAACTTGAGGAACGTCTTTTTGTCCTCATCGGAAATTTATCGCAGGACAGCAGGATCATTGGAGCGCAATTTTCTCAGTTTGAAGTCCCCTTTCGCCAATAGACTCGATGCTTCTTGAGCAGAGTTGCCGCCAGTGATGAGATCGTCGACATAAAAATCAAGCTGCTACACTCTAGAACCAATGGGAAACGACGCCTGCTCATCGTCATAGGTGACAGTATCGAGTTTGAAAACCTGCACCTGTTGCAGTGGGGAATCTCGCCATAGACTGCACAGCAGGTAACAGTCAAGAGTTGACACTCGAACGCAACGATACATCTTGCAAATGTCTCCCGTCAGAGCAACAGCGAGGGTGCGAAAATGAAGCAATGTGTTGAAAAGTTTGTGTTGTATGGAGGGCCCTGCCATAAGCACTTCATTCAAAGAATATCCAGTCGATGTGGCTGCCGAGCCGTTAAACACGGCCCTGAGCTTGGTCGTTGTGCTGTCCTCTTTCAAACGCAGTGGTGAGGCAGAAAGTATTTGCATTAGGCTCAGCGAGTTTGAGTCGACAAGCGACATATGATTTAAATCCAAAGATACGGATTGCGCTCCAATTTTCTCCACTTCCGTCAGCTCGGGATCCTTGTCAATGATGTTGGAGAACATCGAAAATAAATCGGTATACTCAATGTAGCCGCCGCTGAATGTGGGCAGCCTTAGCTCACGCAAAAGTTGTCTGCTTTGTAAAACTATGGTAGGCGCATCCATGTTGGCGTCATTGCGAAACATAGATGATGGTGGAACTCCAGTCTGCCGCTTGCGAAGTTCGAAACGCACTCGAGTCTTTAAATAAGCGACCAGCTCATCAAAGTGGCTGCACAAAACACTGCCAATTTCACTAATATCAAGCGCTTCGAGATTTGATGATCAATTCCGCGTGCTCTGTCATACATTGCCTGTGCTTTGTTTTTATAAAGCAGCACCATGTTTTCAGGCGGAACATTTTCATAAATCGATGGCACGACTTTGTTTTCAAAGTAAGCGATCACACACGAACAGTTCTATTTACCGCTTTTTACAAGAACATACATAACAAAAACGAAAGTAATTTGGTGTAAAAAAAAAGAAAAAAACACCAGCGAGAACAAAGAACACGCTTGACAAGTCGAACGGTTAACGGGTTGCTCGTAGACTTATTTACCGTATCACGTCGTGGTCACCAAAAAATGTTGAGCTGTCGAGACTTTTCGTACAGCCGGTTATTTGTTTTTTAATAATAATGATAACGATCAATGTGTTCAATTTGTACGAATTTAGATACAAATTTGCGAATTATTTGCCGCGGAAGGGTTTGCGATTTTGGTTTTATGACCGAATTATTTTACAGAACTGAACGCAGTTGCTGCTGCGAAACGAAAAACGAACAGCCGAACACTATAGCAGTTGACGAAAGAAAACAAAATAGCTTGGGCGCAACGGCCTATCGTACCAATATGCAGAAGGCAAAGTAGCATAAAGCAACGAGAGAAAAATGAGAGTATTAACAAATGAGAAAGTTGCAAATGAGAGCATTATAAATGACGACAGTTAGCAACTTTCAATTACGTGGTTGACGATGTCGGGAGCGCAGACTGCATAACCAAACAACACCTTTGAAAAATGAGGAAGATAGAGAGGCAGCGACAAAAAACTTTGTAAACTTACTTACTGTGTCCGTTAACCTGACAGTATTAAAACGTAAAAAAAATACTAGGACAAATCACTTCGGTAATGTTAGCATTAATGAGCTTATTAATGACAAAAGGAAACTCAGACGACTCTGGAAAGAACACAGATCTCCAACATACAAACAACTCTTAGCAAAATCTACTAAGAAATTAAGATTTGTCCTAAAAAAAGGTATTGAAAATACATTTGAAAATTGTTTGAAGAATCTTGCACCAAATGAAAATGCAGCTACTAAGCATCTTAAAAGACCAATCCAGTCAGAACCGTCCATTCGACTTCCTGGACACAAATGGGCAAGGAGCGATACGGAAAAAGGGACAGCATTCGCAAACCACCTGAAAAAAGTATTCACATACGACAAAGCACTAAGGGCTCAATTGCCAAAGTTAAGCTAAAAGCCACGTGTTCATCCGATTGTTTTTAAGCTTAAACAAATTTTATATACTATAAAGCATGATATAAATCCCAAGAAAGCGCCGGGCTTTGACCAAATTACCCCGAAGATGATTATTGATCTACCAAAAATAGCGGTAGTGCACCTAATGCATATCTTCAACGCAATGGTCACTACCGAACAATATGGAAATTGTGACAGATCAGTATGATTGCTAAGCCAGGCAAGGACGTCACCAAAGCAGATTCTTATAGGCCTATAAGCCTTATGCCGACTATATCGAAATTATTTGAAAAACTGCTACTAAAAGAAATTCTACCTACATTGCAACAGAAAAATAATACAACAGCACCAATTTGGTTTCCGAGCCAGACATAGTACAACGGAACAATTGCACCGAAAATAAGCAATACAGTTCTTGATATAGCACAAGCATTCGATAAGGTCTGGCACGACATTTTTAAAATTAAAATGCTTTTGCCGCCAAATATACACAAAGTTATCTAACAGAACGGAAAGTTACATCTCGCATTCTTCAATGTGATAGAAAATTGGACAGTAAGGGAATTATTATCAATTATAGCTGAAGAACCCTTTATCCCAAATAATAGAGACATCATAATGGATCGTTTAAATTACAAAGTATTTATTAAATAAATCTTAACCCTAAAATTACATTTTAGGAGCGTACGGCAATTATTTCATTATTTTTTCAGAATCGATCGGATTATTGACAATTATTTTTGGAAACACAGTGTTATCTATCGAATGTTTAGAAAAAAAATTGTGTCAAAGTTCTTTTTGATTTCGAGGGTACTGTGTAATAGAATAAACCATATGCCAACACACTGATTGGACCTTATCAGTGGGGTTTTAGACCTGGAAAGTAAACCATCGACCAGGTCTTCACACTACGCCAAATCCTGGAGAAAACGCACGAGAAACAGATCGACACCCATGATTTTTCGTTTATAATGCTGCTTTCGATAGCCCGATAAGGGATTGCCTTATACCACCATGTATGAGTTTGGTATTCCTGCGAAGCTAATACGGCTCTACACAATGACATTGAGCAGTACATCCAGCTATGTCAAGGCAATAAGGGATCTCTCCGAACAATTTAATACCGTTTCAGACAAGGCGATCCGTTGTCGTGTAACCTCTTAAATTTTGTTATGGAAGGGGCGAAACGCCAGTGTACATCGGAATGGTTCTATTTTCTAAAAAAGTATCCAGCTCCTGGCATATGCCGATGACATCGATATCATTGGACGTTGCAAGCGAGATGTTTTTTCCGCTATTGAAAAAGAATCAGCATATGTGGGTTTGACGGTAAACAAGACGAAGTATATGTTGTCCACAAGCAGGGATGTGCGGCGTTTAAAATCCCATGTTGAAGCAAACAACTATAACTTCGAAGTTGTCAAGGAGTTCACATACATTGACCGTTAATACCGAGAACGATGTTAGCCTGGAGATTCAGCGAAGAATAACGTTTGCTAATAAGAATAACGTTTGCTAAGTTAGTATGGGCTCAGTAAGCAAATGCGTAGTAGAGCTCTCTCTCGACCGACACAACTGGAACTCTACAAAACGCTAATCCTACCCGATCTTCTCTATTGCGCAGAGACTTGGGTCGTCTCGCAAACCGATGCAGCTGCACTGATGATTACTGGATTCGAATGAACCACGAGCGGTATGAGCTCTACGCTGACATCGACATATGCAAGCGCATAACCATTCAGCGCCGACGACGAAAAGGACGGCCATGCCTCCGATGGAAGGATTAAGTAGAGGAAAACCTAACCACGTTTGGTGAAACGAATTGGAGAAGGCGCGAGTTACGTTCCCAGTCGCAACCCAATACCCCACATTTATTTACGAACATATTTCACAAGCTAATGTAGGCAACACTGCGAGCTAGTTGTTAAACATAATCCATATTCAGTTAA
Organism: Clusia tigrina; assembly: GCA_920105625.2. Taxonomy (NCBI): domain Eukaryota; kingdom Metazoa; phylum Arthropoda; class Insecta; order Diptera; family Clusiidae; genus Clusia; species Clusia tigrina. The sequence continues at coordinate 57,527,354 of OV050032.1, forward strand.
ATATAACTCATGAGGGGTAACATTGACCACTAGTTGTATGGCCAATTTCTATTGTAAGAGAGGTGTATAGTAATATAAGAAAATCATTTTAAGATAGTCTTAAGATTCAATTCATTTACTAAATGTCCTAATTGAAAAAATAGACAGAATTTTTCGAATTCACATCAATGATAATAATAGCTTAACCGACCTATACTCGTATAATAATCATTCTAGACTTGGTTAGGTTAGGGTATCGTGGTAGTCGGCCTACAGACCAACTCACTCAGACCACCATGGGTCCATTGTGATACCACCGTGTAACAACGCACCTCTGATTTACTCGTCAAACCATTTCGAAGCCCTGATAAAGCGCAGAATTTGTTTGACGTTCGCGCCATATACTGTGAGAGAATTAAAAGCGTATTTGTCTAAAGAGCCCGCTTTGCTTCCAGCCAGAGCCGGGCACCTACAGAAGAGATGTTCCACAGTCTCCTCCTCGTCCTCATCCCCACAGCTTCTGCAGTATTCATGAGAGAATACTCCCAGCCTGAGAGCATGCCTGCCGAACAGCCAGTGACCAGTTACACAAGCTCGACCTTAGAGATATCTTCTCTCGACAGGGGAAGCAAGTCTCTAGATTTCCTCCTATTAAGCTCCGGCCACATTAGCCTAGTGGTTAAGCCCAAGACCCATTGGCCTCACGCACAACCCTATCCTTCAGCATCAGCTTACAGGTGGCAATTGCTATTCCAACCTCGCATCTGTCCGTGCATAAAGGAAGGTTGGTGCCCCGTCTGGCTACCTCATCAGCCCTGCAGTTCCCCTCAATATCCCTATGCCTCGGAACCTATATTAGGCGTACCCTGAAAACGCATTTAACCAAACAATTTGTTTTTAAAAGATTTACAAAATTTAATAACAATTATAATTTCATTCATACTAAAAGAAATAATTTTGAAAATCAAAAACAAAACAAAAATCATTATAATAACGTATCAACATAATAAGTATATATATTTAATAAGTATCAACATTTCAACAATTGTAACAGATCGGGTAAATACCAGATAAATTATAACATATTTGGACATTTTCAATTAAATAATGCTCCTAGCCATTTAAATTCAAGACATCAAAATGCTTCACATAATCGAAGCTACTCAAATCAAACACGAACCACTAATAACTCTAATAGACAATATTTAGGAAATAATTCCAGACCGCACAAATTTACATTTAAATGAGTCGGAGTAAAATCTACCAATAATCGATTTAACTATTGAAAACAAAAATATTAAATGCTTAATTGATATGGGTTCAGATAATAGTATCATTAAACCATTTCTTTTCAAAATCTATAGAGAAGAACTGTTACCAAAACCAGTTTGGTACAAAACTAATAATGGTTTAAATAAAATTACGACTAGGATAACTACACCAATACCCAGAGAATTTCAAGTTCCGGGAACCCTCTCATGGAAGGTAGTTAATTTCCCTAGTCAAAGGTATGACGCCATAATTGTCATGAATTTTCTGATACCCCTTAATTCTAAGGTTGACCTAGAGAATGGATATCTGACAGTAAACCAATATAGTTTTAAACCAAAGGAATTGTAACCCATACATTTTAGGAGAATAAAGTATATTAGAATTCTCTGACTCAAACAGAATTAATCTAGACCATTTAAATTTCGAAGAAAAAAAGCCATAAACAAGATTATAAATCAATACAGTAATCTATTTTATGAGGAAGGGGACTCACAATGTCCACTAATCCCCAGTAGCGTTTAGATTTTATTATTAATAAAATAATAAACATGCATAGCACTAAAGCGCACGTATAATTTAATAAAATTGGTTTTATTAAGTAAAAGTCGATTGTATGCTTTTAGGTGCGCTCATTTGACAATTGAACTGTAATGAACTTTCAATACTGACTGGTCAGCACTTTCCAAGAGTGAGCCAGTCAATGGTTGCATAGACAAACAATTGCAGAATGTGCAAACCAAGAGTCGGGCAATTAGAAATAATAATGTAGAGCAATTAGAAATAATAAAGTAGAGCATTAAGAAATAATAACATATGTAAATAATATATAAAGCAGGTGCATTTACAATAAAGAAGAGATTCTAACAAACAAACTCTAGCTCGTTTTAACTCGCGCGGTTAGAACCGAAATCAGTGGACTCTGGCTGCTAACAAGCGCTCAGTAAACGTCTCTCAGTGCATCGGTACACGCATAAAGTTTTATCCATATATATATTCGGCAAACACAGATATACTCCAACATAAATGGCGCAGCTGGTATATAAGGACCTACCGTCCCAGGACCATATAAGAATCATCTCGGAGGAAACCCAGGATTAGTGGAAAAAAAAATTCTGAACCATGAAAAAGTAACCTGCAACATCAATAACAGCAGCATTATCAGGAACAATAGGAGCAGCAATAACATCACCAAACCAACATAAGCATCAAACATCTGAGCAATGAAGGGAGCAAATAAAAAATTGTAAGTTTATCTATTGTAGCGTAGTATAAGTAGGTACTTCTGCGACCTTGCAGGCGCGGTAGCGCTGGTCAAAGAAGTTGCAACCGAAGGCGCGATGGCGCTGTTGCACGCAGCTTTGTATGGGCAAACATAAACTGTCAGTATGATCGGACGGTCTTTATGTGTCGGTAGGGACATTTATTTTTTTAGCACTGATTAACATTTTTATGTTAAACAAATTAAGCTTAGGGTATTAGGCAAGAATACATCAAGAGGTACATACCACACGGGTTGTTGCATCCAAGTTTGTGTAGTTCCGAAACTACGATTTGCGCATGAATGTTTAATTAATATTTTGCACGGAAAAGCAAAAAAAGAAACTGAAAATTATGCTAAAAATGGAGACGTTTTAGTAGTGCAGAAATCATTGTTTGTTTTTGAAAAGTTTGTTTGACAGGGAGAAAAGATGGAGAATAATTTCGGGAAATCGATCACCTTATTCAAAATGGGTTCATCGAAAAGCATTAACAAAATACGGAAATATTTATTTGTATAAATAATCTGTATCCACGTTCAGTAGTTGTGCAATTTATTAGTATAATTTGTTTACTTACGTAATTTGAGTAATTTTGTTTTCTCTACAGCATTACACCACAGTTGTCTTTGTATGTTGAGTAATATTTGTTTTATTAAGAAATAAAACTAAAAACTTATTGATATACTATTACGCGTTTTAGTTTAGAAAATCAACCTTATAGCCTTCAAGTGAAGCTAGGTTGATGAAAAATAATATAAGCGGAAACAAAAAAACGAAATCGGTTCAAATGAGTTTATAATGAGTTTATGATGAGTTTATGGGATTTATCGTGGGGCGGACTTCAGTTGGTATACATTGAAGCCAATGTTGAGTATAATTCGGTAAGTTAGTAACGATTGAAATAAAATTTAATAAATATATATCTGGGGACTCAATGATTTCGGGGTAGTCATATGAGAATACTTGAAGTTATAAATAAGTGGAATTATCAAGGCAAGTTTAAAAATTACAAAACTAAGCTGTAACATTTATTTTTTGGAAGTCATGGGTTCGTAGATAAGAATTAATTAGGTCTATAGAAGTACCAAAATAAGCTAAAAGATTGCTGGAAGCGCACTGTGGTGGTCGTCGTAGAATTGTCGTTTCGCCAGTTAGATCGCTTGTCATCTCTGGCGGTGTCCTTGGTTGATATCTAGATATATGTGAAATGTTAATAGGAAAATCCTAACAACCCAATTTGTTTTGTCGACAGACATTTGCCATATTTAATTATTAAGGCTGTATGGTAACCCAGCCAATTGTGGTGGCAAACTTTCGTTTGCCGAAATGAATCCCTGATATTTTGGAGGCGTGAACGCCGAGCAAAGAAAAGCAATGTGATTTGCTGTCGTCTCTGTCCAAAACGGAACTGTTTTATTTAAGAAATCAGCGCTCCTTATATAGCAAAATATTACATCTAATTTTGTACATCTAAGCATAATTCTTATTGTTCAATACTTATCCTAATACATATTTTAAATATTAACCCATATGCTGCACTCATGCATTGGTCTGCAATTTCGTGTGGTCAGCATATTTCTTGGGTTCAATGCATTTCTGGCCTTCACACCAAATGCCCGCTACACATAGCGTCATTTGATCCGCCGCTTTGGATTGTTCCATGTTTGCATTGTTATCATGCGTTTGTATGTGCGGTACGCTGGGACGTTAGGCAGTGTAGGTTGAAATGCATTGTAGTGTTTTGGGTACACTACACCTCTACCGTTCTTAGAAAAAAAAATTTTTTTTTTGAAAAAAATTTTTTTTAAAATTTATTTTACAAGTTTACGGTTTTACCTATGATAAGTATTTTTTATATTATTATTGTGTACAATTTTTTCTTTGTTCTTAATAATAATTGTGGAGTTTACTCCATTGCGATTTACAATTTTATATGAACCATCATAAGGACTGTCTCCTTTATGTCTACAATTATTTCTTAAGAGTACTATATCTCCTATTTTATATTCTATATTATTTGTATTTTTGTCATATGTTTCTTTTCTTATTATTTTTTTATTAATTAACAAATTTTCTATTAGGGCTTTTCTAATTATTAAATGACCTCCATGTGTTGCATTATGATACTCATCTATCAGTTTATATTCATTTAATTCGTTTAATACTCTCTCTGGGGCGGCATATTTCATTTTTAATTCGAGGAATTAGGTTCTTTATTTTTATTTGCGCATTCATTTCTTTAAATTCTTCGTTGGCATATATTTTAAATATTTCATCATTGTGTGCTATAGCTTATTCATTATGTCTTCTTTTTTCGTTGTGGCTATCAATTTCATCAGAATCGAGTCTAGTCTCGCTGATTTATCATTGATTCCTGCTTGCTTTGTATATTCTTTATTCCTCCTTCTTATCAGTTTTTTCAGTATCGAATCTAGTTTCGCTGATTTCTCACTTTATTTTTTTTTTATTCATATTTGATGATAGCTTCTTCTGGTTCGAATCTTGATTCGCCGAATTATCGCTACATCCCACGTGGATTTCATTACTCTCAATTTTTCTCGTGCACTTTTTTTTATTTATTTTGCCATTTTAAATTCTTTGATTTCCTATAATATTAACGTCATTTATACCATAGATGTGCAATCCCAAATTTGAAGTTGATCAGACTTCTGCTGAGATATACAGTTCTCTGTTTCCTCTCTTAACTTTTCTTCTTTAGACATGCCCCTTGCAATTATTAGCGTCTTTCATGAATATTCATTGGTATCATATTCTTGAGTATGCTGGAGTTTAATTCTGCGCTGATTGCCCGTCTACATTCGAATTTATTTTAGAATTTTTATTTGTTTTATAGTCTGTCAAAATCAAAATGGTACTTTTCTCATTGTAAAAGTGATACTAATGTTTAGTGGCAACTGTAGATTTTTGACCATATAAATTAATTCGAAATGTTTGTTGGTTAGTTGTTTTTGCAACATTTTGCAGCTAATTATATAAGATTCCTTTTGTTGTAGAACTTTTAATGTATAACTTTTTTTTTTTGTTGAGATTTGCATATGTTCATTTTGTTCTTTCTGTTAATTAAAATTAAAATGCTTTCGCAATCAAGCTTAGAAGTTAACATTATAAAATATAAAAAAAAATTATATGAAATTGTTTGCTTAAAATGTTTCTAAAGATAAAATTATGTGAATTTGAAATCATAAACATTTCCTTTGATATTATTATTTTAATTTATGAACATATACAACTAAAGTCAAAGATATATATATTTTTATTATATTAAATACAAAAGTAGTTTTAAATGATTACAGTGTTTTAGCACCGTCCAGAAGATCACTGATATCAAAGAGTTTCTGCACTTCATCGTACAGCCACATCTCCAAAGCCAGTCGCTTTCGTATTAAACTCATCTGATGGGAACCATATTTTACGGTTAGGAACTTCTCCTGTCGCTCCTTCACTTCGGAGCTTCTGTTATTAAAATTGACACGTAAATTTGTTCGGTTCGGTGAACGCTCACAATTATTCATTTTTTCGAGACTGCACTGCATTTTCGATTGGCCTGCAAAGGCCTATGGTCAATTTACGTTGTCTTATAACGGTTTTTGAGGTGGGCGTGAGAGTGTAGCTTCATTCATACAGATGCGGCAGAAATTGCATGTGATGTCCTCGCTAAAACCCACAGATTTTTAAAAGCGGTGTCAAATTCTTCAGTTGTCCTCAGTTCGGTTGGGCAGGATCGCCATGTGGTGGTCGTCGTAGAATTGTCGTTTCGCCAGTTAGATCGCTTGTCATCTCTGGCGGTGTCCTTGGTTGATATCTAGATATATGTGAAATGTTAATAGGAAAATCCTAACGACCCAATTTGTTTTGTCGACAGACATTTGCCATATTTAATTATTAAGGCTGTATGGTAACCCAGCCAATTGTGGTGACAAACTTTCGTTTGCCGAAATGAATCCCTGATATTTTGGAGGCGTGAACGCCGAGCAAAGAAAAGCAATGTGATTTGCTGTCGTCTCTGTCCAAAACGGAACTGTTTTATTTAAGAAATCAGCGCTCCTTATATAGCAAAATATTACATCTAATTTTGTACATCTAAGCATAATTCTTATTGTTCAATACTTATCCTAATACATATTTTAAATATTAACCCATATGCTGCACTCATGCATTGGTCTGCAATTTCGTGTGGTCAGCATATTTCTTGGGTTCAATGCAAACACATAGCGTCATTTGATCCGCCGCTTTGCATTGTTCCATGTTTGCATTGTTATCATGCGTTTGTATGTGCGGTACGCTGGGACGTTAGGCAGTGTAGGTTGAAATGCATTGTAGTGTTTTGGGTACACTACAGCACAAACTGCAAGGCGAGGCAATCCAGAAGAAAATCCGGAATTGTAGAAAGGACAATAAGGCACGAAATAATAGCGAGTACTATTAGTAATGTAGTTCTACTACAAGCGCATAGCAGAACTACAATCCTTGCTGAATACATTTATCCATAATAACGAAGAGCTGTTACGTTTTAAGGAGTGTCATGGTGGCAAGGAGTACTTGGCCAAGGACTATCCGGTATATGTCAACGGTTTAATACGGTACTGGTTGACCAAGTTAAGAATTGATCTAGAAGACCTGGAAGCACAAGCATATAGTCCAAGTTCACCGGAGGACAAGGCTCAAGACAAGTTAAGGTCTTTACAGACGGAAGTAAAGTTATTTACAGAAAAACTGTATGAGCAATTAGAAGCAGCAACGAACAAAAGTGAAGCCCAGGTACTCTGGAGAGACAGTGAGAACTTGTCAACTTTGGATCATTAGAATTATTCAGAGTCGAGCATTATAGCGACTATTCAGAGTCAAACTGAGAAGAAATTTTTTCAAGCCTACAGAAGAGTTGAAGGCAAATACGGAATTTCTCGAGAATAAAACTAGAGAGCTTTCTAGGTAACTCCGAGAGACCGAGGAAGCCGCATCATATTTGGAGAGGGAAAATCTAGAGCTCAAGAAAATCAGGGCAACTGCTAAGCCAGGGACAGCAAGAGTAAGATCGGCATCAACTTCTCAAATACATACACAAATAGAACTAGCCTTGCCACCAGAAGTGCGCTGGCCGGAGTACTTGTCACCCGAAGGAACCAATCGGGTTACTAAGCCGAAAATTGTGGTGAGTGATAATCATCAACCAGATTTTTGGTCTAAGTCTATTGAAGACGGAGTTGTGCTTTTATCACCAGAAGTCAGGAATTTCAGCAGAAGTCTGCTGTTCCATCCTTTGTCATGAGCATTCTAGAACCGAAGGAAATAGAGGTTGAAGTAGACCCAGCAATTAATAGAAAATAATAATATATTCGTAAAATAGTAATATATTCGTATATTAGTAAGATGGGGATAGAGGAAATTTCGAAAACAGTGGCCAGGCTAGTACCCGTGTTCACTGGTACTACGTAAGAGGATTTACAGTCAGAAGTCAACAGGTTCATTCAACGTTGTGAACTTGCAAAGTGGAACATAAGGCCTGATGAATTGGAGGATTTCTTTGACTATGTAAATCAGAGGTTGTTTGGAGATGCATACAACCTTGTGTTACCAAAGCAATTCGCCAGTGCGGACGAGCTTTACGGGCTCCTAAGGAGAACTTACCTGAAGGTGAGGACTGTGGAAGATGTGGCTCAAGAAATTGCCAGGCGTCTAGGTTCACTGCAGGGGCTGGTCACAGAAATAGTGAGAGGTAAATACAATGGCGCTATTGTAGGAAGTTGACAATACAGTGTTACAGCTTTCGTTATGGGTTTCCGCGTCCCCGTTCTAAAGATTCATATGCTGAATAGCCGAGCAGGAACTCTGGAGGAATTAGGAGAAGAAGCGATTAGAGCGCAATTCTTGTTCGAGCGGAGGACGGCTGCTTTGGATGAGGTACCTATGATAGGAAACAGGTACGACATGTTCACTGCTGTTGTCGGAGATACAGGTCAGCAAATCCAGACCAAACATATCCAGAGGAGCGTATAATCGCAGTGTCCCCGACAACAGAGCCGCGAATATAAGACATCCGTATAGAGGGTTTGTACAGAGGACACCCACATGTTCATTCTACCGTAAGCCAGGTCATACAAGGGATGAGTGCTTTACACGCAAAAACATGCCCTACTGTATAAAATGCCAAGCATATGGTCATGAAGCAAGTCTACAGTGCCTAGGATACAGAATGGGATCAGGGTCGAAGACAGCCAGCGACGTGGTGCCCAGATCCGCCCAAGAGAGAAGGTGGGAGTAATTTCAACAGACCAAGAGTTAATTCCACGGAAAGAATTAGCCAAGGAGGAATCCCTTCAACACTGGGAGTAGTCAGCAGGGACCAAATTTGAATTCTAGAAGTGTAGCGAGGATGAACAATGACATCGAGCAGCAGAATGCAGGCAAAAACAATCCCAATAAAGGGACCAGGGAAACTTCCAGCGGCCCAGTCAAGCGAAGTATGGGCGATGACCCAAGAGAGGGAGGAGCATGAGGAACTCCAAAATATTCTTCTTGATTGCGTTTCGATTTGGTTTACAGTGGTGATACTAGTAGTAGGATTAGGTTTTGATAAAATTTGGAAGTATAGGCTGGTAGCCGTAAAAGGGGTATGGGAGTACAAGGATAAGATAGCTAGGATAGCTCGTAAGGAATACAGGTATATAAGGAAGAACTACAGCTCTTGGTGGGAGAGTATCAGAGAGGTAGGGAATAGCTACGCATCCATTTTGGGAACAATAAGGCGTTGTTTAGTGGTTAATAGAACAGCCGATGCGTTCATTGAGGTACCCTGCAAGGAGGCAGCTACTGGAAAACAATTGCTTTTGGTGGACTCAGGAGCGGACACAAGCCTCGTTAAATCTAGAATTCTACGAAAAGGACTGGCAACTGATGAAACTAGTGTGAAGACTCTTAACGGTGCATTTGGGCGGTGTATTAGGACACTAGGCGCAGTTAGGGTGAACCACAGCGAGCTCAAAGACATAAGTTTCAGAATAAACATAGTGAAACTTGAAAAGGAAGGTGTTCCGTCTGATGGATGGGATAGCTAGCGGAGGGCGTATATATGGGAGAGACCATAACGCGCGTTGACAAGGGTAAGGTGTACGCTTGCGTACTAAATGCATCAGAAGAGGAATATTATATGAATAGGATTTTAGGCCTAAGTTCACTAATTATGATGATGATTTTAAAGAACCAAATTATGGATCAGTTAACCAGATTAAGCAGGTAGATATAAGATAAAGGATAGAAAGAGTACTAGAATCACTGAAGTTAGACCCAATCGTAGATTCAGAAGAGAAGGCATCTATAGAAGCCATTTGTACATCATTTCATGACATATTCCTGCTATGAAGGAGACCAGCTAATATATACACCGGAAGTAAAGCATGAAATACCTACTAGAGTGGATCAACCACCAATAAACCAAAAACAGTACAGATTGCCACAAGCTCACAAATATGAGGTAAACAGACAAGTTGAAGGAATGTTAAATGATAACATAATTTCACCGAGTATCTCGCCTTGGAGCTCACCAAAAAAGGGGGTGGTCAGGGTCAGAAGAAGTGGAGAATGGTCGTTGATTTTAGAAAATTGAACAACGCCACTATCAAGCAGGTGTTCCTGATACCAAGGATAGAAGGAGTCCTGGACAAATTAGGGCATAGTAGATATTTTTCTACACTTGATTTAGCAAGTGGCTGCCATCAGGTTCTGGTGGAAACTCGATATAAGTAGAAAACCGCATTCAGTACCGGTTTGGGGCACTATGAGTTTGATAGGATGCCGTTTGGATTAACAGGAGCACCGGCTACCTTCCAATGGCTAATGAACCACGTGCTAACAGGCTTGCAAGGGTTAGATTGTTTTGTGTATCTAGATGATATTGTAATCTATAGGAAGAACTTGCAACAGCATTCGCAACGCTTGTGCAAAGTGCTCCAGAAATTACGAGAACACAATTTGAAATTGATGGTGGTTTCTTTAGGACATTGTTGCTCAGAGGCAGGAGCACTGCTTAACCCGCAGAAGGTGGAATGCGTAAAGAATTTGGCAATTCCAAGAAATAGAAAAGAGGTGCAAGCATTCCTAGGACTAGTGAACTATTATAGAAAGTTGCTACGTAAAGAAGCAAAGTTCGAATAGACTGAGAGCTATCAGCAAGCATTCGAGAGGCTGAAAGAGATAATTAGCTCGCGTACCCCGACTTTGAACCTTTTTGTTGACCACCGATGCTAGCAATGAAGTATTTGGGCCAGTGTTGCCACAAGGAAAAGTCGGTAATGACCGACCAATAGCATTCGCAAGCAGGGCGCTTAGCGATACGGAGAAAAGATACTCCACAAGAGAGAACGAATTTCTAGCCATAGTGTGGGCAACGAAGAATTTTAGAGCATATTTGCTAGGACGCCCATTCAAAATTTATACCGATCACCAACCACTGAGAGGCATAACGAATCTTAAAGATCAAACCTCTCGGTTGTCACGTTTTCGGTACAAATTGTCAGAGTATGATTTTGAAATCAAATACAAGCCTGGGAAAAAGAACGTAAAGGCAGATACACTTAGCAGAGTACCACAAAAGCAAAAGATATCGGTAGTTCAAATAGAGCAAAGACGAAAGGCCGACAAGGAGAAGACCAATGTTAAACGGGCAGTAATTGACACAGAAGCCGCAGAAATAAAAGAAACGAAAGACGAAAGAGACAAACAGCTAGCCAACAGGGTAGAGTGGCTCGAGAATGACAAATATATTCAGGAGGTACTGAAGGGTTTCTATGATTCACGTCTAGGTGGACACCAGGGATCTTGGAAAACCTACGAGAGAATCAGACGGGTATACGCCTGGAAAAGTATGCTAAGAGACATACAAAAATATGTAAAGAGTTGCCCAAAATAACAGGCCAACAAAAGTTCGAGGCTAACAAAGATGCCAATGGTGTTAACTGATACACCGAAAAAACCATTTGAAAAACTTCACATGGATATTGTAGGTATTTTACCTGAGACAGTTTCGGGAAATAAATACATCTTGACGTTCCAAGACCTAATGCAAAGGTGAGTACGGTAGCCAAATCGTTTTTGACGAAATTATAGCACGTTACAACATACCGAAAGTGTTGGTGACCGACAACGGTTTTAATTTCGTGTCAAAATTATTCTCTGAGACGTGTAAAATGCTAACGATTAAAAAATTACACATTACCCCTTATCATTCACAAGCGAGCGGTTCGCAAGAACGAAGTCATAGACCTCTGGCAGAATACTTGCGTAGTTTCGTCAAAGAGGATGGCTCTAACAGGGATTAGTGGTTAACTACGGCCATGCATGTACACAACAATACTGTACATGTATCAAAGAAGCAAACTCCGTTTAGAACACTCTACGGGTTTGATTTCAACATGCTAACAAATTTGCGGATTACCCAAATAAAGTGCGGGAATATCAGTTACAGCGAGCGCACGAGTTGGTTAGAGAAAACCAAGATCGTGCTAAACGAATTACCAGAGAAGCCTACAACAAGGTACTAAGCCCAGTAGTATTTCATGTGAGTAATATTGATGAACCAAGCTAGGAAAATTAAACCCACACACACACACACACACACACACACACACACACACACACACACACACACACACACACACACACACACACACACATACACACAAATCAAATCGAATCGAAGTGGTTGTACAAAATTTTTGGCCCGACATTTTTGGAAATATACGGATTGTTAATCGCCAGAGTTTTGTGAAAATACGTGGAAAGGGTAGCCAAAAAGCGTACCCCGGTTCAGTGTATTAAAAATTGTTTGTCGCGATCGGTGAAAAAAGGTGTATAATTTGGTGTTTCTGCCAATGATTTGCGGCAATTTTGTCTCTGCAGGTTTATCCGCACTGCAGAGCGGAAACGGCAGCGATCTCTGCCTGCATAGTGCCCAACTGAGCAGTGGTTTGGTCTGAAAGCACCAGACCCCTGGACGGCGAAGCTTGGGCAGGCGGAACACTGCAGATACGGCGAGTTTTGTGCCCTAGGCTAATATAAGTTTATATATTTAAACTTAATAAATTTGGCTTCGCGCGTGTCGTTAGGCAGTTTTTGCAAGTTCCTGCCTCTTAATCGGTTTAACCGAAAATTGGGAGAGCGCTGGAAACTGTGCACTTAGTCTGTAAGTGTGCAATGCGCTTAGCTGAGCAGAGAGAGAGAAAGAGAGACTCTATCAAATTTTTTATTAAAAAAAAAAGAGCTGACAACCCTTGGACCAAAGATAAGTAGTGCTTTTTTAGTTTCTTACTTTTTTTTAATTTTCCGCCAAATATAAAATAAATTACACAACTATAATTTTAACTTCCTTTTATTCCAGAATTAGAATTCATTAAATACTAACAATAATTACTAGGAAAAAATATATATATTGTACTATAGTAATAATGCCAATAATAATAATAATAATTACAATAATAATAGTAAATAAATAATTACTATACTGTCATAAAGTTCCTTGTAGCAATACCTACTCTGAGAAGACATGGATTCTCCCAATACACATAGGGAGACTGCAGAGACTGATGAAGCAGTTAGGAGTAAGAGCACCAACCAGGTGTGGACGACATCCTCAGGAGATCCGTTTAATAGAGTCTCGAAGGTAGTTCGAACAACTCCTATGGTGCTAACAAGCGGAGGTAAAATGGGCCTGACCTCAAGCTTGGAACAGGGCAATACAACTCCGGCCGCAGTTGCGCAGACAACAACACCAGTGCTAGTGGAGCAACAGGAAGCCGCTATCAAGGCACGTTCAATGGAAGGCCAAGATAGCATGTTTGCTAAACTTGGCATAAAAATCGGATAGTTAACGGAGATGTTAGTGGACAGGCGATCAATTCACCAGCCAATGAGAGATCTCGTCAGCACAATCGAGGAGATGTACAATCGAGGAGATGTACAATCGAGGAGATGTACGGGTACACGGGGAGCAGGAGAAAGGGAAGCTACAAATGGTAGGCCCAACCACCAAAAGCTCCCAAACATCGCCGCTGCTTAAGCGACTGGAAGGCGGTACCCCAAAGAGACAACGAGAGGACGAAGAGACAGCGGCAACATCTAAGTAGAAGAAAACGTTGCAGAAAAGAAGCTCTAATTCCGAGGACAAAATCGGTATTATAGCTAAGGCGAGCGACCAGCAGAAAAAATCGAGGAATTTGTATCAAAGCGAAATGCTGAGACATGGTCGGTAAGAGGCGCCCGGAGACTAAGAGCGGGAACAACGGAGCTACGGCAAGGAGGAGTACGTCAGCTGAGGAAGAACGTTGCACGGCCGGATGCTATATTGATAGCAAAAATCGGAGATATGTCATGTGGTGATATGTTAAAAACTTTGAAGACAAAGCCTGAACTTGATGAACATGGCAAAAGTGTCAACAAAATGAAGAAAACCGCCAAAAGAGAACTGCTAATGGAGCTCAAAGGCAGGTCAGGAGAGCAGGCTGGCAAACTTAAGGAAATAGCTGAGCGGATTCTCCAGTGCTCTACGCAGCTTGCATATCCCTATATACCTACTACGAGTCGTAGCAAATTATTTCAAGGATAGAATATTGCTATACGACACAGAGGAAGGTCTAAAAATGTACAACATTACATGAGGAGTCCCGCAAGGATAGGTGATAGGGACTTCTCTGGAACCCCATGTACGATGGTATTCTGGAAATTGAGCGGCCAAAAGGGGTCGATATTATAGGGTAGCGAAGAAACTTGCGGACGTGGCAGCCAAATGTAATGAAACAACCGAAAGAGCCACGGTGTGGTTGCAGATGGCTGGATTACAAGTAGCCGAACAAACAAAACGGAGGCAGTACTAATGAGTAGCTGCAAAAAGATTGAGAGCCTAGAAATAAGGGTAGGAGGACATATGATCACGTCAAGCCCATATATAAAATTCTTGGGGGTCTTTCTAGATTATCGGCTCAAACCTGAATAGCCAAGACAAAATGGATCCAGCCAAAATTGAGTCAATCAGAAAGAACTCACAAAATGAATGACAGGAAAGATGGGATATATCCACCAAAGGACGGTGGACTCATGAGCAGATCCCAAACATACAAGTATGGATCGCCCGAAGACACAGTAAAGCTAACTACCACCTAACGCAAGTCCTATCGGGATGCTTTCGAAAGTATCTGCACAAGTACAGACATGTGGAGGACCCATACTGCCTGTACTGTGTTGTCAGCTTTGAGAATGCAGAACATGTTTTAATGGAATGCGGCAGATTTCCGGGTGCAAAACGCCTGCTTGAGCGTTATATAAGAGAGAAAGTAACTCCACCTGGTGTTCTCTGGTACATGCTTGGGTCACAAGAGGCCTGAGTTTCAGCAGCGTATGTATTGGTCGGTATGATGACGCAAGTAAGATGCGACGAGCAAAGCGTTTGAGGTTTAGCGAGCTGAAGCCGTTAGAATGACCACGATACGAGAGTGAGGAAACTGTCAGACCGCCCTGTGAAGGAGTAACCCACATGTCGACACAGGGTACACTCCATACGAATTAGTATATGGGAAACTCCCATGTTTATCAAATGACACAACATTAAATAAAACAAAAATGTATGACCTGAACAACTATTCAAAAGAATTACAAGCAAGGTTAGAGTATGCACTACAATAAACTAAAAAGAAACCAAATAGAAAGAAGGGGAGCAAATTATAAAAATACACTTAATTTAGAAATAGGTGACTTAGTTTTGTCAAAAGTAGAAAATAGAAAAAAAGATATCAACCCATACAAAGGACCGTATAAGATACTAGATAGGATAGGCGTAAATTCAATAATATACTATAATGGTACAACTAACACAATACACAATAATCAATTAAAACTATATAGAATAAATAATATATAATAATATACCTAAGATCAATAGAAGGCTAAGAAATAATGTCATAAATATATTATGAGACAAAATTGTAAAAATTCAGACAAAACATATATCAAGAAAAATTATTTGCTCACATCACAAATTTGTCTCTTAAGGGCAAGAGTGTAGTGTACCATACTAGCGCACACTAAGAAAGTTAGTACACAATCAATATGCCGTACGAATTTAAAGTAGCGCAACATAAAGTGCAGAAATAACGGTAAAAGTAAAATTAGATCTAAGAATATAATTTGTAACAGGTATAAATAGTTTAGGTATAAGTTATATTAGTTAGACTAAGACAAAAGATAATGTAAAAATGATATAAAAGGGCAATCAATCAAGCCAAAAAAAAGTCAGAGTTAATCTGAACTTCTAAACCTGCGCTTCGCATTAGAACCCTTATTCTCTCTATGCCCTTAACCAGGTTAGGTTAAGATCAAGATATACCATAGCTTGGCCAACGACAAACTCTGCCGGTCAAATCCCTTGCTGAGGGCGTTTTCCACTTTGCTAGGTTTTCTTCTCTTCAATTTTAGAAGTCAACACACACCACATGGCGATCCTGCAAAACTGATCCTAGAATATTCTGTTGACAAAACTGAATCCTGCCAATCCAACTTGCTTTTGAAGAAATCCGGTCACAAACAGTTCGCTTCAACTCCAAGTAACCAATATATATATATATATATATATATATATATATATATATATATATATATATATATATATATATAGGATTAAGAAGTAGGAATAGACAACTTTAAGTAAAAATTTGGATCAAACTAATTAGGAATAAAGGAATTAATCAGTAATCATGCAAAATAAATATTACATAGAATATTTCTTTGGAGGTATAAGCGAGTTTGAGTAATTTTGTAGGAGTCAGCATAATGTATTTATGAATGAACGTCACACACAAGTACGTGTAAACTAATATGGGCATACTCTTGCATACATACATAACCATGCAGCGGAAACCAGAGTATATTGATTCGCTAAAAAAAATTAAGAGAAGGAAAAAAGGTATTAATATAAATAAAAATGAACTGAAGAGAAAATATTGTGGGAATTGATTTGATGAATAGCTAAGTAGAATTTAGAATAAGCAAAGATAAAGTAAAATTTAGGATTGACATAGTGTAGGACAAAGTAATGGATTAGGAAGAGGTTTAATCGAAACATTTAAATACAAAGTTCTATGAAAGGGTAAAATAGCTAAGGAAATAGAAGAAATCAATAAGTGATTACAAATAGTACCTATAATACAGGGTACCGTGGCTTCAGAGGTACTGATTGAACTATTGTAGGCGTGATGCTGGAGTCTCTAAACGAAGCGTGGTTCTCTCAGGATGAATGAACAGTCGTGTCAGCACGCAGGACTAAGCTAGAGTCTATACTGGAGCAACTCGAAATGTTTCAGTTTAAGAGTAGCGAGTTATGCAGATTACAAGGGAACTCGGTCGACCAAAACAACCAAAAACAAAGGTGTAAAATGTCGGCACAGGAGGCAGAGTCGATGTAGACTTGACAAAAGAAAAATGCGTAAGTCATATCACTGCAAATCAACACTCACAAAAGGAAAAGATTGTTAACGGATGTAGGTGGGGAACCACTCAAATGGCCAATTAGAACGATGGACCATAAAGATGTTGATAAAATATATGACAACTTGCAAGAACTTGGAGCCCAGCACACTAAAACCGTATCGGTTTTACATATAGATATTACTGTTCTGAGCGCAAGTTACAATAATGCTATACATGAAACATTCACAATAATGCTATACGAGGTTTGATCAAAAAATAACCGTTATTTTCAATTTTTTCTAAAAGTATTTATTTATTCATCAACAATATCTTGTCCCCTTCAAAGTAATTCCCCTCAGATATAATACACTTATGCCAGCGTTTTTTCCTATCCTCGAAACACTTCTGAAACGCTTTTTTTGGTATCGCCAACAGCTCCTGTTTCGATTTTTCTTTTATCTCCTCAATCGTAGCAAAACGCTTTCCTTTCATCGGTGTCTTCAGTTTTGGAAAGAGGAAAAAGTCAGCGGGGGCCAAGTCCGGTGAATACGGTGGTTGAGGCATGATAACGGTTTTGTTTTTGGCCAAAAACAGCTCCTGAGCGATGTCCATGCGACGTTGTTTTTGCTCAAAATTTAGCAATTTTGGAACAATCTTCGCTGCCGAACGTTTCATTCCTAAAACATCCGTAAAAATTGCTTGGCATGAGCCGAACGATATGCCAACATCATCAGCAACCTCTCTGATAGTGATTCGACAATTATCCAAACTTATTTTCTTCACTGCGTCAATGTTTTCATCGGTTGTTGACGTGCTCGGGCGACCAGGACGAGCATCGTCATTGACATCTTCTCGCCCTTCCTTAAACCGGTTATACCACAATTGAACTTGTGTTCTGCTCATAGTAGACTCGCCAAAGGCCACAGTCAACATTTCAAATGTCCTTGCGCATTTAATTTCATTTTTTACACAAAACTGAATACAGTTTCTTTGATCCATTTTTTCGAATAGTACAAAATCGAAGACCACACCAAAACACGCCTAACCTTTTTATCTGTCAAAAACCAACTGACAATCCAAAATGGTTGGTATTGCCAACATATATAACAGACGTGTGCCAACATAAAAAAAAAATGCGAACATCGAACATACGTAACTCACGAAAAGATGAAAATAACGGTTATATTTTGATCACACCTCGCATAGCACTCAGACCATAATACGTCCATTGTTCTATATTTGCCTCAGCCCATAATACGTCCATTGTTCTATATTTGACTTTTTTCGCCTTTCTCAAAATGACTATAACTTCTGTCCAATTGATGGAATAGTGAAGCAATTTGGCAATTATGGAGATGTGGGAGCTAATAAACACTATGCAAAAAGTGGGCTGTATATACTAACTGCCATACCCATAAATATTCATAACTTAAGATCTATTATAGATTTATGGACGAAATTTTACGAGAACCAACATGTGGACATTATAAAGCTTTCTACAAGAAAGGAGGTTGATCAGGGAACAGACACGCACACTTTTTATATAAGGAACTTTCGGGTCTCGAATTGATGCCATTGGAATAAAATACACGCAGAAATATACATGGGGTCCATAATAATGTGTGTGCAAAATATGGGGATCGTCTTACTACTGCCACGCCTACAATTAACCAAAAACGATTACTAGGTTTCTACAGAAGATTCATATTAGTATGTACGAGTATATTGACACTACAAAGCCATACAGAATCAATGCAAGGTTCCCTACCGAAAATTTCCAAAGATATGTGATTAAAACATCCCAATTGTTGAACTCGCACGCACACGAAAAGCTGAAGGGTATTTCGAAGTTGGCGTAACCTGACTTCTGACTTCTTTACACGTTTTCTTATGTATTTTGTTCTGCTGAACTCGAATATCGCAATTAAAAATCAATGGATAGGTTTCAGAAATATGGGCTTGTGATTTTTTTTTTTTTGGGTTTAATTTTGGAAGTGGCTTCACTGTTTAGGCAATATCTCCAGTTTAAATTGTCAAGGAAACAAGGTATTGATGAAGAAAATCTATGTATAAATACCGGAGCTACGAGCTATTGAGTCTAAGTACCAAAATTTAAATTTCACTAAATTTTTAATACACTGCACTGTATCATTATCATTCGGCAATTGCGATTTTCGAGTTCAGCTGGTCAAAATACATAAGAAAAATACGATGGCATTGAATGTACATTTTGGCTGTAAACTAGTGTATAACTATTCAAATCTTAAATATATGGAATTTATTCATACCGATTAGCTCTCTCAACATTTGCACTAATGTGTGGGAGCTGCTTAAACGATTTGGAAGTAAAAAATATTTAAAAAAAAAAGGCAAAACGATTTTGGTTAGAGAAATTTTGCTATTATTACTACTATTTGGCTTAGGAATTTTTGTGCTTGTTTATCCAATTTAGTTTAAGGTGTAGTGTGTGAAATGTATAATGTATGTATATACACACAAACGCCAGCACCACACGCGGCGTAGGCACATGCAATGTAAGCGGAGACCCAACATAAGTGCATCGCACTCTCATACAAGAGTGTCAACGTTACTAAGCGCGAACAGCGCGCAAGTTTTTGATAACGCTGCATTCTAATGTTCAATGCCCTTAAACGAATGTACGCCGGCATTGACCGTGATACTTTCTGCTGACATTGCAAAAGCGCTATTAATGTTAAATAAGTTAGATAAGATTCAGAAGAAAAGAGAATTTATATATACATTTTTTAAAATGGGTAAAACTCAAAAATTCAAAATCACAATGGAGACCCACAAGTCACAATATTAAATAATCAAGTTTAACATTCTGAATCCCTAGAGGATCAAGATTTAAAAATATTAATCATATTGATAATTATTATTATTATTATTATTATTATATCTTACACCATAATTAATTACGAGTGCAAGGTTTTTGGGGGAATGAGTACTAGCTACAGAGGCTTTCGACTCGAAGAGAAAATGATTTTATAGATAGAAGCATTTTTGAAACCAGGACTGGGGCAGGATTTGACTGTACGACCCTCTGAGTGTGAGTCTAGCATATTTAGAGGATGCCTAGAACAAATTTAATTTCTTCATTCCGGGTTACAAGTTGAATTGAACGAATCATCCTGATGGAAAGGCCTATGGATGCATTTTTGGAGACCAAGCCCGTGGCAGGATTTGAACATGCGGCCCTCGGGGTGTTAGTCTAGCTTGCTTACCACTAGACCACAGGGGGCGGCCATATTGATGTATGTGCTCAATTAGGAATTACACTACTAACCATGTATAATAAGTATAACAAAAATCAAAATTTAAAAGCGGCAAAATTAATATTTGATTTGACCGAAGTAATGTCCAGAAAATAGAATGGAAAATGGAATTAAAACTCATTAAAAAATTTAAAAAACTTAGTAACAAAGTTAAAAAAAAACACCAAGTACAATTTATTCATGTTCATATGTGGAAGCACTACAAAAAGACTTGCAAAATTATTCGACATTGTTCAGACTAGAAGTCGCCACATTTTCTCACGATTGACCAAGTAAAAGCGACAAACTTATTTAAAAATTACAGCAATTACATTGAACATATAATAGAAAATAATTTAAAAAATTTGACAGACGAAAATATTGAAGAAAAAAAAACCACCACCATGACAGACTTCAAAATAGAAACAGCAATCCAAATAATTCCAGAGTTTACTAGAAACTATAAAATATGCACACTGTTGAACGATCCACTAACGCCAGAGGGTAAGAAGGCACTCTTTGAGTTCATTTTTTACGTAAAACTTAGTATTAATGTTAAAACAGCAATAGGTACTATATTAACACTAGACAATCTTGACACATTACTAAGCACACTAAAGTCCAGATATACGAGCCACTCAACCATTACACAGGTACACTCACAATTGATAAACACAACACAAAAAGGATCTGTCAGTACCTTCAAAGAACGAATTTTGACACTGATTTCCGAACTCACTACACTACAAATTGAAAACCTAGGAACAAATGTAACTGCAACTGAGAAGTCCGCAATAACAGAAACTAATGAGTCATATGCTTTAATCACTTTCAAAAACGAACTCAAAGATAACATAAAACAAATCATACTAGCAGCTAAAACATTCAATGAAGCAGTAAACCTCGCACTAGACCTAGAACAATCTGTATCCAATATCAATCAAATTTTTGCCATAATTCAAAACAATAAACAAATCAGAAGATACAGTAATTACAATAACATAAATAACCGATATAACAACAACACCAATTATACTAATAATCGAAACAACGACGACAACAAAAACGACTTACAACGAAACAATAGAAACAACAATAATAACCAATATAACGGTAACAGACAGTATGCCAATCAAACACAAAGCAACAATGGGAACTATAGACATCCTAACTACAACAGCAACTATAATAAAAACAATTACAATAACAATAATAATGACAATAACAATTCTAACAGAAACTATAACAGCAATTACAATAGAAGCCAGAACCAAAACAACAGACAACGTAACAATATACGAGTATATACAATAAACGCCCAGGGAAACGACCAGGTCCCGGAGGACCACGACAATCACGATAACAGCAACAGACATAACTCTACCAATGGAAACTCGTTTACTACACACTCCATACATAACGATACCCGCAAGAACAGAAATAATTCAACATATTTTATTTTTTTTTTAAACAGTTCATTTATTTATTGAATTCACTCATTCCGAGCCTAACAATAAGTAATTAAATCTTAAGAGCTAAATTAACTACGAGGGCGAATTAGTATTGAAGCTACCTAAGTAGGAAAAAAACATTTTTTTTTTTCAAAAACCATTTATTTCTCAACATAATCTTCTTTTACTTCGACACACTTAGTAAGACGATATTCCAACTTTTTTATACGATCTGAATAATACGATTTCGGGAACCCCTCAAAATACGCGTTAGTTTCGGTAATCACTTCTTCGTTTGAGATGAATCTTTTTCCTGCGAGCCATTTTTTCAAGTTTGGAAACAGGAAAAAGTCACTAGGAGCTAAATCTGGACTATAAGGTGGATGATTAACCAATTCGAAGTGTATTTCACGTAACTTTAGCATCGTATCTAATGCTGTGTGAACCGGTGCGTTGTCTTGAAGAAAGAGCATTTTTTTCTTCTTTAAAGGTGGTCGTTTTTCCTTGATTGCATCAATCAATTGATCCAATAATGCACGATAATACTTTCCTGTGATTGTGGATCCTTTTTCAAGATAATCGATTAGCAATATTCTGTGTGCATCCCAAAATACAGTGGCCATAACCTTGCCAGCCGATTTCACTGCCTTCGCCTTCTTTGGAGCACTTCCACCAGCTTCCACCCATTGTTTCGATTGATTTTTGGTTTCAGGTGTGTAGTGGTGGACCCACGTTTCATCAACAGTTATTAATCGACGCCAAAAATCAACAGGATTACGCTTTATCATGTCCAAACACCGCTGTGAAGTGGTCTGTCGAACTCGTTTTTGTTCGACACTGAGCAAACGCGGCACCCATCTTGCCGATAGCTTTTTCATATGCAAATGTTCATGCAAAATGTTGAACACACGTTCATATGATATGTTTACCATTTCAACAATCTCACGCAACTTGACTCGGCGATCATTCATAACGATATCGAGGATTTTCTTGATATTTTCTTCAGTAACCACCTCTTTTGGCCTTCCTATTGATGGTACTGTTGCAGTGCTTGTTCGGCCGCGTTTAAATTCAGCAGTCCAATATTTTACCATGCAATCTGACGGAGCAGAGTCACCGTAATTTTTATCGAGCTTTTCTTTTGTCTCTTTCGCCGTTTTCCCTTTCAAATAATAGTGTTTAATCACTGCACGAAATTCGCTTTTTTCCATTTTTCAAGAAACACAAAAGTTGCTTACTTCAAACGACTACAACAAATAAACTAATCGATGAATTTGGGTGAAATTTTAACAGCTGGCGTTTGACAGATCGCAATTTCTAAAAAAAAAAGTTTTTGTGTTTGTGCTGCCATCTAGCGTAGCTTCAATATCAATCCGCCCTCGTATATTTATCCCGCACCAGTGTTTGGGATTAGTATTAAATTTCACTACATTTATGCCTTTTAGTTTTTGTTCAATTTCAATTCATTTCATTTTAGTATATTATATAGTAATTATTTAATATTCAGTACATCTAATATATAGGTAAGTCCAATCTTTTGAGGCGTGTTGCTGTTTCAATACTAAGTAGATTTTTTACCTATGGATTTGAGTGCTCTCGTAGTTATTTTTTGTGTTTGAGCATAATCTCTGTGAGCTCACTTTTAACAAGAGGAATGTTGAGGTCCTTACGGATGTAAGCATTTCTAACGAACCAAGGCGCATCCATGATTGCACGCAAGATTTTTGATTGCACTCGTTGTATCAGCTCAACGTTCGATGAACTAGCATTTCCCCAAAGCTCAGCTCCGTATACCCAAATTTGTTTGATCACTGCCTGGTACAATAAAAGTTTATGTTTTAATCGAAGCCTTGACTTGGAGTTGAGTAGCCAATTTATATGAATAAATATGGTTCCGCCAAGTTAGTCGTCTGTCTAGATGGACTGCTAGGTATGTTACAGTATTCGACTGAGGAATTGCAACATTGTTCAGTTTTATGACAGGGCATGTTTCTTTCCTAAGTGTAAACGTAACATGAATGTTCTTGGTCTCATTTACCTTAATACGCCAATTTGCTAGCCACAAATGCTCCTCAAGGCGATTCGAAGCCACTATTGGATTGCTATGTATACTAAGAATAGCAGTGTCGTCAGCGAATGTTGAAGTGAATAGATGATCATCAGTAGGGAGGTCTGCAGTGAAAAATACATATAGTACAGGACCTAGAACACTACCTTGTGGAACCCCAGCATTAATATCAAAGTCGTTTGTGGTGTATTCTCCATATTTTACTCTGAACTTTCGGTTATCCAAATACGATTCGAGTAGCATGTGCACATTAACTGGTAAGAGTTTTTGAATTTTATATATTAATCCTGCATTCCAAACTCTGTCAAACGCCTGTGCAATATCTAAGAATATAGCAGAGCAGTATTTTTTGTCTTCAAAAGTATTTCGTATTGCACTAGTAATGCAGTTAATTTGCTCTATTGTTCTGGGATTCTTACGAAATCCAAATTGATGGTGGGGAATAATGTTGGATTGGTATATTTGCAGCTGCAGCTTTTGAAGTAGCAGTTTCTCAAATAATTTGGAAATGACTGGGAGCAAGCTTATGGGCCGATAAGATGACCGTTGAGTTGCGTCTTTTCCGGGTTTTGGTATCATTGTAATTTGTGATATTTTCCAGGGCTGTGGATTATTATTGCATTAAATAACTGCGTCACTATATTGATGGCTATTTCAGGCAATTCCACAATCATTTTTGCGCTAATTATTTCAAATCCTGGTGATTTTTTCGGGTTTAGCTGGGTTTTAATTGCAAGTTGCACTTCCTTCATTTTAACCTTAATCGGGATTAGTGGTATTTTATTCTATATCCGTAACCCCATCCAACTCTAGTTTAGTTTTTATCCTATCCAATCGAGGAGATGTACGGGTACACGGGGAGCAGGAGAAAGGGAAGCTACAAATGGTAGGCCCAACCACCAAAAGCTCCCAAACATCGCCGCTGCTTAAGCGACTGGAAGGCGGTACCCCAAAGAGACAACGAGAGGACGAAGAGACAGCGGCAACATCTAAGTAGAAGAAAACGTTGCAGAAAAGAAGCTCTAATTCCGAGGACAAAATCGGTATTATAGCTAAGGCGAGCGACCAGCAGAAAAAATCGAGGAATTTGTATCAAAGCGAAATGCTGAGACATGGTCGGTAAGAGGCGCCCGGAGACTAAGAGCGGGAACAACGGAGCTACGGCAAGGAGGAGTACGTCAGCTGAGGAAGAACGTTGCACGGCCGGATGCTATATTGATAGCAAAAATCGGAGATATGTCATGTGGTGATATGTTAAAAACTTTGAAGACAAAGCCTGAACTTGATGAACATGGCAAAAGTGTCAACAAAATGAAGAAAACCGCCAAAAGAGAACTGCTAATGGAGCTCAAAGGCAGGTCAGGAGAGCAGGCTGGCAAACTTAAGGAAATAGCTGAGCGGATTCTCCAGTGCTCTACGCAGCTTGCATATCCCTATATACCTACTACGAGTCGTAGCAAATTATTTCAAGGATAGAATATTGCTATACGACACAGAGGAAGGTCTAAAAATGTACAACATTACATGAGGAGTCCCGCAAGGATAGGTGATAGGGACTTCTCTGGAACCCCATGTACGATGGTATTCTGGAAATTGAGCGGCCAAAAGGGGTCGATATTATAGGGTAGCGAAGAAACTTGCGGACGTGGCAGCCAAATGTAATGAAACCACCGAAAGAGCCACGGTGTGGTTGCAGATGGCTGGATTACAAGTAGCCGAACAAACAAAACGGAGGCAGTACTAATGAGTAGCTGCAAAAAGATTGAGAGCCTAGAAATAAGGGTAGGAGGACATATGATCACGTCAAGCCCATATATAAAATTCTTGGGGGTCTTTCTAGATTATCGGCTCAAACCTGAATAGCCAAGACAAAATGGATCCAGCCAAAATTGAGTCAATCAGAAAGAACTCACAAAATGAATGACAGGAAAGATGGGATATATCCACCAAAGGACGGTGGACTCATGAGCAGATCCCAAACATACAAGTATGGATCGCCCGAAGACACAGTAAAGCTAACTACCACCTAACGCAAGTCCTATCGGGATGCTTTCGAAAGTATCTGCACAAGTACAGACATGTGGAGGACCCATACTGCCTGTACTGTGTTGTCAGCTTTGAGAATGCAGAACATGTTTTAATGGAATGCGGCAGATTTCCGGGTGCAAAACGCCTGCTTGAGCGTTATATAAGAGAGAAAGTAACTCCACCTGGTGTTCTCTGGTACATGCTTGGGTCACAAGAGGCCTGAGTTTCAGCAGCGTATGTATTGGTCGGTATGATGACGCAAGTAAGATGCGACGAGCAAAGCGTTTGAGGTTTAGCGAGCTGAAGCCGTTAGAATGACCACGATACGAGAGTGAGGAAACTGTCAGACCGCCCTGTGAAGGAGTAACCCACATGTCGACACAGGGTACACTCCATACGAATTAGTATATGGGAAACTCCCATGTTTATCAAATGACACAACATTAAATAAAACAAAAATGTATGACCTGAACAACTATTCAAAAGAATTACAAGCAAGGTTAGAGTATGCACTACAATAAACTAAAAAGAAACCAAATAGAAAGAAGGGGAGCAAATTATAAAAATACACTTAATTTAGAAATAGGTGACTTAGTTTTGTCAAAAGTAGAAAATAGAAAAAAAGATATCAACCCATACAAAGGACCGTATAAGATACTAGATAGGATAGGCGTAAATTCAATAATATACTATAATGGTACAACTAACACAATACACAATAATCAATTAAAACTATATAGAATAAATAATATATAATAATATACCTAAGATCAATAGAAGGCTAAGAAATAATGTCATAAATATATTATGAGACAAAATTGTAAAAATTCAGACAAAACATATATCAAGAAAAATTATTTGCTCACATCACAAATTTGTCTCTTAAGGGCAAGAGTGTAGTGTACCATACTAGCGCACACTAAGAAAGTTAGTACACAATCAATATGCCGTACGAATTTAAAGTAGCGCAACATAAAGTGCAGAAATAACGGTAAAAGTAAAATTAGATCTAAGAATATAATTTGTAACAGGTATAAATAGTTTAGGTATAAGTTATATTAGTTAGACTAAGACAAAAGATAATGTAAAAATGATATAAAAGGGCAATCAATCAAGCCAAAAAAAAGTCAGAGTTAATCTGAACTTCTAAACCTGCGCTTCGCATTAGAACCCTTATTCTCTCTATGCCCTTAACCAGGTTAGGTTAAGATCAAGATATACCATAGCTTGGCCAACGACAAACTCTGCCGGTCAAATCCCTTGCTGAGGGCGTTTTCCACTTTGCTAGGTTTTCTTCTCTTCAATTTTAGAAGTCAACACACACCACATGGCGATCCTGCAAAACTGATCCTAGAATATTCTGTTGACAAAACTGAATCCTGCCAATCCAACTTGCTTTTGAAGAAATCCGGTCACAAACAGTTCGCTTCAACTCCAAGTAACCAATATATATATATATATATATATATATATATATATATATATATATATATATATAGGATTAAGAAGTAGGAATAGACAACTTTAAGTAAAAATTTGGATCAAACTAATTAGGAATAAAGGAATTAATCAGTAATCATGCAAAATAAATATTACATAGAATATTTCTTTGGAGGTATAAGCGAGTTTGAGTAATTTTGTAGGAGTCAGCATAATGTATTTATGAATGAACGTCACACACAAGTACGTGTAAACTAATATGGGCATACTCTTGCATACATACATAACCATGCAGCGGAAACCAGAGTATATTGATTCGCTAAAAAAAATTAAGAGAAGGAAAAAAGGTATTAATATAAATAAAAATGAACTGAAGAGAAAATATTGTGGGAATTGATTTGATGAATAGCTAAGTAGAATTTAGAATAAGCAAAGATAAAGTAAAATTTAGGATTGACATAGTGTAGGACAAAGTAATGGATTAGGAAGAGGTTTAATCGAAACATTTAAATACAAAGTTCTATGAAAGGGTAAAATAGCTAAGGAAATAGAAGAAATCAATAAGTGATTACAAATAGTACCTATAATACAGGGTACCGTGGCTTCAGAGGTACTGATTGAACTATTGTAGGCGTGATGCTGGAGTCTCTAAACGAAGCGTGGTTCTCTCAGGATGAATGAACAGTCGTGTCAGCACGCAGGACTAAGCTAGAGTCTATACTGGAGCAACTCGAAATGTTTCAGTTTAAGAGTAGCGAGTTATGCAGATTACAAGGGAACTCGGTCGACCAAAACAACCAAAAACAAAGGTGTAAAATGTCGGCACAGGAGGCAGAGTCGATGTAGACTTGACAAAAGAAAAATGCGTAAGTCATATCACTGCAAATCAACACTCACAAAAGGAAAAGATTGTTAACGGATGTAGGTGGGGAACCACTCAAATGGCCAATTAGAACGATGGACCATAAAGATGTTGATAAAATATATGACAACTTGCAAGAACTTGGAGCCCAGCACACTAAAACCGTATCGGTTTTACATATAGATATTACTGTTCTGAGCGCAAGTTACAATAATGCTATACATGAAACATTCACAATAATGCTATACGAGGTTTGATCAAAAAATAACCGTTATTTTCAATTTTTTCTAAAAGTATTTATTTATTCATCAACAATATCTTGTCCCCTTCAAAGTAATTCCCCTCAGATATAATACACTTATGCCAGCGTTTTTTCCTATCCTCGAAACACTTCTGAAACGCTTTTTTTGGTATCGCCAACAGCTCCTGTTTCGATTTTTCTTTTATCTCCTCAATCGTAGCAAAACGCTTTCCTTTCATCGGTGTCTTCAGTTTTGGAAAGAGGAAAAAGTCAGCGGGGGCCAAGTCCGGTGAATACGGTGGTTGAGGCATGATAACGGTTTTGTTTTTGGCCAAAAACAGCTCCTGAGCGATGTCCATGCGACGTTGTTTTTGCTCAAAATTTAGCAATTTTGGAACAATCTTCGCTGCCGAACGTTTCATTCCTAAAACATCCGTAAAAATTGCTTGGCATGAGCCGAACGATATGCCAACATCATCAGCAACCTCTCTGATAGTGATTCGACAATTATCCAAACTTATTTTCTTCACTGCGTCAATGTTTTCATCGGTTGTTGACGTGCTCGGGCGACCAGGACGAGCATCGTCATTGACATCTTCTCGCCCTTCCTTAAAGCGGTTATACCACAATTGAACTTGTGTTCTGCTCATAGTAGACTCGCCAAAGGCCACAGTCAACATTTCAAATGTCCTTGCGCATTTAATTTCATTTTTTACACAAAACTGAATACAGTTTCTTTGATCCATTTTTTCGAATAGTACAAAATCGAAGACCACACCAAAACACGCCTAACCTTTTTATCTGTCAAAAACCAACTGACAATCCAAAATGGTTGGTATTGCCAACATATATAACAGACGTGTGCCAACATAAAAAAAAAATGCGAACATCGAACATACGTAACTCACGAAAAGATGAAAATAACGGTTATATTTTGATCACACCTCGCATAGCACTCAGACCATAATACGTCCATTGTTCTATATTTGCCTCAGCCCATAATACGTCCATTGTTCTATATTTGACTTTTTTCGCCTTTCTCAAAATGACTATAACTTCTGTCCAATTGATGGAATAGTGAAGCAATTTGGCAATTATGGAGATGTGGGAGCTAATAAACACTATGCAAAAAGTGGGCTGTATATACTAACTGCCATACCCATAAATATTCATAACTTAAGATCTATTATAGATTTATGGACGAAATTTTACGAGAACCAACATGTGGACATTATAAAGCTTTCTACAAGAAAGGAGGTTGATCAGGGAACAGACACGCACACTTTTTATATAAGGAACTTTCGGGTCTCGAATTGATGCCATTGGAATAAAATACACGCAGAAATATACATGGGGTCCATAATAATGTGTGTGCAAAATATGGGGATCGTCTTACTACTGCCACGCCTACAATTAACCAAAAACGATTACTAGGTTTCTACAGAAGATTCATATTAGTATGTACGAGTATATTGACACTACAAAGCCATACAGAATCAATGCAAGGTTCCCTACCGAAAATTTCCAAAGATATGTGATTAAAACATCCCAATTGTTGAACTCGCACGCACACGAAAAGCTGAAGGGTATTTCGAAGTTGGCGTAACCTGACTTCTGACTTCTTTACACGTTTTCTTATGTATTTTGTTCTGCTGAACTCGAATATCGCAATTAAAAATCAATGGATAGGTTTCAGAAATATGGGCTTGTGATTTTTTTTTTTTTGGGTTTAATTTTGGAAGTGGCTTCACTGTTTAGGCAATATCTCCAGTTTAAATTGTCAAGGAAACAAGGTATTGATGAAGAAAATCTATGTATAAATACCGGAGCTACGAGCTATTGAGTCTAAGTACCAAAATTTAAATTTCACTAAATTTTTAATACACTGCACTGTATCATTATCATTCGGCAATTGCGATTTTCGAGTTCAGCTGGTCAAAATACATAAGAAAAATACGATGGCATTGAATGTACATTTTGGCTGTAAACTAGTGTATAACTATTCAAATCTTAAATATATGGAATTTATTCATACCGATTAGCTCTCTCAACATTTGCACTAATGTGTGGGAGCTGCTTAAACGATTTGGAAGTAAAAAATATTTAAAAAAAAAAGGCAAAACGATTTTGGTTAGAGAAATTTTGCTATTATTACTACTATTTGGCTTAGGAATTTTTGTGCTTGTTTATCCAATTTAGTTTAAGGTGTAGTGTGTGAAATGTATAATGTATGTATATACACACAAACGCCAGCACCACACGCGGCGTAGGCACATGCAATGTAAGCGGAGACCCAACATAAGTGCATCGCACTCTCATACAAGAGTGTCAACGTTACTAAGCGCGAACAGCGCGCAAGTTTTTGATAACGCTGCATTCTAATGTTCAATGCCCTTAAACGAATGTACGCCGGCATTGACCGTGATACTTTCTGCTGACATTGCAAAAGCGCTATTAATGTTAAATAAGTTAGATAAGATTCAGAAGAAAAGAGAATTTATATATACATTTTTTAAAATGGGTAAAACTCAAAAATTCAAAATCACAATGGAGACCCACAAGTCACAATATTAAATAATCAAGTTTAACATTCTGAATCCCTAGAGGATCAAGATTTAAAAATATTAATCATATTGATAATTATTATTATTATTATTATTATTATATCTTACACCATAATTAATTACGAGTGCAAGGTTTTTGGGGGAATGAGTACTAGCTACAGAGGCTTTCGACTCGAAGAGAAAATGATTTTATAGATAGAAGCATTTTTGAAACCAGGACTGGGGCAGGATTTGACTGTACGACCCTCTGAGTGTGAGTCTAGCATATTTAGAGGATGCCTAGAACAAATTTAATTTCTTCATTCCGGGTTACAAGTTGAATTGAACGAATCATCCTGATGGAAAGGCCTATGGATGCATTTTTGGAGACCAAGCCCGTGGCAGGATTTGAACATGCGGCCCTCGGGGTGTTAGTCTAGCTTGCTTACCACTAGACCACAGGGGGCGGCCATATTGATGTATGTGCTCAATTAGGAATTACACTACTAACCATGTATAATAAGTATAACAAAAATCAAAATTTAAAAGCGGCAAAATTAATATTTGATTTGACCGAAGTAATGTCCAGAAAATAGAATGGAAAATGGAATTAAAACTCATTAAAAAATTTAAAAAACTTAGTAACAAAGTTAAAAAAAAACACCAAGTACAATTTATTCATGTTCATATGTGGAAGCACTACAAAAAGACTTGCAAAATTATTCGACATTGTTCAGACTAGAAGTCGCCACATTTTCTCACGATTGACCAAGTAAAAGCGACAAACTTATTTAAAAATTACAGCAATTACATTGAACATATAATAGAAAATAATTTAAAAAATTTGACAGACGAAAATATTGAAGAAAAAAAAACCACCACCATGACAGACTTCAAAATAGAAACAGCAATCCAAATAATTCCAGAGTTTACTAGAAACTATAAAATATGCACACTGTTGAACGATCCACTAACGCCAGAGGGTAAGAAGGCACTCTTTGAGTTCATTTTTTACGTAAAACTTAGTATTAATGTTAAAACAGCAATAGGTACTATATTAACACTAGACAATCTTGACACATTACTAAGCACACTAAAGTCCAGATATACGAGCCACTCAACCATTACACAGGTACACTCACAATTGATAAACACAACACAAAAAGGATCTGTCAGTACCTTCAAAGAACGAATTTTGACACTGATTTCCGAACTCACTACACTACAAATTGAAAACCTAGGAACAAATGTAACTGCAACTGAGAAGTCCGCAATAACAGAAACTAATGAGTCA
This sequence comes from Clusia tigrina, assembly GCA_920105625.2. Classification (NCBI taxonomy): domain Eukaryota; kingdom Metazoa; phylum Arthropoda; class Insecta; order Diptera; family Clusiidae; genus Clusia; species Clusia tigrina. Next base: position 57,559,532 of record OV050032.1, read on the forward strand.
TATGCTTTAATCACTTTCAAAAACGAACTCAAAGATAACATAAAACAAATCATACTAGCAGCTAAAACATTCAATGAAGCAGTAAACCTCGCACTAGACCTAGAACAATCTGTATCCAATATCAATCAAATTTTTGCCATAATTCAAAACAATAAACAAATCAGAAGATACAGTAATTACAATAACATAAATAACCGATATAACAACAACACCAATTATACTAATAATCGAAACAACGACGACAACAAAAACGACTTACAACGAAACAATAGAAACAACAATAATAACCAATATAACGGTAACAGACAGTATGCCAATCAAACACAAAGCAACAATGGGAACTATAGACATCCTAACTACAACAGCAACTATAATAAAAACAATTACAATAACAATAATAATGACAATAACAATTCTAACAGAAACTATAACAGCAATTACAATAGAAGCCAGAACCAAAACAACAGACAACGTAACAATATACGAGTATATACAATAAACGCCCAGGGAAACGACCAGGTCCCGGAGGACCACGACAATCACGATAACAGCAACAGACATAACTCTACCAATGGAAACTCGTTTACTACACACTCCATACATAACGATACCCGCAAGAACAGAAATAATTCAACATATTTTATTTTTTTTTTAAACAGTTCATTTATTTATTGAATTCACTCATTCCGAGCCTAACAATAAGTAATTAAATCTTAAGAGCTAAATTAACTACGAGGGCGAATTAGTATTGAAGCTACCTAAGTAGGAAAAAAACATTTTTTTTTTTCAAAAACCATTTATTTCTCAACATAATCTTCTTTTACTTCGACACACTTAGTAAGACGATATTCCAACTTTTTTATACGATCTGAATAATACGATTTCGGGAACCCCTCAAAATACGCGTTAGTTTCGGTAATCACTTCTTCGTTTGAGATGAATCTTTTTCCTGCGAGCCATTTTTTCAAGTTTGGAAACAGGAAAAAGTCACTAGGAGCTAAATCTGGACTATAAGGTGGATGATTAACTAATTCGAAGTGTATTTCACGTAACTTTAGCATCGTATCTAATGCTGTGTGAACCGGTGCGTTGTCTTGAAGAAAGAGCATTTTTTTCTTCTTTAAAGGTGGTCGTTTTTCCTTGATTGCATCAATCAATTGATCCAATAATGCACGATAATACTTTCCTGTGATTGTGGATCCTTTTTCAAGATAATCGATTAGCAATATTCTGTGTGCATCCCAAAATACAGTGGCCATAACCTTGCCAGCCGATTTCACTGCCTTCGCCTTCTTTGGAGCACTTCCACCAGCTTCCACCCATTGTTTCGATTGATTTTTGGTTTCAGGTGTGTAGTGGTGGACCCACGTTTCATCAACAGTTATTAATCGACGCCAAAAATCAACAGGATTACGCTTTATCATGTCCAAACACCGCTGTGAAGTGGTCTGTCGAACTCGTTTTTGTTCGACACTGAGCAAACGCGGCACCCATCTTGCCGATAGCTTTTTCATATGCAAATGTTCATGCAAAATGTTGAACACACGTTCATATGATATGTTTACCATTTCAACAATCTCACGCAACTTGACTCGGCGATCATTCATAACGATATCGAGGATTTTCTTGATATTTTCTTCAGTAACCACCTCTTTTGGCCTTCCTATTGATGGTACTGTTGCAGTGCTTGTTCGGCCGCGTTTAAATTCAGCAGTCCAATATTTTACCATGCAATCTGACGGAGCAGACTCACCGTAATGTTTATCGAGCTTTTCTTTTGTCTCTTTCGCCGTTTTCCCTTTCAAATAATAGTGTTTAATCACTGCACGAAATTCGCTTTTTTCCATTTTTCAAGAAACACAAAAGTTGCTTACTTCAAACGACTACAACAAATAAACTAATCGATGAATTTGGGTGAAATTTTAACAGCTGGCGTTTGACAGATCGCAATTTCTAAAAAAAAAAGTTTTTGTGTTTGTGCTGCCATCTAGCGTAGCTTCAATATCAATCCGCCCTCGTATATTTATCCCGCACCAGTGTTTGGGATTAGTATTAAATTTCACTACATTTATGCCTTTTAGTTTTTGTTCAATTTCAATTCATTTCATTTTAGTATATTATATAGTAATTATTTAATATTCAGTACATCTAATATATAGGTAAGTCCAATCTTTTGAGGCGTGTTGCTGTTTCAATACTAAGTAGATTTTTTACCTATGGATTTGAGTGCTCTCGTAGTTATTTTTTGTGTTTGAGCATAATCTCTGTGAGCTCACTTTTAACAAGAGGAATGTTGAGGTCCTTACGGATGTAAGCATTTCTAACGAACCAAGGCGCATCCATGATTGCACGCAAGATTTTTGATTGCACTCGTTGTATCAGCTCAACGTTCGATGAACTAGCATTTCCCCAAAGCTCAGCTCCGTATACCCAAATTTGTTTGATCACTGCGTGGTACAATAAAAGTTTATGTTCTAATCGAAGCCTTGACTTGGAGTTGAGTAGCCAATTTATATGAATAAATATGGTTCCGCCAAGTTAGTCGTCTGTCTAGATGGACTGCTAGGTATGTTACAGTATTCGACTGAGGAATTGCAACATTGTTCAGTTTTATGACAGGGCATGTTTCTTTCCTAAGTGTAAACGTAACATGAATGTTCTTGGTCTCATTTACCTTAATACGCCAATTTGCTAGCCACAAATGCTCCTCAAGGCGATTCGAAGCCACTATTGGATTGCTATGTATACTAAGAATAGCAGTGTCGTCAGCGAATGTTGAAGTGAATAGATGATCATCAGTAGGGAGGTCTGCAGTGAAAAATACATATAGTACAGGACCTAGAACACTACCTTGTGGAACCCCAGCATTAATATCAAAGTCGTTTGTGGTGTATTCTCCATATTTTACTCTGAACTTTCGGTTATCCAAATACGATTCGAGTAGCATGTGCACATTAACTGGTAAGAGTTTTTGAATTTTATATATTAATCCTGCATTCCAAACTCTGTCAAACGCCTGTGCAATATCTAAGAATATAGCAGAGCAGTATTTTTTGTCTTCAAAAGTATTTCGTATTGCACTAGTAATGCAGTTAATTTGCTCTATTGTTCTGGGATTCTTACGAAATCCAAATTGATGGTGGGGAATAATGTTGGATTGGTATATTTGCAGCTGCAGCTTTTGAAGTAGCAGTTTCTCAAATAATTTGGAAATGACTGGGAGCAAGCTTATGGGCCGATAAGATGACCGTTGAGTTGCGTCTTTTCCGGGTTTTGGTATCATTGTAATTTGTGATATTTTCCAGGGCTGTGGATTATTATTGCATTAAATAACTGCGTCACTATATTGATGGCTATTTCAGGCAATTCCACAATCATTTTTGCGCTAATTATTTCAAATCCTGGTGATTTTTTCGGGTTTAGCTGGGTTTTAATTGCAAGTTGCACTTCCTTCATTTTAACCTTAATCGGGATTAGTGGTATTTTATTCTATATCCGTAACCCCATCCAACTCTAGTTTAGTTTTTATCCTATCCAGAAGTTTTGTGTTGAATACTAACGAAAAGAACAGTGATTCGCTAGAGTCTGTTACGGTAGCTGTATTAACTGAACAATGCTTATCAACTTAAAGAGCTCTTTGAGTTTTCCGGAGTATTCATGGATAGCCTCTAAGCACTCTACCACGTACCAGTATCTCCATAGGCCTTTCCATCAGGATGATCCGTATTATGCAACTTGTAACCCGGAATGAAAAAAATTAAATTTGTTCTAGGCATCCTCTAAGTATGCTAGACTCACACTCAGAGGGTCGTACGGTCAAATCCTGCCCCGGTCCTGGTTTTAAAAAGGCTTCTTTCTATAAAATCCTTTTCTCTTCGATTCGCAAACCTCAGTAGCTCGTACGCATTCCCCAACCCCGTGCAGTCATAATTAATTATGGTGTAAGATATAATAATAATAATAATGAATTTGTTTTTAAGATGGGCTTCCGAAACAAGCACTAAATCTATTTTATTGGAGAAAAAAGTTATATTTCAAATTTATGTTGGCGGGTGCCATTAGCATTCCAGTGTAAAATGGAACTGTACTTAATTTTTCGTAAATGAACTTTTACATCATTTGGTTTTGCGTTTTACAACCTGTTTCATCATATTTTTCATTGTGGCCTTAAACTATTGTCAACATTGCGTAATGCTGTGTTTCCACCGACTGCTATACTGCAGTTAGGAGCTCTGTTAAAATTAAAAGATGTCAAGTGTTTCCTCCGAAATTGAGTTGCCAATGCTCAAAGCTTTTTTATGCCAGGGAGTGGATCTGCGATTTTCATGTTTTTTATTTGCTTTTTTAGTATTTGCTTTTTCCAAATAATAAAAGAAAAAACACTCGTTTATTGCTCGTTATATTTTTGCTAAAAATAAAGTACATTGAAATTTTTTGTACAAAAATTGTGCCACACAGAATGCAATTCATGTTCCCTTCTCTTGTTCGTTTACCGAACGCGCTGAAGGCAAGCTGTCAATATACTCGTATTTACATTTGTATTGGCTGCCGCTGTTAACATAACATTTCCTGTTATGCAGTATGTAAACAGCAAAAGTGAGTTAACTCATGCTTGAAAGTGCGTTAACTCACTTTTATACAGAAACAATTGCATGGGAATTTGTTCATTTAAATGAATAAAACTATTGTCAAGGATCGTTATCCATTGCCATTGATAGTGGATCAACTAGATAGACTACAAAATGCCAAAATATTTAGTTCCATTGACCTCAAAAACGGATTCTTCCATGTTAATGTCGCAGAAGCAAGCCGAAAATATACTTCTTTCGTTACTCACAACGGACAATACCAATTCATAAAGGTGCCTTTTGGATTGTCAAATTCGCCGGCGGTGTTTCAAAGATTCATCAACACAATTTTTCGTGACCTTACTCGTACAGGCGTTGCACTACCGTATGTCGATGACGTCATCATTCCAGCCAAAGACGAAGACGAAGCTCTCAAGAATCTAGAAGTGGTGATGCAACTATGTGGGGACTATGGTCTACAGTTGAACCTAAAGAAGTGTAAGTTCCTGAAGACGAAAATAGAGTTCTTAGGCCATATCATTGAGAATCAACAGATTTCCCCGTCGCCAAACAAAGTCGAAGCCGTATTAAGATTTCCAATTCCAAAGAATATGAAGCAACTCCAAAGCTTTTTAGGGTTAGCCGGTTATTTTCGGAAATTTATTCCCCAATTCTCCTTAATTGCAAAACCGCTCAGTGATTTAACAAAAGCTAATACGAAATTTGAAATGAAGGATCAGCAAATAGAAGCGTTCAGTAAATTGAAGGGCATGTTGACTATCAAACCTGTCTTGAATATATTCAGTCAGAACAGCAAAACCGAAGTTCATACGGATGCGTCAATTGAAGGATATGGTGCAGTTCTAATGCAAGTGCCATCGAGTGATGGTAACCTACATCCGGTGTATTACATGAGTAGAAAGACTACAGATACTGAAAGGAAGTATTCTAGTTACGAACTTGAGATATTGGCTGTCATCGAAGCGCTAAAGAAGTTTAGGGTGTACCTCCTCGGACTACATTTTAAAATCGTCACCGACTGTAACGCGTTTACAAAAACTCTGGAGAAGAAGGACCTTTCCACAAGAGTCGCTAGATGGGTTTTACTATTGCAGGAATATGATTACGAAGTTGAGCATCGCGCTGGAGTTCGAATGAAACACGTCGATTCATTGAGCAGATATCCCATTATGATGATAGGTGAAGACTCTCCTTTGAGAAAGATAAAACAAGCCCAGCGGAAAGATGAAGAATTGCAGACAATACTTGCCTTACTAAAAGATAAAGGTAACTATGACGGCTATTTTACGAAAGGTGATGTTTTGTGCAAACTGATTGACGGCTACGAGGTAATTGTTGCTCCTAAGGGAATGCAACGAGAGATAATTCGACTTGCTCATGAAAGGGGTCACTTTGCAGTGAAAAAAGTTAAAGAGCTTATACGTCGTGAGTATTACATTCCAAAGCTGGAGGAGAAAATCGAGTTTCATATCTCGAATTGTATACCATGCATCATTAACAATCATAAACGCGGAAAGCAGGAAGGCGAACTTCATCCTCTCAACAAAGTGGATATACCTCTTCACACTTACCACATAGATCATTTGGGACCCTTAGAGTCAACATCGAAGCAGTATAAACATATTCTCACTGTAATGGATTCATTCACGAAATTCTGCTGGTTGTATCCGACTAAATCTACTACAACAAGAGAAAATATAGACAGACTAAAAATTCAGAGCATTACTTTTGGTAATCCAGTGCAGATAATATCTGACAGAGGTACGGCGTTTTCATCTGAAGACTTTAAGAACTACTGTGAAGCCGAGAGCATAAAGCATCATCTCATTACGACTGGTCTACCACGACCGATCGGACAAGTAGAAAGACTGAATTCTGTTATAATCTCAGTGCTATCAAAGTTGAGTGCGTCTGATCCAACTAAATGGTACAAACACGTCGGAAAGGTGCAACAGGTCATTAACTCTACGTACTCTAGAAGTATCAACACGACTCCGTTCGATTTACTTATAGGCGTTCCTATGCGTACCGCCCAACAATGCAAAATAAAGAAGCTGATGAAATCGTAGCCCAATTCAACGAAGAAAGAGAAGAAACCAGGCAAAGTGCCAAGGAACAGATGGCTAAGATCCAAGCGGAAAATCGAAAATCCTTTAATCTACGTCGGAAAAAGGCTACACAATACGCGATTGGCGACTCAGTAGCAATCAAGCGAACGCAATTTGGCTCTGGTCTCAAGCTGAAACCAAAATTTCATGGACCTTATGAGGTTACAAGCGTTAAACCAAACGACACATACAACGTCGTGCGAGTGGGAGGTGCGGAAGGTCCAAAAACTACTACAACCTGTGCGGAATTCATGAAGCCTTGGTGTTCCAGCTTGAGCGATGACGAATTCGAGACGAATCCCGATCAGGACGGCCGAATTGTGGGACGAGAGAAAGAAGGCGACACCAACAAGACGCAACAAAGCAGACGCAACATTTTAAGCCGAGTCAGTCTGTGTTCGGTCGTACAAAGATGAAGACGTGTTTCAGCCTGCTGTACTTTCTCATTAAATTTTCTTGAACATTTTATTGAATTAACATTATTAAACTTTTACATCTTGTGTTATTGAATTCCTTTTATTTTAAAATAAAATAAACTCTTTCAAATAACTTAAGACTCCACATATATATATATATATATATATATATATATATATATATATATATATATATATATATATATATATATATATATATATATATATATATATATATATATATATATATATATATATATATATATATATATATATATATATATATATATATATATATATATATATATATATATATATATATATATATATATATATATATATATATATATATATATATATATATATATATATATTATATATATATATATATATATATATATATATATATATATATATATATATATATATATATATATATATATATATATATATAATATATATATATATATATATATATATATATATATATATATATATATATATATATATATATATATATATATTTATATATATATATATATATATATATATATATATATATATATATATATATATATATATATATATATATATATATATATGGGTAATTCCACCAAAAGGTCTACCGTGATAATAAAATTAAAAGTTATTCAAATCACATTAATGTAATATATTATTATACAAAAATAATCACATTTTAATAAAACGAAAAAATTTCACATGTATATACTCAACAGTTTACGAAAACCCATTGCAAAGTGGCAAATTGTAGTTTTGGATCATTTTAACATTTTTAGTTGCTCATTTTTTTTTTTAATTTCCTTCGTAAAGAGAGGCTTATGTGAAAAGAGACTTATTATAAATAATCTTTCTAAGAGCATAAGTAATCTTAAATAGAAGAGACTATCAAAAGGAATGAAGAATAACGGTACTTTTTGGCTTATCTCTACTACAAATTCTATTGTCATGTTCGACACCGTAAAGAAGCATTAGGTATCAGTAGACCAGAAATATTCAAACAAAGTCCATCAAAGTAGGCGTACAAATAGCATTTGAAGTTAATAACAATATAAACAAAAAATCGGGTTGAAAAATTATATGCACAATTTTCAGTAGCGATTTGAAGTTTGTCACGTTCGACACCGTAAGTGTAAATTTTTTTTTTATATGAACGCATAAATAGAGCGATTTCGGGGTTTTACGAATTTCTTCAGCGGACATTGCTTACGGTAAACAGCCCATTGAATTCGCAAAAAAAAATTTAAGTATGTAGAGCATTGTACGCTCTGCTCGAATTTGAAAATCATGAAGTCGAAATCGCTCCACCATAATGTATATATTTATATAGATGTGTTTATATCTTTATTATATGCAGATGAGCGAAAGCAGTAATGCAAAAAATAAAGAAAAATGCCAAAAATGGAGAGAAGGTATCAAAAATAATCCATTAAAACTAAAAACCTACCAATTAAAAAACAAGGAGAGAATGAAGAAAAATAGAAACAAGTGGAAAAAATTGGCTGATAAGAAAATGATTGAGCAGAAGAAAGAAATGGACCGAATTCGGCAAAGAAGTCGAGAGAAAAAAAGAGAAACACAAAACAGTCCCTCGGCGCCCTACAAATGTAAACAGACATTGTATAAAGCCGTAAAAAAAATAGAGAATGCACTTCCAAGACACATAACAAAAAAATTAAAAGTTCTAGACGTTTTGAACAAAAAATATGTAAATAACAATAATGACAACCAGATTAGCCAATTCAACAACAAGGTCATGGAGGTCGTCAAAGATTTTTATATTACCGACAATATAAGCGTACAATCTGCTGGAAAAAAGGACACTATTATATTAAATGGAATAATAGTTCCAAAACGCTTCATGCTGATGACGGTGCTTGAGGCCTATCAATTGTATAAAGAGGAGTTTGGAAATGAGGCAGTTGGCAAGTCGCTGTTTTTTAAATATAGACCAAGCTATGTTCAATTGTCGAGTAAGATGCCGCATAACATGTGTGTTTGAATGTATCATGCAAATTTCGCCTTCTTTAGAAGGTTGCGCAAAATTAATACAGAATTTTCCAACCGATTATCAAACCTTCTTAGAGTCCGTTTGTTGTGACATTTCCAGTGAAAAATGCATGGCAGGCGATTGCGAGAAATGCGTTTTGGACATAAAAGACATAGTTCCTCTTATCTATTTATTAAATATGGAGGACGATGTGAACTGGCAAAATTGGCGGAAAATAGACAATCGTAGTCTTATCAGAAATCGTTGGCACTTTATCAGACCTCATGTACGAACCTCAAACGCAGCTATCTTCGTTTAAGTTGCATTATTGTATTAAAAGAGCCCAACAAAAACATTTTGAGGAAATCAAGAAAGGTTTACAGCCTTTCGAGCTAGTACTTCAAATCGATTTCGCTGAAAAGTTCCGCCTTATAACTCAAAATGAGGTACAGAGTGCACATTTTAGTTACCGGCAAGTAACTATTTTCACCTGTGTGACTTGGTTTTTGGGAGAGGCAATGTCTTTCGCCATCATCAGTGATAAGCTAAGCCACAGCAAAGACGATGTTTTTTGTTTTCTGATGAATCTTTTATCAGAATTTAAAGTCCTGTATGGTAGCCTATCCAAAATTTTCATATTTTCTGACGGATGCAGCTCGCAGTTTAAAAACAAATACATTTTATCGAGCCTTCCTGACTTTATGCAAAAAATAGAATGCAATTTTATGCAATGGGATTTTTTCGCAACATCGCATGGAAAGGGTGCTGTTGATGGAGTGGGTGCGGTATTAAAAAGAAAGGTTTGGCAAATAACTAAGTCGCATAATGTGGTTTTATCGGACGCTCAATCGTTTTTTGAATGTGCAAAAAATAACATTCACGGCATACAACTATATTTCATACCATCAGAGCAAATAGAGAAGTAGTCCCTAATATTAAATGAAAAGTGGAAAATGTAAGAAGCATTTCAGGTATCCAACGACTGCACAGCTTTTCTTGCGATGGTCGGCAAATTGAAGCAGCTGCTACTGCATATTCTTTAAAAAAAACAATTTAATGTAATACTTTTTTTATTTTTTCATGCATTTAAGACGTTTCTTTAAAAATATATTAAAAATCAAATACACAAATACACATACAGTTCTTGCGTGATGGCGTTACAAAAAATTTGTCTAATTTGTCTATATATATATATATATATATATATATATATATATATATATATATATATATATATATATATATATATATATATATATATATATATATATATATATATATATATATATATATATATATATATATATATATATATATATATATATATATATATATATATATATATATATATATATATATATATATATATATATATATATATATATATATATATATATATATATATATATATATATATATATATATATATATATATATATATATATATATATATATATATATATATATATATATATATATATATATATATATATATATATATATATATATATATATATATATATATATATATATATATATATATATATATATATATATATATATATATATATATATATATATATATATATATATATATATATATATATATATATATATATATATATATATATATATATATATATATATATATATATATATATATATATATATATATATATATATATATATATATATATATATATATATATATATATATATATATATATATATATATATATATATATATATATATATATATATATATATATATATATATATATATATATATATATATATATATATATATATATATATATATATATATATATATATATATATATATATATATATATATATATATATATATATATATATATATATATATATATATATATATATATATATATATATATATATATATATATATATATATATATATATATATATATATATATATATATATATATATATATATATATATATATATATATATATATATATATATATATATATATATATATATATATATATATATATATATATATATATATATTAAAGAGGATTCTAAAACTTTGTTATTTTGTAACATTTTAAAATTTTCATCTATAACATGTTGTTTTTGATTTCGCTGATTCTCATGTTTTTACAGATGTTCACAGAAACTACTTCTGTTTTTGTCGCGTTCGAACCGCTCCTTTTTTGTCCTTATTTTATAAACAATATTTCGCCTGAAAAAGACTAAAACACCAGTGATAGTACTATTAAGGATCTATACGATTATGTAAAAGATGAATCTAAAATATGTTTTATTCTGACCTTTTTTTCGCTTTAAATGTGTACAACGGTCACGTTCGACACCGTGGAATTGCCCATATGTCCATACCTACCACGACTCCTTCTTGAAATTGCAACCCGTCTCAAAAGCACAAAATTAGTATACCCTGTTTACCTTTTTTAAAGGTAAAGGGTATAAAAATATACATTACCATCTAGTTTTGTAATGCAAAATTATGCCGATCATGAATTTTTCTACACTTTTTAACACCTGCTGCTTTGCGTATACAGCCGACCTTGACCAACCTGTTCCATTTTTTCTGTTCCTTTCGTTTGTGCTTATTTTAGCTTGTTTGTTTTTGTTTGTTGTTGTTTGTTTTTGTTTCGGGGGTGTTAATGAATTGCCTTCATGAATGACAGTTTTGCTATGAGGCTATCGTACTGAAAACTTAAACAAGTTTTTTGCTCAAAATGTGCGATGAGATATATGGTATCAATAGTTTTTTAGTCGCTCAAGCGGTTTTTGAGAAAGTTCAAATTGCGTGATATTTTTGACCGAAAAAATAAAGGGCACAAAATAACTGTTACTTTTGACCGATCAAATAAGTAACTAGTATTTTTGTCGGGAAAAATAAAAGTTAAAAGACAACTGTTAATATCTGACTTTTTTCATAACCGGTGCGGTCGCTGATTTTATTACAAAAGTATTTCAGTTTTTACAATCACAACATTTTTAATCATTTTTTTACAAAATGTTCTTGTTTTTATATTCACAAATGTAGGAGAAAACTATTTTTTGTTTATTTATGATATATTACAAAAATGAAGTTTTTTAGTTCTAATTAACACACGGAGTACTCCCTTTTATAATCTCTTTGGCCTCCTTTTTACATAGGCATGTCATTGGAGGAGAGTCCTCCCTTTAACATTTTTTGGGACCATTAGGGGAGTGCTCCTTCTCAACTGACATGAGATTACAAATAGATTACTCCAATGAACACGCAATTTTCAGGCCCCTTCCAGTTTCCAGATTATACAAAAATTATAACAAATTGAAACAATTTAATTGATTCAACATTTTGTTGAATATTTAAAAAAATATTATTATATTGACTATTTTATGATGTATTTTTAGTCAGGAATGATAGAGAAGAATATACATAGCTAAGGTCCTTTATTATTTTCTCAGCGAGTTTGACAAAATGCTAATAGGTTCTGACGTAACAACAGCAAAAAAATTATAATTACATAGCGGGGTTTGCACAGCTTATTTATTCAATTGCGCATTTATGATGGTCAGTTTTCTAATAAATATACTTGCGATTTAAATTAAATACTTGCGTCAATATATTTGTAATATGTTCTCGTATTTATTTCGCCGAAAAATGTGTCGTATAAACAATAAACTCTGGTATTTTTAATATTTCACATCAATGTTCACTTTTTTGTTTACAAAATGTATGCTAGTTTGACATTGCTTTACAACCAGGATGCTGTGACGTAGATGCGCAGATCGAAAAATTTGTATACATCGATTTGCGCAGTCTGTGTTTCTATCATTCTTGATTTTTATTAATGATACATGAGTGGAAGAAATAAAGGAAAAATAACATTTTTCAATACCATCATAATCATTTGTAAGAAAAATTTGTTGACTACCTGGGTTATTTTACCATGATCTTCAATTAAACATTGGGAGAGAAGACCGTTATTTTTTCCCAAAAAAATAAAAGGCACTAAATAACAGTTAATTTTAACTTGTATAGTGACAGTCGAAAATTTAAAAGGCGTTTAATATTCGTGAAACTGCGACCATTAAGATCTTAATGGCATATTTGAAAAAGTCCACGGCAACTTTTTCATTATGCCTTTTTCATTTGAAAATTGTAAAATAACAGTTATTTTCGATCCCTGAATAAAGGGAATAAAATCATTGTGATTGTAAAAACTGAATTATATTTGTTATAAAACGAGTTATAAACATTGTGAATATAAAACGAATCAAACTTATTTATTGAACAAATCGACCATGGTAAGTAACCCCATCTGAATATCAAGGGTTACCTCGCGGACTGCGACGCTCTGTTGCAAGCCCCAAGATTAACGTCCAAGTGAGTAAACTTAACTGGCGCCCAGCGTGGGGCCATGAAAAAGGATAAGCCTGAAAGAAGCCTTGAGGAAGTTTGAGTGTCTGAACAGCTAATACTGATATTTTTTTATTTTTGAATAAAATAAGTAAGAAAATTGTTTGAATATACAAATTGTAAAATCATTACAGCTACCTGTGTATCGAAAAGATATGTGCCATTTGCTTTGTCTGTCCGCCTCAGTGACTTCATCCTCAGAAATGGATCAGCCTGCTAATAAGGGGGAAGCGGAGACAGCCAATTTATGAGTCTTTGCTTAACGCTGCCTTCAATGCAGTATCCTCTGAAATTTACAGGGTGTTTCGCGAAAGTCAGGCTGAGTTGGTAAATCTGAGAAAAGAAATCCGGGCTCTAAGAGAACCCATGCCTCAAGTGGATGTCAATTTTGACAGAAGTCGGGGTGGGGAATAATTTTTATTTAATTTAGGCCTTACGGGGGTAGTGGAACTCAATACGCGCAATGGCTTCGCGCCGCCCAATATGCCTACGAGCCTTTTGAACAGCTTGAGAGACCGACACGCCTTTACCACATGATTCACCTGCTTTGCAGTAAGATGATCGGCGGATAAACCGCTGACCTCTTCCAACACCCCCAATCATTTCAGAGCAATAATGGGCAGGCTAGTTTTCACTTATGCTGACAGAAGAACCTCTCACCTTCTGCAGCGTTTGAATTATGAGTCCTTCGGTAAAGGTTCCTATCGGTAAGTCGCTATTATGACGAAATCCAGAAGAGGCTATACTTGTTGATGAATCAAAATGAAAGATAACGAGCTACATAGAATGGATATCCTGAACCAGAAACACTGGTATCTGGCTCGTAGCGTGTTAATCGCAGGCCTAAACGAGCCAATGAGCTCATCGGTGTTGTGCGCTCACCTGCCTGATTTGCCTTCAGCATTGGCTCTTGCTGTAGAATTGGAAGTCAACCACTCGCGATCTCGAAGCGATCGGCCATCTGGTAATCGCCCTTCCCAGGTGCATTTAAGTGGTAGCTCGTATTAAAATTCGCGATCCGATCCAAATATCCAATATAATCCTAATTGTGAGACGACCTCCTGCAGTAAAATCGAAATGCATTGCCAATATATTTGGGCACACTTCAACATTCTTCATTCTACCAAGCATAGGAAATTTCGGTGAAATTTAAGGATTTGACTTCCTTGCACAGGTATGCACTCACTTTGATCTTGAAGCTGGGTGTCTCACTCATGGCCGAAACACTGAACACCTTTGCTATCTGACCTGCCAGAATGCAAACCAATTGGACAAGCGGTACGAAAATCTGGCAGAGAACATGCCCGCTCATCTTCGTCAACCTTTCAAAGCTCTACCTCCAGCTTATTAAGGAATTCCCAGGTGGTTTTCCCTCCTTTCGTGACAGTGGATGGCATCAGGGTCATGTGAAGCTGATCCCCTACGCGGGTCAAACGTCAGTAGACTTGTACAGAATTGCGATCTCCAGGATCGGCGAGGCATGAACAAGGGCAAGGCTCGAAGTTGTACCTAGGGAGCTGATCCCCAATAGACCTAGAGCGCGCTCATGGATTGCAGTCGAACCATCTGAACCAGATGCAATTCTAGAGATCTTTAGGACGAGCAACCAGCGGCTCCCGGCGAAAAATTAAAAAGTTACCAAAATAATGGAACCAAGAGGGAATTGCAGGTCAGTAACCCTTGTGGTGAACGCCGAATCTCTGATGACTCCAGCCGAAGACAATTCGGTCGTGGGCTATGGATTCTCATCTACAAGCCTGAAGGTGTACAAAAAGGACGGGCAACCGTTTGGCATGGATCAAAAAGGAGCGAATTCTATAGGAGTAACTCCTGATCCTACTTCTTCTGTGGATTCCGCCATGCACCCGAAACGCAGTGACTCTGTGTCAACTGTATAGGGGGCTTGAAGAGTCTCCTGGGAACAACCACATTCAGTGAGGAGGATGTCCAGACACGGAGGAGTCTGATGCGGACGTCAAAGTGGTAGAGGTTACCAGCGCTACAAGTAGCAGATATGCTACGAATAGTGCAGATTAGGCTTCATCACTCGAAGGCTATATCCGCCAACGTTCAGCTTCGTCTTGAAAATGGCGGAGTTGAAATTGTTCTGATGCAAGAACCCTGGACATACTCTTGAATTCTCATAAAGATAAATGTTAGCTCATTTATTATCCTCAATTACAGCAACAAAGATTTGACGGTCGTCTGCCTGGAAACTGGCAAGCGCCGGTACTGGCTGGTCTCGGCCTATATGGCGCATGATCATAAAATCTTTCCGGAAGCCAACCTACAGAAGCTAGTTGTGGATGCAAAGGCTCAACGGGTGGCTGCAATCATTGGATGCAATGCCAATGTGCACCACGACATGTGGGGCAGCACGGATGTCAATGCAGGAGGTGAGTCATTATATGAATATATGGTAACGACTAACGTTCTTATATGTAATAAGAACCCACTTTCATTACTGCTAACAGGCAAGAGGCCCTTGACATTACCGCTGCCTCCGAATCAATTTTTCACCGGATTTCAAATTGGGGAGTTCTAGAGGAACACTCCTTCTCGGATTATACAGGGAACTGTAAAACGGATGAACTCGCCCGCGATGGTACTAGAATACCGATTGAACCAGATAGGTCAAGCTTCGGTATTCCTATTGCCACATGTAAGCTCTTAATAAATACAATATCTTTCGGCACAGCGGGCAGGCGATGGTCTGAAGGTAGAGGAAGCAAAACAGCCAGACAAACCTCCCAAGAAATAAACTTCAAGCGCTCAAAATATTCAATATCTCTAAATAGCCTAAGTATAGGTTCCGTAGTTAGTGTCCTAACGGAACTTTTGACCCTGGGTTCTCATTGTAGTAGGCTGGGGATTGCCTCTAACGACTTCTGCAGGAGGTGCATGGACGAGGAGAAGCAAAGGTCCATTGAATGCTGTTATGCACTTGTCCCCCGTTGTCCAGAAGGAGGCGGACTTTCCTAGACCACTACTTTTTGGACTCTTTGGGAAATATCTCTAATAAAAACGATTAGCTCCATCAACTGCTTCATTAAAAGCTCCAAATGGCTGAACCTTTGAAAGGGATGGGAGCTGTGTCTCATGCGATATCACAAGATGCCAATGATGGTCTATGTGAGCCCTTCGGTCGACCGCTTTACCTATCTACATACCTACTTTAAGGAGGGTGGTTGAAGAACCAGTACCAAAGATAAGAAACATGTGTCCAATCAATAGGATGAATATATGAAATATTATGCGCACATGGAATGGATTCATTACAAAAAGAGACGGGTATCTGATATGAGTACATGAATTACTTCATTAGATTTTCATCTCACAGAAATAACCATTAGTCCACTTGTCCAAACAAACGAAGATGGGTTCCATTATTTGAAGCCCAAGACAAACATTTTGACCATATATATACAGTGCGGCGAAGTAAATAATGGAGTAGTATTCCAAATCTCTCATACATTTCAAGCGCATTTGACGAGCTGAACACTATAATCAGAGGTAGTACCACTAACATTCGTAGGAGTAAGCTATGGGAAATACAAGAGGAGGGTTATTACAAGCGAAGTTCTAAAGGAGTGCCATGGTGAGCCAAACGCATGCCGGTCTAGAATATTATACGTACCGTTCCAGGAAGAGGAAAGGGGAATGCAAAGTTTGCCGAAGGATTTCACCCCAACAACGACGAGCGTCTTAGTTTAGAGTAGCGTAGAATATGTTCAATTTGTAATTTTTGTTTATTTATATATCCGGCAGTACGAAAAGAGCAAGAGCGAGTATAAGGACCAACATAAAAAATAGAAATAAAAACAAACGAAACAGAATTTATGTATTATATGATTTATCGAATGCACACAACTGTTTACGGTGCAAGAATAATGCTGTATAATTCTCCACTTAAGGTAGTTGCACTACCTTCTGTAGAAAGAAGGGAGGGGAAATTGTGAGTCAAAAACAAGCTGCGTGTAGTTGACTCGTTGCTTGAATCCTATAAGTATGCTCCAAATAGACACTACACATCTAGTATAGTTAGCATTTAAGTGCAATACAGAATTACGCACGTGCTTTTAAGGTGACCAGGCTTTTCAGCCAAAAACAGCAGAAGAACAGCCATGCTGCTCAAAACTAATATCAGTTCCCCCACAAACAATACCAAGCGCCAGCCCTGTTAAGCCCATAGGCGTACGAGGAAATGGACCACGAAGAGGTTACTGTCCGTTTTTCCGTCCTCACCCTCTTGTAGGAAATTTCACTGGGAAACCAAAGAAATGCAAAATGAAGTTCAAGGAAGAGTAAATACAAGTAGGCAGACCAAAGTGGCTAAACGAGCGAAAAACTTATGGCCTCTTCAAGGACCAATAAGGGGCGGAAGATTAAATGTCTCCAAGTGAACCTCCATCATGCTAAGGCTGCATCGGATATACTCGTACTTAGCAGGAGGTTCACACATGAATCCTTGGACGTGGCATTCATTCAAAAATAATGGGTTCTAAATGGAACCGTAAAGGGACTCACAAGTTGCACATTATAGTTGCTTTATGATAAAAAGCACACTCGCCCAAGGGCAGCTCTGCTAGTAAGAAACAGACTTACGTTCTTTCTAATCATAGAACTCATCTCAGAAGATATAGTGACGGCATAGGTATGCGTGCCCGTGACTGTTGGGCATATTGACGCTGTCCTGGCTTCAGTGTCTCTCACGGAGGAAGATGAATCTGCACCAACCAGGGAAGTGGCAGAACTTGTGGAATACTGCTGCGCGAGGAAAATTATATGGATGCTTTGATGTGACGATGATGGATATACTGGTATCTGCTCTCTCCAGGACTCTCAAATCCAGCCTAACTTTAGGCCGCATACCATATACCATAGGGGGGCAACAAACCCAAAGAGTTGAGGATGATGGGTCGTATCGACCCATCATCCTCAGCTCTTTTATTCTCAAAACAATGGAGAAATTATTAGATCTATAAAAAAAGCAGGTATATATAAAGAAAGCTCTCTTCACAGTTTCCAATTTACCTATAAAACTAGCAAATCAACGATTACTGCAATACACAGTTTAACAAAAACTATTGAGCTGGCTTTAGATGCATAACAAATTGCACTATGTACTTTTATCGACATTGAAAGCGCATTTCACAACACGTCCTATACAGTCATCAAAAATTCAATGATCAGAAACAATATGCGCACAATGAACACTTCGTGGATACTTCTATATTGGAAACCATAATAATCAGCTTTGAAATGGGAGGTCAAATGCGAAAATATTATAGCAACTAGGAGTTTCTCCCAAAGGGGAGTACGGATCCCACTACTGTGGACTCTGCTAATCCACGAACTCCTTCATAAGCTGAATACCCTTGGGTACAAACCCCTAGGATATACGGTAATATCATCGTCATATGCATCACAGGCTGGGACGACTCTAGTGTTTGGAGTCAAATGCAAAAAACTTTATACACAACTCAAAGTTGGTGCAAGGACAAGGGATTATCCCTCAACCGAAATAAAAACTGCACTTGTACCATTGACCATGACCTTAAGAAACCTTCACTGGATGGAAAAGAAATACCCATTCACGTAAAATTACCATCTGAACAATTTAATGAATAAAACCATGAGCGCAAAATATACATGTCAAATCAATAATCATTTACGCCTCCTCAATATGGTGGCGTAAGGTTGAACAGAACACTAAACAGTAAACAAATTAAACAAAGTACAACGTATGGCAACGCCTACGTATAAGCGGGGCAACGAAAACGCGCCCGACGATGGCACTAATTTACATTAAGCTTAGCTATCAAAAGAGAGGCATCTTCTCGGACTCTCTGACTACCCTACTCTTTTAACTCAAGAGTGTGGACCTAACAGATCAGATAAGCATACTTAAACTGCTCGAAAATGAGGCAATCTCTCAAATCTGTGATAAAATTCGACCCACGGTGGAATTCTCCAAGAGATACAAAATATGTATCTCAGAGAGAAAAGCACTGAATCCAACTCACAGATATAGTACACGGATGGGTCCAAACTGGAAGAGCTGCGTTTTATGGACCTAGTTTCAGAAAAGCCATCCCAATGGGAAGACTTCCAGGCTGAGACCTATGCCATAGAGGCATGTACACGCAGGAAAATCTCGGGTGGGGTAGCTGGACACTAATATGAGGGGTGAGTGCCTTTTTAATTATTTGCTTGGAACTAACCTGCAAATCTCTAATAGGGGTGTTAAATCTACTTCTGTCATAAGCAATTGGCACTAAGGAAGTTGAGGGGAAAGCCGAAACCTCGATGGTGGACGGAAGAGCTAAGCAAGCTTCGGGTAAACAGTAGGACAGCTTTTAATGAGGCGAAGTATACACGTCTTGAAAATGACTGGAAAGCGTACAGAGAGGATCTTAAGGTCTTAAAGAAGAAGGTTAGAACTGCTCAAAAGCAATCATTTTTTTTTTATTAAACCATTTATTTGTTATTGTATCTTACTTCATTGGAAACTAACAATAAGTTATCAAATCTTAAAACTAATGTATTAAATATGCTCTTTGCCTATTGCGTGGAGCTATTTGGGTTCTACTAGTTCATATATATTAATTAATTATAATTTTAAAAAGAAGAGGAAAACAAAATTTAATATAGATACATATTACAGATTAGTTTGTAAATAAGTTTAGAAACATGATTTCTTTAGACGTGAAGCAGAATTCTGCTGGAGTAGACTTCTTGCAAGTATGTTCGGATGATTTTGCAGGCGATTCAGGTATTTCTGCCTCAATTCTATGATTTCTTCTTCTATAGTGGATATATGTATATCATTGTGATTGTTTTTATTTTTGACAAACCATGGTGCGCCGGTATTTGTTCTTAGGATTTTCGACTGTGCTCTTTGGATAAGTTTAGGTTTGAGGTTCTCGCACTACCCCAAAGTTGGACCCCATATGTCCATATGGGTTTTATTATAGCTTTGTATAGAAGGACTTTGTATTCCAAGCGCATCTTTGATTTTTTGTTGATTAACCAATTCAGAGAGTTAGCTTTTAGTTTAATTTGAGTTCTTTTCGCTTCTATGTGCATCCTCCAAGTTAATCTACGGTCAAGATGGATTCTTAAATACTTCACTTCTGTTGCTTGCAGTATTTTTATGTCATTTAGTGACACAGTTGGACCAGGTGCTGGTTCTGAGGGAGAACGTTATGTGTGTACATTTCGCTTCGTTAACTTTAATACGCCAGTTTGCCAGCCAAATTTCTACATCTTTAAGGTGTTCGTTTACGTCACGAGAGTCGATATGCGGATTTTGATGGGTACTTAAAATAGCTGTGTCGTCAGCAAATGTGGAAGTAACTAGGCTGTTATTTATTGGTAGGTCAGACGTATATATAAGGTAGAGAATAGGACCAAGCACACTCCTTTGCGGTACTCCAGCCAATATTTGAAATTCGGGGGCTACAAATTCCTTGTATTTCACTTTGTACTTCCTATTCGCTAAGTAAGATTCCAGCACTCGGTGTGTGTTGTATGGCAGAAACTTTTTGATCTTGTGCACTAGCCCCTCATGCCAGACTTTATCGAAGGCTTGGGCAATGTCTAGAAATATTGCTGAACAGTATTTCTTCTGTTCGAAAGCTCTTCTAATTCCGCTTGATATACGGTGCACCTGCTCAATTGTACCGTGCTCTTTTCTGAATCTAAATTGATGAGTAGGAATGTTGCCATTTTGATTTAGAGATGGCATAATTTTCACAAGTAAAAATTTTGCAAATATTTTTGAGAGGGTGGGTAGAAGGCTTATGGGCCGATATGAGGTCACCTGCATTGGTTCTTTTCCTGGTTTAGGAATCATAGTAATTTGCGATATCTTCCATGTATGCGGGAAATGACCCAAGCGAGGGATAGCATTGAACAATTTGGTGAGGTGTAATTCCATGACCATTTTATTTGTGATTAGGTCATATCCAGGGGACTTTTTTGCCTTAAGATCTGTTTTAATGACACACTCTTAGTCTTTGATTTTTAGTTGAAGCGGCTGAGTCCCTTTGGTTCTAGGTAAAGCATTAGGGAAAAAACTGTTTTCTTCGTCGCTTTTGGCTCAACTTCCATTTCCAAGCTTAACTGGTGGCTCACTTTCCTTTGGGCTTTTTGCAACCTTTGTAGCTCTCCAAAGTGAGTAATTGGTGTATTTAAGCGGGCCCAGATCTTTAATATAGGTGTCAATACTTGCTTCAGCTTCCTTTTGAAGTACATCTCTAAGGTGATTTTGGGATAATTTTAATTTCCTCTTTAGAGCAGGTGACCTATATTTCTGACATTCTCGTCTTAGGCGTCTTTTCTCCTTAACGAGGCCCTGCAAATGGGTTGAAGATATATAACCGGTAGCAACCTGCATCGTTTTTTCTGTTGGTATTGCGCATGCAGCCGTTGATGCTAACAATGAATTAAACTCGTGGAGCGCTCTCTCTAAGTCATCTTTGTTTTTAGGAGAAGATTCCAGGCAATGTGTATTCCAGTATATGTATACTCACGTATTTCTTATACTTGAGCCAGTTCGTTTTGTTGGTGGTCAATTTGGGCGGTTTATGTACAAGTTCAGGAGTTTTGTTAAAGTATATATAGTGGTGCATTATGAATTCTTGCAGCAGGGTAGAACGGTCAATAAGGAATATTATCTTCAAGTAATGCGCAATTTGCGAGAGGCAATCCGCCAGAAACGCCCGGATTTGTGGAAGAACAGAAATTGGCTTTTGCATCATGATAATGCCCCTGCTCACACATCATTACTTGTGGGCGAATTTTTGGCCAAAAAGAACACCGTATTCCCCGTATTGCCGCCGCCACCGTATTCCCCAGACCTGGCCCCCTGTGACTTTTTCTTGTTCCCGAAACTGAAAAGGCCCATGAAAGGACGACGCTACGCCACGATTGACAAAAATCGAATACAAGCTAAAACACGTCCATGCACAATAGCTGTCAAAAACTGCCTGAACATTCAAAATGGCCGAGATTGTCAACATAAGTGAGGGTCATGAGTACCAACATAACGCCACAAAAAGATCGAAAATCGAACATCAGTAGACCGCGAAAATTCAAAATTCGGGATACTTTTTGAACAGACCTCGTATACTTCCTACTCATCTTCATATTGAACTGCACCATATAAAAAACCTCACTTTTAGTATAAAGTTACATGGACCCAATATTGTTATGATTGTTCCACCTCATTTCTAGAAGCGTGATTTGATGGACTTCCTTAGGGTAAAGGGCATCTTAAGTGGGTTCACCCCACTTCCACCTTATTTAATGGATTAGTACTCATCTTCATATTGAACTGCACCATATAAAAAACCTCACTTTTAGTATAAAGTTACATGGACCCAATATTGGTATGATTTAATATCTGTTCCACCTCATTTCTAGAAGCATGATTTGATGGACTTCCTTAGGGTAAAGGGCATCTTAAGTGGGTTAACCCCACTTCAACCTTATTTAATGGATTAGTACTCATCTTCATATTGAACTGCACCATATAAAAAAACCTCACTTTTAGTATAAAGTTACATGGACCCAATATTGTTATGATTTAATATCTGTTCCACCTCATTTCTAGAAGCGTGATTTGATGGACTTCCTTAGGGTAAAGGGCAACTTAAGTGGGTTAACCCCACTTCCACCTTATTTAATGGATTAGTACTCATCTTCATATTGAACTGCACCATATAAAAACCTCCCGTTTAGTACGAAGTTACATGGACCCAATGTTGTTATGATTTAATATCGGTTCCACCTCATTTCTAGAAGCGTGATTTGGTGGACTTCCATAGGGTAAAGGGCATCTTAAGTGGGTTAACCCCACTTCCACCTTATTTAATGGATAAGTATTTCCATGCTTGGGAACAAAACAGCAGCATTTTAGTACTTAACAAAGCAGCAGCTTCTTCGTATCTAATTAAAACCCCGGAAATGTCCTTCCGGAGTTATTTTCTATAATACAGCGTACAAATTCCACAGCTAACTCTGTTCCACCAGACACTTGCTGTAATAATTTCCCACTAATTTTCGGCAAAGCCGGACAAACAATGTAATTGTGGAGCTCGTTGCATAACACCGAAAATTTCACCATACAATGGCGCTGCATTGCAATGCTGATTAAAAATTCAAATTCCAATTCAAATATGAAATCATAAAACGCCAGCAGAGCAGAGGAAAACTGCTCGCCCATTTCCACAGGTGGAGTGTGGAGGTGAATTGTATTGAATTGCATTTGAATGAGATGAGGGAAGGTGTTTATGTTGGGCTTAAAGTGGCGCAGCAATGTAAACATTGTTTTTCTTTCTTTAGTTTTTTATGATTTTTATAGGCGTTTCATTGCAGCAGCTGAGGTGTGAGCGGAGAATGCCAAGTCGTAAAATAGTTTACAATTCCATTCCATTTCCTCCTAAACTCCAATTAAACGCTATTGTGGCGCTCCAGAAACTAACGCTGAATTTAAGGTAATGCCAGCGAGGCTGATTTCACGGTAGGTTTTGCCATATAAGACGCGGATATGAACTGTTAAAGAGTGAACGAGAGACACAGACAAGGAACAATTTTTATAAATTGTACTCAACTACGTTTCACATAATTAGCAATTATATACGTTTACAAGTCGAAAATTGCTTCAGAGGAAAAAAGTGCCCTGTTTATGGTTTTTATCACAGCGAAATCAATAAGATGAGGGATTTTACACTGGTCCGCTGGCCAGTACGTGGGTTGGCCACTTGAGACAAAATCTAGATGATTTCGATGATCTATTAACACATCGTACAACTGTTTGCCTTTAGGGTTTACCAGACGAGAGCCCCAGTAGATATGCTTAGAATTAAAGTCTCCAGCTGCTATAAATTTTCTTCCGAGTGTTTGAAAAAAGTTCAGGAATATTTATGACGTTACTTGGAATCTAGGTGGACAGTATACTGCAGAAATTGTTATACTTTCGCCCCAGCACTGAAGGGGGATTGAAGTGGCTTGGATGTGTCTTTCGGCATATTTCTCACATAGGAAATGCTTTATACGGACTTTAATGGGAATTCCTGCGCCTCCGTGCGCTTTACCGTCTGGATGATTGGTTTTGTAGAAATTGAAACCGGCAATACTGAAGTTGTACTTATCTGTTAAATGGGTTTCTGAGATATGCATCACGTCAATTTCGCTGTTGTACAAAAAGTTCTTGATTTCTATTTTGTGTTGGATAATACCGTTGGCATTCCAGTAGCATAACTTTAATTGATTCATTTATTTTTGAGAGAGCAGTGTTTTCATCAGTAGATTCTGATTTTGTATAAGTTCATGAATCATTGTTTGCATGGTTGACATAAATTGGGTCATAAAATGCGTTAGGGTACAAATCATTGCTTCTTCATTTTGAATGGGTGGAGAACTAGCTAGACTTTTGGTAGGTGCTTTTTTCAATACGTTTGCGTACGTCATAGAGGAGGACCAGGGCGCAGCATTGGCTGGATTTATGCTAGGGTAGTTAAGTGCAATATTGCTACGTTCACAGCGAACTAGCTTTTGTGTTGTACGCGCCTTCATCTTCAGGTCTATGTAAACTGGACACCCTCTATAGTTGGCCGTGTGGTTATCACCGCAGTTGCTGCATTTTTTTACATTTTTATCAAATTTATCAAATGTACATTCAACTGAAAATCGCCGCAAGCGACACATATTGTGCGAAGAGTGCAGTAGGATTCGTGTGCCCATATTCCTGGCAATTTGACTATTGTACCGGACCTTTGCGCTTGTGGGGCTCCTCAATTGAAATTCTACGATGTATTAAGTAACGTAGACTATAAACAGGGTGGGTTTAATTTTTTTCAGATTTCTCGTCTCTGGAACGAGCTGCACCTTAAACACTGGTAGAGGTATTTTATCCCTGTTTTTTATGTTAAATATTGTTTTTGCATTGAATCCGGCGTCTGCCAGCGCTTCCATTATTTCATCTGGTTCAACTTCTGGTTCTATTCCTTTTATTACAAAAGTTAGGCCTTTGCTACTTTTCAATTGATACGTGATATAGTTTTTTTTGTTATCGTCGAGGCAATTAGCAATGGAGCGATAATTTTTTTCGTTGTATATATGGATTTTAGTCTCTTGTATGTTACCTTTTGTTTTGTTCACTTACCGTCTGATTTGACATAGGTGTCGTTTGCTCTAGTTGAGCAGTAGTTTGTTGTTCGGTGTTTTCTGCAGGGGCGCCTGCTGCTAACGTTTGCTGAGTTGGTATGCTTAAATGCGCATGCGCTGTTAACTCATGAGAGGACAACTACGTTGGTTTCAGTGAAGTTTTTGGTATACTGCTTTTTGGTGATGTAGAAGGACGCGCGAGAGTGAGACATCGATCTCTCGCTAGAGGTGGAGAGCGCAAAATGCTCATGTATAATTTGTTTTTGATTTTTGTTTTGTTATTACCACTATTTGGACTTTTGCCTATTATTAATTTTGATTTTTGGTTTACACATTAATTTTAACAAAGGTGCAATCTCAAACCAGTGGTAGAGTCATTATCTCGGCAATTTGCGTGATTACTTTAGGTGTTTATAATTTGTATTATTTTAATTTTTATATTTCCCTTTTTTTATGAAACTATGTGGAACGTTTTAAAAACACATCCGCACAGTATGAAATCACAATTAAACATTGATTAGAAACACTTCGTGTATCCAAACAAGTTGAGCCAACTTTGTATCTTTCATTCCAAAAAGTTTTCCTCCCTGCGATTTTTGCAATCATGGAAATTCTTTTGTGAAGAAGTAGGGGGAGTGACTGAGGCTTCTAGACTTCGGAAAATATAGGCGGGAAGTTCTCAGAGCTGGGAGCTTTTACAGAAGGTGGATGGCACATTCACTATAACTAGTAAGGAGTCTCTAGAACTTCTACTCTGCACGCATTTCCCAGGCTGCTCAGATATTACTGGGCTCGAGAGGGAAGATACGTCAAATAGTCGGGAAGTTTGGCTAGATGCTCTATCTGAGGATGGACTCTTATGGGCTATTGAACGTTTTAAGCCTCTTAAGTCCCCTGGTCCTGATGGTATTTATCCAGTGGAATTATATAAACCTCTGGATACCTGAAAGACTGGCTGTTAGCAATATTTGAAGGATGCTTTAAGTTTGGGTATATATGGCTTCAGTGGAGACAGGCCAAAGTGGTATTCATTCCGAAAGCCGGAAATAGCTCACATAATCATCCAAGGGAGTTAAGACCGATATCTCTCTCATCTTTTCTTTTGATGACTTTACTGAGAGAGATAGAAATCCACTTAAGCTTAACTTTGGACAAGAATCTAATCTCATCGGCTCAACATGCCTATACAAAGGGGAAATCTGTAGAGACAGCTCTACATAACTTTATTTCCATTGCAGAAGGGTCATTGCACAAAAAGGAATTTACCCTGGCTGCCTTTCTTGATATTGAGGGGCCCTTTAATAATGTCAAAGGGGAGGCCATCACTGCATCACTTACTGAACTTGGTGTGGAAACGGGCCTGGTAGGCCTCATTGGAAAAATGCTGAATAGCAGAATCATTGAGGCGAATCTAGGAGAATCGGTCTTACGTAAGTTGGTCAGCAAGGGTACACCTCAGGGAGGTGTCCTCTCACCGTTTCTATGGAACACAGTTGTTAACAAACTCCTGTTAAGATAAGAGGCGGCGGGATGTAAGGTGGTGGCTAATGCCGATGATGTTGTCATTGCTGTCTCGGGAAAATAAACATCTACACTGAGAGATTTGTTGCAAAATGCTCTAGATATTCTTTCAAAGTGGGCGGAGGACTGTGGTCTTGGAGTAAATCCGGGTAAGACTAAGGTCATTCTGTTTACTATGAAACATAAAATCCCTCAATTAGACCCAATTACTCTTAGGGAGAAAGCTCTGGGCATTTCAGAAGAGACGAAATACTTGGGACTTATAATCGATAGAAAGCTTGCTTGGAAGTCAAACACCATAGAAAGAGCTGGGAAAGCTGGGGTGGCTTTTTATGTCTGCAAAAGAGCTATAGGTAAAATCTGGGGAACCAAGCCTAGGGTAGCTCACTGGCTTTACACTGCGGTTGTCAGGCCCATTCTCCAATATGGATGTGGTCTGGTGGACTGCAATGCAGAAAAGGACCTACTACGAAACACTTGGTAAGGCACCAGAATTAGCAATAAGTGGCACCATGAGAACCACGCCAACCTTGGCATTGGATAGATCTCGTCTGCAAATATTTAACGGCATGCTCCGCCATTCGGCCCAAGGCGAGCTCACAATGGAAAGCTGTCCCATATGGACATGCGACCATACTAGAATCCTAGACGGACATACCCAGTGATATTGATTACCT
Organism: Clusia tigrina; assembly: GCA_920105625.2. NCBI lineage: Eukaryota > Metazoa > Arthropoda > Insecta > Diptera > Clusiidae > Clusia > Clusia tigrina. The sequence continues at coordinate 57,587,443 of OV050032.1, forward strand.
GTTTCGAAAGAAATGTTTGGGTTAGGATTCCTTCCAGAGAGGAATGGCTCGAGGGGCGCACGACCACGGGCAGACGCCGCCTCCGGACACATTAAAGCTGCTGGTAACGGAGACAAACAGGAAGCGTATCCCGGTCTTCATCGGGGCCGATGCCAATGCCCATCACGAAGTGTGGGGTAGCACGGACACCAACGAGCGGGGTGAGACACTCTTTGATTTTATTCTGGCTCATGACGTAGTCATTGCTAACAGGGGGAGCGAGCCAACCTTCATTACCTCCAATAGAAGGGAGGTTCTCGATCTCACCCTTGGCAATAATCACTCGTCTCATCTTATTACGAGTTGGCGCGTTTCGCAGGAATGCTCCTTCTCGGAACATTGTTATATTTGCTTTAGGATTGCGATCCTAGCTTAGATTCGGCAGAGCGCAAAACGCACACTAACAGAAAAAGAACTGACTGGACAAAGTTACAGGCCATTATGGAGTCGGGCCTGCAGTCGAATCCTCCCACTATCAACAATCACCTCGACATAGATCGAGCGGTTGAAACCATTACAGCACTATTTAACTCTGCTGCCAAATCAGCCTGCAACTCCCCGAAGCCTAGAGGCAAACCCAAAACCTTGGTAGAATTCGGAAATTGCTGAGCTACGAAAAGAATGCCGCAAGCTCTTCAACAGAGCCAAAGCTACCAATGACTGACTCCCTTTCAAGGATAAACAAAGGGAACTCAAGTATACTGTTAGGAGATCCAAAAGAGCGTCTTGGCGAGACTTCTGTGGCAGCATAGAAAGCTCGTCCGAGACAAGCAGACTCCGGAGGATATATATATATATATATATATATATATATATATATATATATATATATATATATATATATATATATATATATATATATATATATATATATATATATATATATATATATATATATATATATATATATATATATATATATATATATATATATATATATATATATATATATATATATATATATATATATATATATATATATATATATATATATATATATATATATATATATATATATATATATATATATATATATATATATATATATATATATATATATATATATATATATATATATATATATATATATATATATATATATATATATATATATATATATATATATATATATATATATATATATATATATATATATATATATATATATATATATATATATATATATATATATATATATATATATATATATATATATATATATATATATATATATATATATATATATATATATATATATATATATATATATATATATATATATATATATATATATATATATATATATATATATATATATATATATATATATATATATATATATATATATATATATATATATATATATATATATATATATATATATATATATATATATATATATATATATATATATATATATATATATATATATATATATATATATATATATATATATATATATATATATATATATATATATATATATATATATATATATATATATATATATATATATATATATATATATATATATATATATATATATATATATATATATATATATATATATATATATATATATATATATATATATATATATATATATATATATATATATATATATATATATATATATATATATATATATATATATATATATATATATATATATATATATATATATATATATATATATATATATATATATATATATATATATATATATATATATATATATATATATATATATATATATATATATATATATATATATATATATATATATATATATATATATATATATATATATATATATATATATATATATATATATATATATATATATATATATATATATATATATATATATATATATATATATATATATATATATATATATATATATATATATATATATATATATATATATATAGTATTATTAACTTTCGTTAGATTTATAGTTAAAATTCAGAGACCGGTTTTGTACAACTCTGGGTTATAAACCAATGTTGTGCATTCTTCTTTCTCTCTTTTCCTATGTTCGTCAAAGCGCTGCTTAAAATGGCCATTTGATCTTGAACATCGAAAGAGTGAAGAGAGGGTGCAAAACTGCGGTAAGTTTGTAGTATTTGATCATCAATGTACTAAATTTAATTATTTTACAGAATAAACATACGTACACCCGTAGTTGTTTTAAGCAAACCCTCTTTAGCCAAAGTCGTAGCCGCGACATCTTTATTCGCAGTTTTCGTTTTGTTTTAACTGCGTCGCTTCCACTGCCGTGAAGCATTGACTATGGAGAATCGCCGAAGCCCTCGGCTCAACAAAGCAGAAGCGGAGATAGGTGAAGTAAAGCCCAGTTCCACCTTGTCTACCGCCTCCGAAAATACCGCTGTTGCAGCCGCAAGTACCAACGCCACCGCCAGTTCATCAGAACTAACTTCAATGTTGGAAATGCAGAAGCAAATCGACGCGCTTCAAAGACAGATAAAAGAATTCCAGGTAAGGTTAGGTGAACAAAATCGCCATTGCCAAGGGCTGGAGACTGCATTGCGTAGCTCAGTGCATCTAGTTAATGATGCACCCATCGCCGCCGCCACAACTATAGTACCCGTCGTTGCGCAATCGTTGACTTCAGCTGCACGTGCCCCAGTACATAACCTCCCAAATTTGTCGGCTAGCGCAACAACAGCTAACATTACGCCATCTGCCGTAAACAGTTATGCACATGACACGACGTCGACTATCGCGAGCAGCGATGCCGTGCCGCTAGTGCCGCAAGCAACTGAGAACAGTTACGGGTTTTCTTCGCTGCCGACGTCAACTGCGAGCGCCGTCTTTGCGCCAATATATGCAATAACGAACCAAGCGCACGCTACACCAAGTCATTCCGGCGTGTCTTATACATCGCCACTGGCCTTTAACAATTTCAACAATTTTACGCGTACGCCTATGCCAACAAATGAGTTATCATTTCTGTCAAATTCAACAACAGTGCCACGAAAATTGCAAGATTTGCCCGAGTTCAATGGGGAACCAGAAGACTGGCCTATCTTTTATACATCCTACATCCAGTCGACTTCAGCGTACAACTACACCAATCTGGAAAATAATCAGCGGTTGCAGAAAGCTGTTAAAAGAGAAGCGCGCGAGGTGATTAAATCGCTTTTAATTCACCCAGATAACGTCGGTGCCGCCATAGAACAGCTTCGCTTTCGCTACGGACGTCCCGAACAACTAATCCAGAGCCAGTTACGTCAAGCAAGGGAGTTGCCTAATATTTCGGAGAATGCATTGTCCAAGTTGGTGCCCTTTGCTACCAAGGTGAAAAATTTATCAATATTCCTGCAATCTGTGAATGGCCAACAACACATCGCCAATCCTACGCTATTGGAGGAATTAGTGTCGAAGCTCCCAATGAGTAGAAAACTGGAATGGGCTAGAGTAGCCGCCTCCATACAGCCGTATCCGACAATTATACATTTTAGCAATTGGGTAACTGAACTTGCAAACTTAATATGTACAGTGCAAGATGTCGACAGTAAAGAACAAATGCGCCGTGTGGTCCTGCACACATCCGAAAAACGATGTCCAGGTGTGAGTCCCTTAAAGTGTCCCGTATGCCAGTGGGAGCATAAACTGCAGGATTGTCGCCGTTTCCTTAGTGCTACAGTGCCAGAGAGATGGGATTTTGTAAAGAGACATCGTGCTTGTTTTTCGTGCCTAAACGTGGGCCATAACACGCGTAACTGTCGCCGCAAGAAGTATTGTTCGGAAGAGGGTTGCCGACGCAGACACCACGGCCTACTGCACGAAGCCACTGCTACAGATCCGACCTCTAGTGCCCGAATTGAACAACGAGGTGAAGTACGAGGAAGCGTGTTGAGTTGCGCGGCTGTTGGCAGCACTAAACCCAAGCTACTCTTTCGTGTGCTGCCTGTAACATTGTATGGTGAAAAGAACCGGATCAATACATACGCCTTATTGGATGAAGGTTCTTCGATTACAATGTTAGACAGCGAATTAGCCAAGCAGTTAGGAGTACGTGGCCATCAACACAGTTTAAATATACAATGGTTTGGAGGAAGGGCAGCGCAAGAGCCGTCTGAGGTTTTCAACATTGAAATCAGCGGGACAGGTAAAAAGAAGCGCCATCTGCTGCGCAATGTATATGCCGTAGCTAACCTCGATTTGCCCATGCAGAGTTTAAGTCGTGACGATCTAAAGAGTGGAGACAAATCAATTTCGTCTCTACCCTTCCAGCCATATTCCGATACTGTACCTCAGCTTTTGATTGGAATTGATCACGCACACCTAGGCTTACCGACTGATATAAAAAGGGTTAGCGATCAAGGCCCGTACGCTTGCAACACTGAACTGGGATGGGTAGTTTTCGGACCAACTAGGCGAGCGCCGTTAGCCACCCACTCTTGCTTGTTTGTGCGCACACAAGAAGAAGAAGGCTTACATCAACTTGTGACCGACTATTTCAATGTTGAGGGTCTCGGTGTTAGACCTTCACCGCCTGTTGAAAGCAGCGATGACGTCAGAGCTAAGCAGTTACTTGAAGGGACAACTAAGCGAGTGGAAGGTAGTTTTGAAACGGGTCTATTATGGAAAGACGATGACGTACGAATGCCCGATAATTATACTGCCGCTTTACACAGACTTGAAGGCATCGAGAAAAAGATGAAACGTGATGCAACGTTTGCAACAACGTACAAAGGTGTCATCGAAGGGTACTTGAGCAAAGGGTACGCTCGAAAACTCACACTTGAGGAAGCGAGTTTGACTTCACCAAGGAAGTGGTATCTACCGCACTTCGGCGTCGTCAACCCAAATAAACCGAAAAAATTACGTTTTGTTTTTGACGCAGCCGCTCAAGTTAGAGGGGTATCTCTGAACTCGATGTTGTTAAAGGGGCCACAGCTCTACATATCACTACCTTCGATTTTGTTTAATTTTAGAACACGTGCAGTTGCAGTCTGCGGAGACATCAAAGAGATGTTCCACCAGGTAGCTATACAGCCAGCTGATAGGTGCGCACAGCGTTTTCTATGGCGTGATGGCGAGAATAATAAGCCGCCTGAGGAGTATGCAATGAGGGTGATGATTTTCGGCGCCGCGTGCTCGCCCTGCTCTGCGCAATATGTCATGAGACTGAACGCCAGGGAGCACCGTGAAAGTCACCCTCGTGCGATTGAAGCTATCTTTGATCACCATTATATTGATGATTTTGTCGACAGTTTTAGTTCGACTCAAGAGGCCATAGATATCTCAAAGCAGGTTCGCGAAATTCACAGCGATGGTGGGTTCGAATTACGCGGATTCGTATCGAACTCAAAGGAAGTAGTTAAAGAATTGGATGGCAGTACGACAACGAAACAGATCGCTGCAGGTGAGAGTACAGAGAAGGTTCTTGGGTTATATTGGGAATCGACAAGCGATAATTTTAAATTTAATCTGAAGTTCCATCGTATTGAACATACAGTAATCGCAGGCGAGAGGAGTCCTACAAAAAGAGAACTCCTTAGCATTATTATGTCAACGTTTGACCCGCTGGGGTTTTTAAGCTATTTTACAGTTGCAGCCAAATCTCTTATGCGTGAAGTTTGGCGTCGTGAAGTCCGTTGGGATGAGTCCATCCCTAACGACGTGAACGTATTATGGGAACAGTGGCGTCAACAGATGCACAAGGTAACGGAATTTCGTGTGCCGCGATTCTACTTCTCTTATGGTGTGCCCCAAGATTTAGAGCTGCATGTGTTTGTTGACGCCAGCGAAGAGGCCTTTGCTGCAGTCGCCTACTGGAGGTCAAGAGGGCCGAATGGTGAAGTTGAAGTTACGTTAGTCTGTGCGAAAACGAAGTGCGCCCCGCTAATGGCTGTAACCATTCCACGCCTAGAATTGCAAGCAGCTGTGCTAGGCGTACGTCTACGGAAATTGATATTGGACAATCACCAACTGCGCCCTCAACGATGCTGCTTATGGAGCGACTCTAAAACAGTTTTGAAATGGATTGGCAGCGAAATCGACGCTACAAACCGTATGTGGCGCACCGCGTTGCAGAGATTCTAAGCGGGAGTGAAGTTCGCGAATGGCGATGGGTACCAACCAAAGACAATGCAGCCGACGATGCGACAAGAAGCAACAAAAGCGTTGATTTTTCACAAAAATCTCGCTGGCTGCAGGGACCGAATCTCTTGAGATGCGATGAGGATACGTGGCCAGAAGAAAACGATGCTAGAGTCATTGTGGAAGATGATGAAGAACTTCGCCCCAGATTTGCTTTAATTGCCAGCAACAACATTTTTATTGAATATAATCGTTTTTCAAGTTTAATTAGGTTAAAGAGAGCAGTAGCGTGGATTCTTCGCTTCATAAATCGATGTCGTAAACGGGAGCTAGAATATCATGACTATGGGCTTACTGCAGCTGAGATTGAAGCTGCCGAGCATCTGTTATGCCTGCGCGTTCAAACAGAATCATTCGCTTCAGAACGCAACTGTATCATAATTGGTCAAGGTATACCAAAAGCCAGTTCATTAAAACAACTTTCACCATACCTGGACAACGACGGACTACTTCGCGTGCAAGGGCGTATAGATGCAGCCAGCTTCTTGCCGTATAACGCCAGACGCCCGATTATTCTGCCGTATGGGCACACCTTTACACGGTTGGTCGTCCGTTATCACCATTGCCAGATGAAGCACCAGAATCACGAGGCGACTATAAGCAATATTCGTCAGAAATACTGGATTCCCAGAATAAGACAGCTGCTACGAAGCGTAATAGCTGCATGTAAATTTTGCCATATCAGCAAGGCTGAACCGCACACGCCCATGATGGGTCCTTTACCTGAAGATCGGCTTGAGCCATACGTACGGCCCTTTACCTATACAGGACTCGACTATTTTGGGCCTATTTGCGTTACTATAGGGCGGCGTACTGAGAAGCGCTGGGTCGCGCTATTTACGAACCTCACAGTACGCGCAATACACTTAGAGATCGCCCACGACTTATCGACGGATTCCTGCATAATCGCCATGCGCAACTTCATGAATCGGAGAGGGGTTCCGACACGTCTACGATCCGATAATGGAAAAAACTTTATAGGAGCCAATGAAGAAGCGAAACGTTTTTCTGAAGTTTTTGATACCGAGCGTGTTCAAAACGAATTGTCAACGAAGGGAGTTGAGTGGTTTTTCAATTGCCCTGCCAACCCATCGGAAGGAGGAGTGTGGGAAAGGATGGTGCAGTGCGTTAAAAAAGTTCTCCGACATTCATTAAAAGAAGGAGTGCCACGTGAGCATGTCCTACAGAGCTTTCTGATAGAAGCAGAGAATATAGTAAACTCACGCCCATTGACGCACCTACCCATCTCTCCCGACGAAGAGGAACCACTAACACCGAATCACTTCCTGATTGGCGTAGGTAATGCCTCGCAAACGCCAACGGCCAATACTCCTGAAGAGAAGGCACTTGGTTTACGCAAACAGTGGCGCATTGCACGGAGCCTAAGGAACGCATTCTGGAAACGATGGGTACTGGAGTATTTGCCGACGCTAACCCGAAGAGTCAAATGGTGTCAGCGAACAGCACCTCTTACAGAGGGTGATGCAGTATTTATTTGTGATCCGAATATGCCAAGAAATCTGTGGCGACGTGGAATTGTTGAACGAGTGCACACTGGCGCGGATGGTGTAGTTCGGCGTGCGGACGTGCGTACGGTTGGCGGACTTCTGCAACGAGCGGTATCTAAACTGGCAGTCTTGGATCTGGAGAATAGTGAAGCTGATCGCTCCACGGGGGTGGGGGTGTTGGAAAATAGTATTATTAACTTTCGTTAGATTTATAGTTAAAATTCAGAGACCGGTTTTGTACAACTCTGGGTTATAAACCAATGTTGTGCATTCTTCTTTCTCTCTTTTCCTATGTTCGTCAAAGCGCTGCCTAAAATGGCCATTTGATCTTGAACATCGAAAGAGTGAAGAGAGGGTGCAAAACTGCGGTTAGTTTGTAGTATTTGATCATCAATGTACTAAATTTAATTATTTTACAGAATAAACATACGTACACCCGTAGTTGTTTTAAGCAAACCCTCTTTAGCCAAAGTCGTAGCCGCGACATATATATATATATATATATATATATATATATATATATATATATATATATATATATATATATATATATATATATATATATATATATATATATATATATATATATATATATATATATATATATATATATATATATATATATATATATATATATATATATATATATATATATATATATATATATATATATATATATATATATATATATATATATATATATATATATATATATATATATATATATATATATATATATATATATATATATATATATATATATATATATATATATATATATATATATATATATATATATGTTGCGATTTCTTCTTCAAAGTAAACTTTTAACACACAGTTATATTTAGATATAAAGAAGTTTATTAAAACGATGTTATCTCTTCAAAGTTCAGAAACAGAGTATACATAAAATATAAAATGAATTTAAAGTAAAGCACAAAAGAAACATTCCATTACATTAGAAAAGGATAATGATATATATCAAACGAATAAGAAATATGCGAGTTGCTTCAGGGATGCATTTCAACACTCCCCCTCAACGAACATATTCATAATAAAAATACTTCAATATAAGCCCATCATACCAGTAAACTTCTCATGGCTGACTTTGGGTAAATTCTTTGTAAGAATATCTGCGACCATCTCAGTACTGCTGCAGTATTTCAACTCGATCTCGCCAGCTTTGTATACGTCTCTGATGAAATGGTAGCGTATATCAATGTGTTTGCTACGCGAATGATACACTGGATTTTGAACTAACTTCATAGCACTCACATTGTCTCCATTGATCAAAATAGCCTTCGGACAATCTATTTTCATCTCACCAAGTAACTTCTTCAGGTATATTGCCTCGCGACATGCACCCGCCAACGCCATATACTCAGCCTCTGTGCTACTCAAGGCTACTGTTGATTGTTTTCTCGATTCATATGAGAACACGCTGCCTGCCAAGGTAAAAATGTAACCCGTATATGATTTGCGGTCGCTGGCATCACCGCCCCAGTCCGCGTCCACGTAGCATTCAACTGGCCTGTTGGTTTTGTAGTACCTTAACTGCTTGTCTTGTGTTGCGCATAAATATCGAAGGATTCGCTTAGCTGCTTCGAGATGCTCATGATGTGGATCTTTGTTTCGCTGTGACAATTTGCATACTGAATGCAAAATATCTGGCCTTGTGCTTATAGCCAAATACATGAGCGATCCGATAATAGATTGATATTGTGTCTGGTCAACCTTTTTATATATATCGTCTTCACAGTTGACCTGATGACCAGAATCCAACGGTGTAGCTATCTGCCGGCACGCTTCCATGCCATAGTCTCGTATTAACTTACGAATAAATGCTTTCTGGCTAACAGATATAGCCCCTGTTTCGCCGTCTCTCGAAATCTCCATGCTCAAAAAATGTTTTATGCGGCCCTTGTCCACTACCTGCACTCGCTCAGCAATCTGCTTTTTAATTTTTTTCAGCTCGCCTTCCTCAGAACTTGCAATCATCAAATCGTCAACGTACACTGCTATGATGTTTATTTGATCCTCATAGTGATTTATATAAACGCATGGCTCACTCTCGCACTGATGAAAACCAATTTCTTTCAAGATGCCATCCAGCTTTATATTCCATTGCCGCCCAGATTGTTTGAGGCCATACAAGGCTTTGTTTAGCTTTAAAACATGATCGGGGTTTTGTTTATCAATAAACATTTCTGGCTGGACCATATAAATTTCGTCGCTCAATTCGCTGTTCAGATACGCGGTAGAAACATCCATCTGGTGTAAATGAAGACCATACTCTGCTGCAAGAGCGAAAATCATTCGAATTGTTTCGTTCCGAACAACGGGTGAAAATGTCTCAGTGTAGTTCACACCGTACGTTTGCGAGCAGCCCTTGGCTACTAGCCTCGCTTTGAAACGTTCTACGTTTCCGTCTTTATCGCTTTTAACTGCAAACACCCATTTATTTTTGACTGCCCTTTGGTCTTCTGGAAGTACTGTCATTTGCCACGTATCGTTCTTGATTAATGCTTGGTACTCGTCGTTCATAGCGCACCACCAACTGTCAGCATTCTCGCCGGATAACGCCTCGCTCACGGTATCAGGTACTGCAATTTGATCTGAACACATTAGATTTAAAGTGTTGTATACCTTTTTTGGCCTGCCGCGAACGCCTGTGCGAATTATCTGTGGTCTACCCGGACCTCTGGTTTTGGCTTCAAAATCTGCTACATCTTCTTCTGCTGATTCAAACTCACTTTCACTTTTATTAGATGGATCGTCTTTACTGCTACCTGCTGCACCATCATCGCCTTCGTCGGTTTCAATGCTTTGCGTCTTTTCTGCTAAAATTTGCATCTCCATGTTGATATGCTGCTTTGATGATGTTGACTCACAAAAATATACATCTCTGCTGACCACAAGCCGCCTAGAGTCCTTGTCATATAGACGGTATGATTTTGATGTATCGGAGTATCCCACCATAACATACTCCTTGCCTCTGGATTTAAACTTCCCGTGCTCACGCTTGTCCAAAGCAACTGCCACTGAACCAAATGTTCGCAAATGTGCCACTTTTGGCTTGTGTCCATACCAACTTTCAAATGGAGTCACATTTTTTAGAGCTTTTGTTCTAGCTCTGTTGCGCAAATATGCGGCTGTATGTACTGCCTCTGCCCACAACGATTCATCGACGCCTGCACCAACTAACATGCACCTTGCCATCTCGATCAACGTGCGATTGAATCGCTCTGCGACTCCGTTTTGTTGCGGAGTGTATGGCACCGTCAGCTGTCGTAAAA
>OV050032.1:57603420-57687765 GCA_920105625.2 Clusia tigrina
ATATAGTTTGTACTAGCGATGAATTGATACTGATTTGATGTGTACTCAAATTATACTACCAGTAATCATTAAAATCTCAAATGTCGAAATGGTCGTAGAAATTGACATTAAATTAAACGAAGTGACAGTAAGGCAAAACAGATCATAAGTGTTTTTAAATCTAGGTTTTTTTATTCTGACTCAGTTTACTATTTACTAATTACAGGTATTGTATTTGCGCGCTATTATAAAAGTTTACCCAACACTATTTTAAAATACTAGTAGTGCTTACCAACATGATCTCCGGGTTCGATTTTTCCTCGCTCCTGTAAAAGTGCTGCAATCTTTTCAGCTCGTTTATGCAATTCTGAGCAGGTTAAAGTTTTGGCAATAGCTCCTAAAAATGTTATTATCGAAATTTTAATAAGGATTTGAAAATTATTTTGTATATTTGTATTGCAAAACAAACTTATTTTTTGTTTTTGAAACTTAACCCTACGTCTCCACGGGCAATTTTTGATGGCATGCCATTGACAATTTCAAGGAAATTGCCAATGGAGACTGCAAATTGCTTCAAGTTGGCAATTTATGTTATGAAATATTTTATGCCATAAATTGCCAACATAGTGTGTTGCAATCAGTTGTCATTTTGCTTGTTTGACTGCCGTTTTTCATTTTTTCGTGACGCTCACAGTGGAAGCATCGTAGGACATTTTCGTTTTACCGCATCTATTAAATTAATAAAAACGCTAAAATGGATGGAGACTGTGCATTTCCCTTCTTTGTAAAAAAGGATTCGCCCAGAATGTAGGCTTCCTTATTTTTTCCTCTTCATCGCATTGAGTCAATTTTTTATGAGTCAAGAGCCCGGGCACAGCTAACTAGATTGCTTGACGACATTTTCAAAATGACGATGGCATAACATCGCAATTAAAATATTGCCAACTTTTGCAATCAAATTTGACAGATGTTATGCCATAAAAAATTGCCCGTGGAGACGTAGGGTAAAGTGCGGTACACATTATCGTCATGTTTGTTAGTTTTGCTCAAATTAAGCTTGTTTGCGTGTGTGACCGCTCTTCTTCGTCAATTAACCATATTGTGTTTTGACTGCTAGTGTGTACTGAAAAGTGTCATTCAAAGTGAAGATGGATGCGGACAACGATTTTTTAAGAAGTATTCATATGTTGTTATGAAATGCAACGTTGTCTCTTGGATATAACAAGCCCAGAGTACATGATGCGTAACATAAAAACAAAATCGTATGAAGAATTATTAAATATTATGAAAAAAAGATTATTTCCCAACGAACTTTTTTGACAGACATGAGCACATGGTAGATGCAAATGTGTGGTTTATGCCACCGTAATAATTGTCAGAAGCAGAATTATTAAAACATTTTGGCAAATCTTGTAGCTATTTCGGATACGCCACTTGTCCTCATCAAAGATCTTTCAATGAAAGGCAATTTTTATGCAATTTAATGTAATATGACACCACTTAAATGTAATAGTGAAAGAGAGCAATTTAACGAAACAAAAAAAAGGGGTAATAATGAGACCCATTTTTTTTTAGAGTGCGGTGGACTGAGATAGTACATGAACAGAATTTGATCAGTGAGTTTACCACCTGCAGTTAGCATAGTTGTCTGGATGCACAAAGTACAATAGCTGAAGGCACAGGTTCGATCTTTGAGAGGATTCATAGTTGGTGTGCTATTGATTTCTGAGACATAATAAATGCTTGGGGAAAACTTGTATTTCATTGAAAGATCTCTGATGAGGACAAGTGGCGTCTCAAAATCTCCCAAAATGTTTCAAAAATTCTCCTTCTGACAATTATTAAGGTGGCATAACCACACATGCACATTTGTATCTACCGTGTGCACTATTCTGTTAACAAATTCGTTGAGAAATAATCTTAATTTCACTGAATTGACGACTACTCTCTCATAATGAAAATAATAGGTGTAGTAAAAAGAAATACATTATTTTTCCAATAGATAGGCTTCGCAAGCTGTAACTCGTGTTGTATAAGTGTGATCGGGTTACGCTAGATGGCTTAATGTGAATAGTGTTTATGGTCGTGACACTGTATCATCAATCACGCGCAATTTTGGTTTCGTCGATTCCGTTCCGGTAATTTTGATGTCAAAGATGCACCACGCTCTGGAAGGCCAATTGGCGAAAATGGCGATAAAATCATGGAAATTGTCGAGTCTAACCGTCATATAAGCACTGTTTCCATTGCCCAAGAGCTAAACATTGCACAAAAAACCGTTTAGAACCACTTGAATGCATGGGTGCCACACGAACGCAAAAAACCCTCATGGACCGAATTTGCATCTGCAAATCGCTGCTGAATCCCAACAAAATCGACCAAATCGGCAAATTGCGATAAGCCGGCGCAAACGGTGGCCAAGCCAGGGTTGACGGTCAGGAAAGTTTTGCTGTTTGTCTGGTGGGATTGATGGTTGGCGAACATCCTGTTAGCTATATCCTCCTCGAGGGTGCCAACTGGATAGCTTTTAAATGCTGAGAAAAACTCGCCCCCAGGAACACAAATTGGGATCTCTATAAGAAAATATTAAAAGGAAAGCTGGTCAGGCCTAGCACGATCACATCCCATATATATTTTGAGAAGAAGGTCACTCTTGTGACCGACACTCTAACCCACGTCGCAGATCCAAACCACCCTGGTGGAACAAAGAGCTGCGTTCTCATAGGAGTTATCTACGTGAGATATTCAAACTAGCCAAGTTAGCTGATAGTAAAGAATGCTGGGGTGAATACGAAGCTACGCTACGGCTCTACAAGAAAGAAGTGCGGAAAGCCAAAAGAAACTCATGGAAGGAATATTGTAGCAATATCGAAAGGACGGGTGAGACGGCTAGACTAAGGAAGATGCTAGCAAAGCATCCCATATCAATGGTGGGTCTTATCCGCAAAGAAAACAACGAATGTACGAGTACATCTAGTTGTCAGGAATTGATTGAGGCGCTAGTTAATGCGCACTTTCCTGGTTGCAAAGATACAAGTAAACTCGAACCCCCAAGAACCGAGGTGATTACAACGGAAGGGATACAAAGGGCAATAAACTCATTTACCCCTTACAAATCACTACGGCTTGACGAAATATTCCCAGCCATGCTACAGAAAGTTCTGCACCTGGTAACACCCTGGCTTGGGCAAATATACAAAGGATGCTTGACGTATAACTATGTTCCGATGAATTGGAGAGAAGCGAGAACTATATTTATACCGAAGGCAGGTAAAAGCAAACCATCTCTACTCAAAGGACTACCGACCAATTAGTTTAACGTCATTTCTCCTAAAAGTACTTGAAAAAATACTTGAGGCCGATATGAGAAGCTCTATAGGTTCAGATGGTATGTCAAAGGCACAGAATGCAGCACTTCACTCACTAATTGCAAATGTTGAAAGGGCACTGAAGTATAAATAATATGCAGTATTTCTCGATATAGCTGGTCCTTTCAACAACGTCTCAACTGAAGCCATCTTAGATGGTATCAGCACTACAAATATGAATGATGCGGCTTATCTATGGATTCGAAGCCTATTCTGCGGTAGAAGGATAAGGGCAGAGTGGAACGGTCCCGAATCGCTAAAGGAGACATGCAGAGGGACTCCACATGGAGGGTTTTTATCTCCACTCCTTTCGTCCCTCGTTGTCAACAAAATTCTGGGTCAACACGGATTATGTGACTCATATTCTTAGCCTGCGAAAACAAAGAAAACCAACTATTGAGAAGGAGGGATGGCGTAGAGGCATGAATGCTAAATGCGAAACCTTCAACCTTTTCACGGACGGCTCGAAAATGGAGGACGGTGTTTGGGCAGGTGTCGACTGCTCCGAACTAGATATCAGACAGCCATTCAGACTACTTAACTTCTACAGTATTTTTCAAGCGGAAGTTTTTGCAGCATAGAAAGCCGCAGAGCTTGCCTGCATAGCAAAAACTACGAACTCCATAATAAACTTCTACATAGATAGCCCGATCAAAGCTATACCTTCATGCTTTGCATCTTCCAGAAACGTTCTGCAATGCAAGGAAACAATGGATAGAATGGGCACCAACCGGAAGCTGGTTGGCAGGGCATATAAACTTGGAAGGAAACGAGAGTGCGGATGCTATTGCGAAAAGCGGAATCTTACTATCGAACGAGCAAGTAAGTAACGTGCCTCTACAAATGATGAATAGCCGTATTGAATGCGATGTTGAGAAAGGTAGAAGAAAGGTGGAGTACTACCACATATAAAATCGTAAAGCTCATGTGCAAACCGTACAGCACTCAGACCAAATCGATACTGGCACTTCCGAGGAAGCATTGCAGAACGGTAGTAGGAATACAAACAGGTCATTGTCTAACGGCGGTACACGCTGAAAGGATGGGACTCACAAACAACGATGAATGCAGGAAATATGGGGAACAGGACACATGGGAAACTTTGAAGCATCTACTATGCCTATGCCCCCAATATCGAAAACGCGCCTAACACATCTGGGAGCCCCTTGGTGTGAAGGACTAGAAGAGGTCGCAAAATTAGGGACAGCTTCGCTCTTAAAATTTTCTAAGAGAGTCTCTTTGTTTAACGATTTATACTACAGCTCTTAAACGGATATCCATCTGGCACCGCAAAAGACCTTGCAAGTCTATGTGTGGGCTTCACGGCCAGCCAGTTTAACCTAAACTAACCTTGGTAGGATTGGACGCAATCATCTACTATGAGCTGCTCCCCTCCGGCCAAACTCTTAATTTGGACCTGTATTGTCAACAATTGATCCGTCTGAATCGCCCAGAAACGGCCAGGGGAGGAATTGTGTTCCATCAGGCCAGCACCAGGACACACTCATTGATGGTGACTGGCTAGAAGCTCATAGAGCTTTGTTGGGAGGTTATTATGCATCCACCTTATAGTCCGGACCTAGCACCAAGTGATTACCACCTGTTTCTGTCTATGGCGAATAATTTTGCTGGTGAAACATTCGCCTCAAAAGAAGCTTGTGAGAATCGACTGTCCCAGTTTTTTGGACGGAGGTTTTCTATAAGAGAGGCATAATGAAATTACCTTCAAAATGGCAACAAGTTATCGAACAAAACGGTGCATATTTGCTAAATAAAGCCTTCAATTTCATGCAAATAAATAGATTTCTCTTTACTACACCCTATTTATAAAAAATATTTTGTTTTGAGGACAGAAAAATGAAAATAAACACAATTCGGTCATCATACAAAAGAGAATTAAAAAGAGTAAGAGACAAAAAATTCTGTTATTTTTTTCTTATTTTCCATGCTTATTATCAAATTTCACAACTTGAATGACGTCTTGAATTTCAAACATGAATGATAGTTCGGTCGCTTCGAACTCTCATTCAAAACTAATGAATTTTTGAATGTCAAGCATGTTCGACAATGCGTACCGCAATTTAAAAGTGCAAACTAAAAATTTATTTCCACAATATACCCCATCGTAATCACTGTTTGTTTTTTAAATTTAGACTTGTATCATGAAAGTTACCAATGCAAAAAAAACGTTCACTTCTAACTTTTATTCTCTTTGACTTCAACCTTCATTATTATTTATTATTACAACAAATCTTGTATGTACGAGTATGAGGATGTGCTGAAAAATGTATTCTATCAGTATTTGTTTCAGCTTTTGGAATTCATCCAAGAAGATATTCTCAAAATAGCCATTTACAGCGCTTAAGTCGACATAATTGAAATTATATCGGTTCCCAACCAGGCAAGTTTTCAAACTTGGAAACAGGTGAAAGTCCGAAGGAACAAAATGTGGGGTATAGGGTCTCGGATATACAATTGCAACTTCAACTAGACCAGTTTTTGTGCTCTCAAAACTCTTAAATCAATCAATGTCATGGTGGAAATAAATATTTTTCTGCCTAAATCCTGTTTTCCTGCAATCATTTGCTTCAGCTGGTGCTAAAGTGATATATATTCCTTGTCTTTAATAGTTTTTTCCCAATTCCCCGGTATTCAATCATCAACATTCGTTTCACATTCCAAAATATTGAAATATTATCTTTACGACGGAGTGAGCCATCTTCCCCTTTTGAAATCCAGCTCAAACGATCTCAAGTACGTCTATATTCAAAAGCGAGCAAACGCTAACGAGTTACATTCAAATATGAATAACTGTGCACGAAGCAGCAGTATATAGCAGCATGGCATGAAATTTGATATTTAATATACTGAAAGTGGGTCTCATTCCTTCTAGGACAAGTTCAGACACATACAACTTTTCAGCTCGTCCTCGTTAATACAGATATGTGGTGGTTGAAAAAACATTTTTTTAGGTTTTTTATATTCTAGTAAAGTGTGTGAGGAATATGAATTCTCAGGATTTATATAAATGACAATGAGCATATGTATAGTGCATTGTAAGGAAGTTTCTGGAAGATTCTCTCAAATATGCCTACCTCATTAATGACCCCTTCTGATTTTATATATAATAAGAATATATTTGATCGTATCACTTGTATAGTTCGAACGTACTCAGCCTTTGTTATGTACGTGGAACATAAAGCTGGTTTATTACCTAACTCTAATATTCACCAGTAATTTGTAGTAGAAAACAATTTGGAATGAAATGTATTGTAACGATGATCCCTCAATATTAAATAACTTACCTTTTGAATTCAATAGAGTAAATATAACATGATCCGGTGATGTATTTGCTCTCCAACGTAACACTCCTGTTATTAATTGATGCTGGTGAAGATATATAAAATAAATAAATATTTTTTGTAAACGATTTGAAATATTTTTTTATAAATCTAATCTGTAAGTTTAATGTTTTAGATATCTTTTAGAGAAATATGCTAAATATATCAGTAACCGATAAGAATATAATGTATTTTAAAACTAAAGAGAGCAGACGAAGTAGAAGAAAAACTTAAGTGATGAAAAGGTTAAATTTAATTCTTAACCAAATTATATCGATTAAATAATAAAAAGAACAAGTGAACAGAATCGACAGAGTGCGACAGAGAAACATAAAATCGACGCAGAATGCCCACCGAGCATGCTTTTATGCCTAACCATGGAATTCGCCTATTTACAATCCAAAGTGCATTTTATTTTGGAGAATGAATTTGGGAATTAATCCCATAATCGTAATCGTTTGGAAATCAGGATTCAGCAACAATAGTAGTGCGTTTATGCTGCTTGTTGTTAATTGTAGCAATCAAGCAAACTACTTGTATTGTTACTTTGTTTACTTTTCTATAGTCTATAACGACCCGTGCACAATAATTGTAAATAGCTTTGGTACGACCGAAATAGGAGCGCTATATCAGCTATTGAATTTCATGATAAGTGCAAAGTACAATCATTCATGTACGATTATAAGTATTTGCCGTATGAGAATATCTTTCTCAGAAAATGCAGGTATTTTATGTTTACACGAAAGTACTATTTTTTGAAAATAAACATTCACATAATTTGTTTTTAGTTTTTATAACCTCTTCTACCATATTTGGCATTGTGGGTTTAAAATGTTGTAACCATTGCGTAAGGCTCGTTAGCTTAGCTTCTAGACTTTGAGAAATAGTGTTCCAGGTTGGATTTGTGTGAAAGTTTCTACCTGTTGAATCTGGCGGGATTTAAAGGTTTCTTATGTCACTAAGCAAGTTGGACTGTACACTACCAATAATTCTGATGACTGGGGGTAAGCGACATTTTTTTTTTAATAACATTTTTTTTCCAAACTATTATGAATAATTAGAACAAAGAATAAGTACTTAAGTCTTAAAAACTACATATCATTTTTAATCCTTAGTTAGTGCTTAAGATAAATAAATTGACTACATTAATGGAGTATATTTATATAGGAATAAAAGAAATCATATAAATTCAAATTAAATTTAGTTTAAAAATTTAAATCATTTAAAGTGTGATGAATAAGATACCTTGAGCATGCCCTTAGCTAGACTATTCGGGTGGGAGTGGAATTTTTTTGTTGATTTTTTGTATTTAATAATTTCTTAGTGGACAGTTGGAATTTTTAGCTTCATATGAAGTCTTTCGTTTTAAAAATGACATGGAATTGGTTCTGGTGCGTAGTATTTTTGATTGAAATCAATGAATAAACTCGATGTTTGAAATTCTGGCGGAGAATTATTATTATTTTCGATTTTTTACCTGCTGTTTAAGAGGTAATATATTGGGAGTATTTTAGCTTCGATGTGCTTGTGATAGGTAAGACGTCTATCCAAATCAATACCAAGATATTTCACATCGCTTGCCTCCGGGATCTTTGGAACATTGAAAGATAATGGAAGGTATGTTTCATGTCATAAGTTAAACGTTATGTGCACGAATTTCGACTCGATAACCTTAATTCTCCATTTTGTTAAGCATGTTTCTACACGTCTTATGTGAGCCTTTAGTGTTTGTGAATAAATCATTATGAGAATATAAACTTACAGTATCATCTGCAAACGTAGTCACCTGGTCATCTGTTGGTAAATCAGTCGTGTTTAAAAGCGGTCAAAGTATACTCCCCTGTAGCACTCCAGCTAAGATTTTGTGGGTGTCTGATATATGGGTTTTATGATTGCCTTTAAATATCCCACTTAAGAGGTAGGACTTCAAAATATTACTATACTCGCGAAGTAAGTTATGAATATTGTAGATGAGAACCTGAACTTTTTATGAATACTACCAGCATTTTTTAACATTTGGTGGAACACATATAGGAAGATCAGATAGGAAGATCAGTAATGACATATATCTTCTCCTTTCAAGCATTATTAAGAATGGTTTTGAAAGAAATAACGGTTTTGCTATACGAGAATCAGCTCGTATTTATTTTTTATGAGTACCTGAAGTTTGTACGAGGTATTTGTATAATAAAATTTGTTTACTCTTTGCCTTGTGTAAGTCAATAAAAATTAAAAAAAAACTAAAATTATTAGACTTTGTTGTACTTTTTCAACAACCTTTTATGGGTTTTATTAGCTGCAGGTATACTTTCATTTCGCGTTGGATTCATTTGGGATGGATGCGATGATCCGAAATTTGTTACACTTTTTAATGCAAGATCATCATCTGATTATGAGATTGCAGCATGAAATTATTATTCCAAGCATATGAATACGAGGGCAGATATTGAAGCTACCTAGCGCTAGATGGCAGCACAAACACAAAAACTTTTTTCTTTTTAGAAATTGCGATCTGTCAAAAGTCAGCTGTTAAAATTTCACCCAAATTCATCGATTAGTTTATTTGTTGTAGTCGTTTGAAGTAAGCAACTTTTGTGTTTCTTGAAAAAGGTGGTTACTGAAGAAAATATCACGAAAATCCTCGATATCGTTATGAACGATCGCCGAGTCAAGTTGCGTGAGATTGTTGAAATGGTAAACATATCATATGAACGTGTGTTCAACATTTTGCATGAACATTTGCATATGAAAAAGCTATCGGCAAGATGGGTGCCGCGTTTGCTCAGTGTCGAACAAAAACGGGTCCACCACTACACACCTGAAACCAAAAATCAATCGAAACAATGGGTGGAAGCTGGTGGAAGTGCTCCGAAGAAGGCGAAGGCAGTGAAATCGGCTGGCAAGGTTATGGCCACTGTATTTTGGGATGCACACGGAATATTGCTCATCGATTATCTTGAAAAAGGATCTACAATCACAGGAAAGTATTATCGTGCATTATTGGATCAATTGATTGATGCAATCAAGGAAAAACGACCACATTTAAAGAAGAAAAAAATGCTCTTTCTTCAAGACAACGCACCGGTTCACACAGCATTAGATACGATGCTAAAATTACGTGAAATACACTTCGAATTGGTTAATCATCCACCTTATAGTCCAGATTTAGCTCCTAGTGACTTTTTCTTGTTTCCAAACTTGACAAAATGGCTCGCAGGAAAAAGATTCATCTCAAACGAAGAAGTGATTACCGAAACTAACGCGTATTTTGAGGGATTCCCGAAATCGTATTATTCAGATCGTATAAAAAAGTTGGAATATCGTCTTACTAAGTGTGTCGAAGTAAAAGGAGACTATGTTGAAAAATAAATGGTTTTTGAAAAAAAAAATGTTTTTTTCCTACTTAGGTAGCTTCAATATCAATCCGCCCTCGTACATTCAAGTTTCTATGAACATTTGTGTGGCTATTTGTGTTCATTGGATCCCAAATAATTTGGCAATTACTTAAATATAGGCTCATGGTGGTTGGAGCAAAAAAATTATGAAAAAATTATACCACGGTGATTCAAAAAAGTTCAATCTCATAGTGACGGTGACGAGTTTTGGATAATCCCGTATGAACCATAAATACATTGCAATCGGATATGTGGGTATTCCTAGATGAGAGAAAACCAACACATTAACAAAAGCTGTTCGGAATCGATGTATTGCGAAGCAAATAATCACCTGTTTTTCAAAAGAGCGAGGCATGTTGCTACAGTTGGATTAGAGGATCGTAGAACGGATAATTTCGTTTCCTATAGAATTATTTTTTTTGTATGTTACATTCTTCACCACGGAATTGCGAGGTCATATCTGTCAAAGAAAACAACTGAGAATTTGGCAGAGATGAACAATAAATTGACCGGTCTTCTACCTTACAGCTTGGATTTGACATAATGATTTATTTTGTTCCTGACAATAAAAAAAACTACGATTTTCGTCGCCTAAAGAAGTTGTATACACGTTTTTGTGGTACCATCTTCACAGTGCCAAAAATGCTTTTAGAATTGTTTGAGTGTGTTGGTGTATTGTGTATAGATTTTCAAGAGGAATAATTTGAAAAAAACAATAAAGCCATTGCCAACTATAAATATTTGTTTTTTTTTGTTTTTTCAAAACTTCAAAACAGCCGGTGAATGTGATTTCAAAGTACTTATCCAACGGAAACTGTATATATCACAACTACTAGAAATGCAAACAAATGTGTTTTCTCAATCAAACCCATATTCTCTTACCTACATCATTAATAACCAACCTTTTTTTCTATTACTGATTTAGATGTGATCATTGAACCTAAACTTCATGTCAATAAATACATTGTGAGTGCATAATCAACGATTCTGGGACTCCAGGCGTTATAAAATGAAAAAAAATTACGGATATAATTTTTGATATATTTTTGGGGATATTTTCCTCCTTACTTTCCTTATTACTTTTGACATAAACGTAAACACCTTCAGTCTCTAAATATTGCAGACAAACTTTCTGATACATAGCTTATTTTCAGGTTATTGAATAAAAAATAGACAATGTTTTCTTACTCAATAATATGAACCTATCTAGAATTTGAGTCATTTTGTAGTACGTGTTATATGTTGGAATGAACCCAAACATAGGATGAAATCAAACTTTACACTTTTTTTGTGATACAAAGGATATCGATCATGGCACAAGCAATACCACTTGCTTCGGTAGTGTCGTTAACTCTATGCCCAAGATGGTATACAAAGAAAAGAGGTCTGCTCTCCGGACAGCTGAACGCTTGTCGCGTATTCCGGAGAATGAGAGGACGGTAAAGCAGAAAGCTTCCCTCGGGTGGGCGACGAAAGTCGTGAAGGAATCTCAGGCTCTCTCACAGCAAGCTTCGAAGCGTCAGCGGTCTCTAGAGGAGACCACTCACCGTGACCCAAAAAAAAGGAAAAAAAACGGTGTGTTGTTACCACGAAGTCCTTCAGCACTGAAAGAAGGAAGAGGTCAGTCTCTCTAAGCTCTACCTCCAGTTACTTAAGGAATTCCCTGGCAGTTTTCCTTTTTTCGCGACAGTGCACTATGGTCCAGAAGATCACTCTTTGTGGCGTAAAATCAGGAAAAAGTGCTAGAACACTGAAACTTAGCACATATGCTTTTCATATATATAAAAGGCTTTTGTAAAAATTTGGACGAAATCGCAGTACTGCCACGAGTACCTTCCGTAGAAATAAAATATTAAAAATTCTGTAATATGTGAAGATTTCAATGGTTGATAAAAATGAATTTATTTTATGCAAGAAAGGTTAATAAAAATTAAAAAATTTAATTTGTTTGAATGTTTAATTTCATATGCAAATACATTTTAGTAATTGCATATGAAATTATTTAGTTCAAACGTATTTTCCGAAATAAAAACATTAGGTGTTATTTTAGAAAGCATTACATTAACTTCTAACTCTAAAGAATATTCATAGAGCATCTTCATATCATCTTCCGAATCGCAATTTCCATAATCGAATTCAGGACGCGACATAGAAGCCACGTCTAAATTATTGTTTATATTTGGGAATAATATTCTTTCTGAGTTGCAGTGAAGCTTGCATTCAATTAACTTATTATAAGCAGGGTATATGATGCAGTTATGAGCTTTGTTTAGTAATCGCATGTTTACGTACTGTTGCTTGCTCAAATTATTCTTGAATAAAAATACCAAAGCTTATTCAGGAGATAGGGCTATTAGATTTTTCTTTTCAGAAATAATAATTTTCTTAATTTTTGCCGGTCCCGTCGGATATGTAATGGACCCTTTCAACACAAATCTTAAATCAGGTTCCTTTGAAGTTCGTGCTGCATTAGAAGCAGCATACGGTCGTTTTGTTGCTGTGAAGACACATCTGAAGCAAGTTTTTTCTTTAAACGATCATTCCCTTCACTATAGCCGTCTTCTTTTACATTTGGGACCAATTATGAAATCAGTGTCACCCGCTAGCCATTCATTATTATATTGCTTAAAACGAGTTAATGACCTTTAATATTTGATCTAATTTCGATTTATGAATTTTAATTAATTTTCTTTTTAAACGCTTTCATTTCTTCTTCATTTATATTTTTATTTATTTCATGGACAATC
The DNA here is from genome assembly GCA_920105625.2 of Clusia tigrina. Classification (NCBI taxonomy): domain Eukaryota; kingdom Metazoa; phylum Arthropoda; class Insecta; order Diptera; family Clusiidae; genus Clusia; species Clusia tigrina. The sequence goes on from OV050032.1 coordinate 57,616,251, forward strand.
CAAGTCTTAACCGCATCTTTATTTTTTTAGTTTTCTACCCATGCATTAAAAATATCTTCATTTTTAAGGTGAATACGGGCTACAAATATGGGGCACCGCCAACAAAACGAATGTGGAAATTATCCAAAGGTTTCAAAACAAAATATTACGAAGAATTTGAAATGCTCCATGGTATGTATAAAACGACGTAATGCATCGTGATCTAAAAGTTCCAGTGGTTAGCGAGGAGATAAGACTCATTAGTCACAGATACAAAAATAAATTTCTCTCGCACCCTAATAATGAACTAAGCCACATAGTTGTAAAAGAAAACACCACCTGACGACGGTTAAAGAGACTCCGGCCATCAGACTTATGAGCCAGATTTTAAACTAATTATAATATATACTATCTGTTTTTGAATATGCATTTATAATAGCAATAAATATAATATATAGCAGTGGCCACAGAAACTGTAAAACTCACTATATATGTATATTAAGCATTACACAACTATTAAATGTACATTGACAGAAAGTAATGGGAAATACAAAAAAAATAATTTTTAAGGTAAATCTATTCTGAAAACATACGAGTACATTATATTGATCAGTCGCAAATATTCGCAAAGATTTGGATTACCACATGAAAGTACACATTATCACCTTTAACCCGATATATAGTTTACACAAAATCCAGCAACGTTTTACTCCCCAGAACACAAACACGATTATTAAATTTATACAACAAAACCACAAACTTATATGTAATTAAATCACACTCACAACACTAATTAAACAAATGCTAAATATTGCTCTCTATCGTCGAGTGGGAAGTATGCTAGACTCACACCTCGAGGGTCGTAGGTTCAAATCCTGCCACGGGCTTGGTCTCCAAAGTGCTTCTTTCTATAAAATCCTTTTCTCTTCGAGTCGAAAGCCTCTGTAGCAAGTACTCATTCCCAATTATAATTAATTTTGGTGTTAGATATAATAATAATAATAAATATTACATTTTATATTACATACCTTGAGAATTATGTTCCATTTTTATACAAACATATTTTTTTCAACCTTTATTAATTTGCAGCACGTGCAATTTAATTTATTATTCTTCATATGAAGCACGAAAAAGATATGATTGAAATTGTCAACATTGAAAGTACGGTAAATAAATAGGGTTGGCCCCTGACCATATAATAATTGGTATTTTAAGATACTTGAAGTATTATAAATTATAAGTATTAACTATTTCTTTTATAACGACAAAAATAGTGGTCTTCTTGACCATAGTGCAGTCGATTGAATCAGGGCCATATGAAGCAGAACAAAGGTCAGTAGACCTTTACAAAATTGCGTTCTGCAGGATCGACGCTGCATGGGCAGGCATAAAGCTTGAAGTTTCAGTTAGACTCAAGGTTAGCATAGCTATGAGCGATAGCTTAAATTGATAAGAAGCTCGAGTACTTTATTGTCACAAAATTTCAAAGGTTTTTTGACGCTCCAGTAAAAAGTTACAAACATTTGAATGTTGCAAACTTTGATTGGTGTAGGACGCACCGTATAGAAGTTAGGGCCATTTGAAGTTTTATCAGTGTTTGATTTGGGAGTCAAGGGTAGCATAGCTATGAGCGATAGCTTAAATTCATAAGAGGCACGAGTACTTTACTGTCATAAAATTTCAAAGTTTTATGATCCATAATAGAACTAGACCGCGCTTGGATCCCAGCCGAACCATCTAACTCAGAGGCAATCCTGGAGATCTTTAGGATTAGCAACCAGCAGCTCCCGACCAAAAAGAGGGGATTACAGGTCCGTAACACTTGTGGTGAATACAGAATCTCTGGCGACTCTAGTCGAAACCAATTGGGTGTTTGTGATCCTACTTCTTTTGACGATTGCGGCAAGCACCCGAAACTCAGTGACTCTGTGTGAACTGTTGGGGGGCTTGGATAGTCTCCTTGAGACAATTACCCTCAGTGAGGAGGCTGTCCTACCAGAATCAGACAAGAAAGAGTCTGGACGTCACCGTGGTGGAGGTTACCAGCAAGAGGCAGAGATGCAACGAATAGAGTACTTTAACCTCCATCACTCGAAGGCTGGTTCTGCCAGCCTTCAGCTCCGTCTTGCAAAGGGCGGAGTTGAAGTTGTCCAGATCCAAGAACCGTCGACACACGGGGACTTGATCTGTGGACTCAGGACTAACAGGTACAGCTTGCTGGGAGACTTTTTAACAACGCAAAAAAGTCTAGAGATAGTGCAGATTGGGTTTATTCAAAGCACCACTTAGAACCTTTAAAAGTAAGGAAGGCGCAAAGAGAATCGTAGAGAAACTTTTCCGGTGACATAGAAGACATCTCTGAGACGTTTAGGCTTAAAAATATCCTATCAACTGCTCCAATGGTACCTGGTTACCTGAGGAGGGAGGATGGATCTTGGACTTAAAATAGTAAAGAGACTCCAGAGTGTCTTTTAGAGACCCACTTCCCTGGTTGCTCGAGCATCATTCCGTGCTGAACGATGTCCAGCGCGAATGTATACGAGGTCAACTGAGATATAATCACGAAGCCAAAATTGAAATGGCATATCTATAGATTCAAACCATACAAAGCATCTGGTCCGGATGGCGTAGCTCCAATTGAGATTCAGTGGCGAGAGAATCGGATAATCGAATTGCTACTTAAGATCTACAAAAGTTGTCTTGAATTAGCACATGTTCCAGAGTCATGGAAGCATGTGAGGACAATTTTTATACCCAAGACCACAAGAGCTCGCACACCTCAACGTGGAGTTCTTTTAACCCGCTCGTTCAACTGGAGAGGGAAGGGTGCAAGGTGGCGTATGCGGACCCCATCATTCATATATCATTCATTTATTCATAAGCGGAGCCATCAGAACGACTCCAACGACAGCTTTGGACGTAATGCTTAATCTGCTGCCTGTTAGTGTTTGTGGCGAAAAAATGGCTGTAAATTCAATGGGATGCCAAGACCGAAGGTCATGCGCCTATCTTAAGACGTTTCGAGGGTATTCCTGACTCTTTCGATTACATCACACAATTTTATGCCTTCAATGGCATGTGCAGGATCTCCATTCCCTCCAGGGCCGAATGGAAGGACGACACCCCCCTCAAGTAAAAGGGATTCACATCTACACAGATGGATCTAAGTTACAGGGCAGGGTGGGAGGTGGTGTATTCTCAGAAGATTTGGATATTAACATGTCCTTTAGGCTTTCCGAACACGGCCACGTTTTTCAGGCTGAGGTCGCGGTTATAGAGGCAGCACTGTCTTGGATAAAGGAGAAGAACATATCTGGAGAAGATATTTGCATTCTACCTGACAGCCAATCAGTTTTGCGCTCCTTGGATTCGGTTATTATCACCTTAAAAGCCGCCAAGAGCTGCCGCAAATCTTTAGACGAGATAGCGATGCAAACCCGTCTGATTCTGAGCTGGGTTCCGGCCACAGGGATATTCCAGGGAACTGTAAAGCGGATGAACTCGCCCGAGAGGGTACTACAAGACCTATTCAACCAGAGAGGTCAAACATCCTATTACCACAATAATAATAAGCTTTTAATTAATTTAATATCCTTAGGCACAGCGAGTAGGTGCTGGTCTGAAGGTACAGGATGCAAAATAGCTAGACAAACCTGACCTGAAATAAATGTCAAGCGCTCAAAAGATTTATTATCTTTAAATAGACTCTAAATAGAATAGAATAGGTTCCGTAGTAACTATCCTAACGGGACACTGGACCCTGGGTACTAATGGTAGTAGGCTGGGGATTGCCTATGATCAAGAAACCAAGCGCAAAAGTGCCCAGTGGAGGACGCCAGTCGAGCCAAATCCCAAAAAATTCTGTTTCAAGATGTCAAAAGTAAAGACAATGCTGATTTGCTTTTACGACTCCAAGGGCATTATCCACAAAGAGTTCATTCTATTGGGCCAAACATTTTATCTTGGTGTTTTGAAGCGTTTGGTGCATCGTATTCGCCAATGCTGCTGGAATATCGCACACAGAAGGAAATTGGCGTTTGTTGCACGATGCGTCATCTCATCGATAAAAACTTGTGACCGATTTTAACTAAAAATCGCATTTTAATTGGCAATCATTCTCCGTATTCGCCTGGTTTGGGACTGTGCGACTTTTATCTTTTCGGAAAAATGCCTTTGCCGATTAATGGAAAGCGTTTTGTGGATATAGGAACCATTTAAAAGGCTTGTACCGACATCCTAAAGAACATCCTAGCCGACGAACTAAAATAATTGTAATCTTTAAAAAATCCTGTTTACTTTGGAATCCAACTTCTACCTCGGTGAAGCTTGTATTCTTGCTCTTCTTAATGGTCTTCCTCAGTTCCTCCCTGGATTTATTATAGGCCCATCTGCAGAGAGTTTGGTCCACTTATGGAACGCTGTTGACTTTTCCTCGTAGCGTAGCATGCTTCGCGGAGTTCGGCTATAGCATCCGTCCACCAATAGACAGGTTTATGCCTCCTACCATATGCTCTTCCAGCATAAGCGTCAAGCAGCATCGCTAGGCTGTCTTTGTCAAAGATATTTATTCTCCAGCCTTTCAGTCTCCGACCGAGTCTACTCTAACTCGCAGATGATACCTAGGCGATCGCTGTGGTCCATATGACACTCACCAGCCATTTTTCCCCCCACACCAGCCTACAAGGGTGTAAGGTAGATGCCATCCATGTGGCGCACCCTGGGTAACGCTAAATGGTGTACACCCATATTAAGGTCACCACCATATTGAACGAGCCTTCCCTTGCTCCCATCAACACCCGCGAGGAAGAGATTAATTATGGCTTCTGAGCCATCACATCTATAAGTGCGATGCCCAAGCTCCCCGACAGCCTCCCCTAGCTGGTGCTGTCTCACAAGCCATTGCCAATGAGCCTAGTTGCTCGGGCCCTGTCCTCACTCCATTGCTGAGTAGCGACAACGCGGGTATGTGCTCATAAAAAAATAGAAGCAGCCGCTTCTCCACTTGGTCGGAGAATACCACCATTATTAATATTCCAGACAATGCTGAATGTAATTCAATGGGTCGTAAATGTCCGGGTTTCTGGACTCAATGCGTACGGATATCGTATGGTATATATCGAGGGTGAAGGTAAACCCAGATCCTGCATTTTTACCAGAGAGAATAGCGTTAATGCCCTTTTATTTCCTAGATTCAGTGACAAGGACAATGTAGCCATGGACATTGAAATGGGTTCACGGACCTTTTTGATCTCCTCTAGCTACATGGCTCATGACTTTGGAGACTCTCCGCCATAGGACACTGTAAAACAACTGGTGGCTGCAGCCCATGAATATCGGATTCCGGTAAACATCGGCGCTGATGCTAATGCCCATCAAGAAATGATTGGTAGCTCCGGCACAAACGATCGAGGTGTGTGTCTTTTAGACTTTATCCTTGCAAACAACTTAGTTATTGCTAGCCGGGGAAACGAACCGACCTTCCTTACATCCATCAGAAAGGAAGTGGCTGACATCACCCTCGTTAGCGATAACTACTTCAACATTATAAGCAGATGGTTCGTCTCACAGGAATGCTCCTTTTCGGACCACTGCTATATCATTGACTTGAGCAAAACCACAGCCAATGCAGGATCTCTCTGATTGGCTTCAAAAGGAAAAACACGAACTAGACTCTTTCTCAGCTCAAACTGGAGTCATGCTTAGCGACGACCCCCCCCCCACTATCCACAACCGTCTCAGCTTTTAAGAGAGCCACTCATATCTCTTGCATTCCTCCCGAACCATGGGGCAAACCTAAACTTCCGGGGTGGAACTCGGAAATTGCAAGCCTTCGCAAAACGTGTTGAATGCTCTTTAACAAAGCTAAAGTTACAGCTGATTGAGCCTTTTTCAAATTTAAACAAAAAGAGTTTAAATAGGCCATTAGGCGAGGGAAACGAGCATCCTGGAGGGATTTTTGCGAAAGCATTGACTCTGCATCCGAGGCTAGTCGTCTTCGCAAAATTCCCAACTCCTCTAACAAATCCCTTGATTGCATCCAAAAACCAGATGGCAGCTGGATTCACTCAAGCGCCGAAACCCTTGGCATCCTACTGGACACCCACATCCCAGGGAGCGTCGCCTCAGTGGATCAGGCACTTTATCAGGTGGATCAGGTTTCCCATGTTAGCCTCCCTACAGTTCAAATGACAAAAATTCACCTTGAGTGGCCTGTATAGTATGCTTTTATACTATAATGTTTATATTTAGACTAGGCGCATGAGCCGTGTTCTAATTTGCTATATACTTGGTACATTAACGAATTATACTATATACTTCGCTGGAGTAAGATTAAAAGGTAACTTGTATTGTTTGTCTTAATAATCACACTGACTTTCTTTGTTGAATTTACAAACTATTTATAGGTACACTGGTAGCGTAAAGTATATTCTGCTGTACATGCAGTTTTGGGGGAATTGCTTTTCAATTGTTTGTTCTTTTTGTATTTCCCTTTACTTATTGTGTATATATATACTCGTATATACATTTTACATATAATTGTATTATTATAAATATGAAAATATATATTAATATAAAGTATGTAAATATGTACATACTCGTATGTCCAAAGATATTCCCCAGCGTTGAGCGTATGTCGATACCTTAAGTTCTTGTGATAACTTCAAGCTCTTCTTCTTGGACGGCACCAGGCGCGTTTACATGATTTCTTAAAGCTGGTTGTGGTGATGATCGATCGATGTTGTGAAGTTTTTTTTTTATTCGTTTCCACACAGACTACGACACGATGCAAATGATGATGAAGATACACGAATAGGTTATGATGAATTGATGGATATTATGTGACCGCATATTGTTGCGATCGTCGATGCGTAGATTTGCTATTTCATGATGGAGTGCTGTCAATTGGCTGATATGATCTTCCGCTGCTGTTACTTTGGTATTCAGGCAAAGTCTTACTCAAACACAGTTGTGGCAGTCGCATCCTTTTGGTTGGTACTACAGATTTATTAAGAGGCTGTGTGATTGTGGTAAGCTGCGGGGCTTTCTGGAGGAGGTTGATGTATCCTCCTTGACGTATGTAGTGTCCTCCTCGACTGGAAGTGGTGCTAACTTGTGTATTGGTCTTCGCGATGTGCCGGTTGTTGTGCGCACGTCGGCGACTCGAACTAGACCGTCGTGACCTCGTATATCCTTTGTTATTCGACCTGGATAAAAAACTCTGCCTTGAGTTGCATGACTAGTTTCCATCTAGTGGGATTTTAGACGTTGTTTGGTTGAGCACTAGGATCAATTGTCGAGGTCAATGGCTCTCCTATGAGAAAGTGTCCTGGTGTGAGTGCTTGGAAGTCATTCGGATTTGATGAGATTGTTGTGATTGTGTTTGAACTCATTATGGCCTCTGCTTCAGCTAGAATGGTCCCCAGTTCTTCATAGGTTAGTGACGCGGATGCCCAGGTTTTTTGTAATAAGTTCTTGGCTGATTTTACTGCCGCTTCCCACCGAAGTGTGCTGTACGTGGCGGGATGAATGAGAAGTTAATTCCTTTAATGCTGCATTCATTTGTATTTGTCGTTGCGAGTTGTCATCGTGGATGATCGATTGTAACTCTTACAATTGGGTCCTAGCTCCCACGAAGTTTGTAGCATTGTCGCAGTAGAGAGTGTTGCAATGGCAACGATGAGCCATAAAACGTCTGAGTGCTCCAATAAAGGCTTCATTTGTAAGATCGCTAAGCAATTCCAGATGAACCGTCTTTGTAGCGAAACAGCAAAATATGGCTGCATACGCTTTTGGGGGTGGTTTTCTTCGAATTTTGAAGTGTGTTCAAGGAAATCCACTCCAGAGGTGACAAATGGTCCTACAGGTTGTGCTCATTCGAAAGTAGATTGCCCATCAATTGTTGCAATAATTATGATTTAGTTCTAGTGCATTCAATAGTGTTGAGTGATGGAGCGAACCGAGGTTTTCAGTTTGAGAGGCCAAAATGTTTGTTTCGTGATAGACATGAGTGTTTGAGGACCAGCGTGAAAGTATCCTGGTGTGAGCGCTTGGAAGTCATTCGGATTTGATGAGATTGTTGTGATTGTGTTTGAATTCATTATGGTGTTCCTTGTGCAAATCGCTTAGTAATATTTTTGTAACTAGGCTATTGTATTGTAATAGCATCAGATGTCTGGCATCATAACTCAGTAATTATTGTTAATTAGTTTGTCTGGTGCCAGTCCTCTTGATATAAGATCAGCAGGATTATCTTCAGATCGCACATGTCGCCATTGTTGTGGGGATGTTCGCTGATGAATGGCTGAAATCCTGTTGGCGACAAAGGGATGATAGTACGTTGAATCTGCGTTTATCCATCATAGTACTCCAGTGCAGTCGGACCAAAATTGTACCATTGATTATGCATGCTACGACTCCGTATGAACGATGAGGCGTCAGCGAAAATGTGCACTTGTGGGTTGGTTGCTTCCTTATGTCCAAAGATATGACGAGGAATGCTGATGCCTTGTAATAGTTCGAAATCCGTTTTGAATCTTAACCAGGTGGTGTGAAAATCTTGTGGGAGTGCGGCATCCCAGTCCACTTTGAGTTTCCGCAGCTGTTGTGGAACTATTTTTGGGGTGATTGTGACAGGAGCAATGAAGCCGAGAGGATTGAATATGTGAGATAAATCTGCCATAGCGGTGCGTTTTGTTATCCTCTATTCAGTAGTTCCCCGGATTGTCAATTTGAAATTGTCATTTTTAGGATTTCACATGAGCCCCATTGTTTTGATGTTCTGATTGAGTGAATTGTTGAAGTGAATTGTTCTTGATCTTTGGGTGCGATATCTTGTAGTAGCTTTGGGTGATTTGCACACCTCTTTCGTAGATTGAATCCTGCGGAGCCCAACATAAAACATAGTTGCCGTTGCATTTCGAGTGCAGTAGTGATTTGGTTGGAACCGCCTAACACATCTTCTACATAAAAATTGGTTTTTACTATTTCTGCTGCCAATGGACACATTTTAGCTTGTTTTTCCGACAGCGCTTGCAAACCGCGCATAGCCAAGTATGGTGCAGAGGTTGTGCCATAAGTTATCGTAGTGAGCTTATAACACTTCAGTGGGTGTAATGGATCCTCTCTCCACCAAATAAGTTGATACCGTTGGTGGTCATTGTCCACCCATACCTGTCGGTACTTTTTTCGATGTCGGCTGTAAAGGCGAATCGACGGAGACGAAAGTGTAGCGTTGTGACGACGTCTTCTTGTATGGCTGGCCCTGTGGGCAGTACTTCGTTTAATGACAAGTTGGTTAATGTTTTTGCTGATGCATGGAATACGACTCTAAGCTTCATTGTTGAGCTATCTGGCTTGAGGACGGCATGATGTGGAAGGAAGTAGTGCGGACCTTTGATGCTATCTACTGCTATTTCTTTCATATGACCTAGTTTTTCATACTCTCGCATAAAGGAAGGCAAAGCTATGCCCTTGGATTCACCGAGTTGACTTGGGTTGTGCTGAAATGGTAACTTCACCGCAAATCGACCGTCAGTATGCTGGTGAGTGTGTCGAAGAAAATCCTCTCACACAACGTTGTTGAGTCGCATTCTTCCAGCCGCCAGAATTTTTCCATTGTCTCGTTGAGTGACTCATCTTCGGTGCAGATGCCACAAGTGATAGCTGTGATGGGTGAATCTTGTTTGGTGTATTCCCCCCCAACTATCCAGCCGAAAAGAGTATTTTGCAGCACAGGTCGCCCATTTCCTAGTGGTATTTGTCCAATGCACAATGTTGAGTAGAAGAGCCCTGCTCGAAGGAGTAAATCGATGCCTCTGGATTCATAAAAACTGGGGTCAGCTAATTGGAGGTTGCTCGGAATTTTCCAATTGCATACGTTGATGCCGCTTGATGGTTGCTTGGAAACAATCTCTGGCAAAATGTGAGCAATTAAATTCTTTTCGTGAAGCCAGTCAAGCCAGTCAAGCCAGTCAGTCTTGATTGGAGCTGTGAGTTGACGCTTTCAGCGATGCGGCTCTGTGTTTGACCGATGCCTTCTATCCCAATGATGCACTGATTCTTTTTCACTCCGATTTGGTTCGCAAGCCGCCTTGTTATGAAATTAGCTTGTGAACCTTGTCTAAAAGCGCTCGGCAATGAATTTGTTGTCAATTATCGTCACGGAAATCGTGCTGAGCAATACTGTGGTTGATTGTATTGGCCGATCTCGAACAGCCGTAAGTGATACCGGAGCATTTGCGTTGTTTTAGGAGACTGATTGAAGCTGTTTGATTCCTGCGTCGATTGTGATTCCCAAATGAAGCAATGTGTTGTGTTTTTTATGGCACCTTGTGCAGTTGCCTGATACGCAAGATTTGGCATTGTGCCCACCACCTTCCAGGTAGTTTACGCAGTATTTTGCTTTTTGGACTCTTTTTAACCGCTGACTTAGTGTCATCTTGAGAAAATCTTGACATTGGAATAGCGCATGATGTTGGTTACACGTGATGCATGCTGGACCTGTTGGCACGGAGACACTTAACGACTGGTAAGCCTTTGGTCGCCCTTGTTCTGCCGCACCCTTCCCTTGGGACTTCCTCCTAAAGCTGACTGGAATCTAAGTTCAAGGAATCTAAGGCATTAGTTTAGAGATAGTATCTTTCTTCGGTTGTTTTAAGGATGCTCCCATAATGCGTGAGTGGTTTTGTGTAGGTTTTGGGCTCAGATGTACAGCAGAATGGGGTACCAGCTGTCGGTGCTCACTCCTAGGGCTTGTAGAGTCATGATGCACTCCTTGGTAGTGTTGTGAAGAAGTTTGATCGCTGATGCCTGACCGTTGTTGATTGTTCGTTGGGAGAGAAGTCGCCATGTTGCGTTTATCAGTGTGTGCGAATGGCAGTGTGTATATCCTTCATAGAATACGGGTGGTCGACTTCCTTGCCATGTTGGTCGCGGATGGTATTGTCGAGTTTTTCAAACTGTACCCACAATTCATCTAACTCCTTGGCCCCTTTGCTGTTATAAAATCTTTGTTCTGCGATCTTGTGGCGCCTTCTTGTAGTTGGCTATGGCTTTTTGTACAGCCACTGCAAGTTCATCTTGGTTTAATGATAGTTCATCAATGCCCATGATGATGACGTATCGTGCTTTTTAATGTTATGTAGTGGATTCGTCCGATTTCTGCTGCTTACCGGCTAATGCTGACTTGATTGTTGTCGTCTTCTGGGTACAGGATACTTGATGGCGGTATATAACGCCTGAAGTCTTCTGCAGGGAAACTATGCTTAGGACTTGTAACGACATAGTTTCGCTGGGGTAAATACTCATTGGGTTCCAGGGTCGCTTACAGAAATTTATAAGATTGTGTGTAGTAGGTTTTTGAATATATATAAGTGTCTTTATTTATATATCATTCTGTTTACGGGTCCGCTGTTGGGGGTGTTGGTCTCCACGAGAATCGGTAAGAACTATAGACTCATAGTGCTGTCTCGTGAGTGTTCTAGTCCCAGGGCGAGTCAGTAAAGACCATAAACGCCTGGCTCTGTCGTGTGTATTTTAGTCCCGGAGCAAATCAATAAATACCATCGATAAATACCATAATACATTGTATTGTTGGGAAATGGACAGTTCAATAGCCGTTGCGCCGCGTCGTTGGCGTTAATTGTTGTTGTGGCCCAATTGTTGTGGTACCTCTAGTTGTCCAGGAGTGTTGTTGCCGTCTTCTTGTTGTTGTTGTAAATATATTTATTTACTTCGCTTGCTTTGTACTTTGTGCTCGTGGTTGGTTGACTTGTGTGCCGCTCTTGTAGTGTGGTTGTTGTCGTCTTGTTTTTCTTGTTGTAACACAAGTAGATATTATGCTTTACAATTTGCTTCTTTGTGCTTTGTGCTCGTGGTCGGTTGACCTGTGTGCCGCTCTCTCGTGTTTCTTCGTCCTCGGCCTCTTTATTGTTATTGTTGTAGTCGATCGGTGAGTTTAGCTTGAGTACTGGCTGTTTGTTGATTTTCCTTATAGCTGCACTTGTCCCTCTTGATGTAATAAGGTCTGTCTGTGTTATTCGGCCATCGTTGTGATTAATATAACACTTTAGTTTTCTGTGCTCCTTAAAACATTTATGCTTATTGGTCCGATCGTCTGTGCGTAAATGTTTTGTTATACTCGTATGCTGTGTTTGTTGGTTTATTTGGCGTGGGAGGTGGTTACCTTTTTACTTTGTGGGATATCGGGGATGATTGCATGTAACTATTGCTTCGTTTATATACGGGTTTGGTGATGTTATTTAGGACTTGTGTGTGCGGAAAATACTTTTAGTATTTTCCGTCTTCACAGACTTGATTGTTGTTTGTTGATACTTCTTTGGTAACTGTTTGCAGCCTACTGAAGGATGTTTCAATGATCAGTGGAAAGATGGATACTTGGCACTTGAACCAGCAATCGTTTTCTTCTGATCACGTCGGGGTCACCAAAATGTATAGTATGCTGTTATTTTTAGACCATATGCAAATATATATTAATATAAAGTATGTAAATATGTACATATATACAAACATGGTATATTCAAACCTTTAAGCCATACAAGTCCCCCGGGCCGGATGGAATCATTCCTGCCGATATCCAAAATGGGGAAGAGATTATCCTTCCATGGCTGCTACAAATATAGAATGCAAGCCTCAGATTGCAGTATATTCCCCTAAGGTTTTTTTTATTTCTAAACCTTCCCAGATCCACAACGAACAACCTCTGAAAATACCATCAAGATTGGTCCAGCCGTTCTCGAGCCTTAGCGTCACTAACAAACAAACATTCATTTTTATATATATAGATTATTGTAAAAATGCTATGAATGCATAACATTAGCTCTTCTTTCGCATGCTTATGTTGTAATATATTATTGAACATGTTTAGTGTCCCTAAGGACAGATTGCATATAAAACGTAGTTATTTCAAAAAAAAGAGGTGACTTACACAACACATAGGGCAAATTGTCCACCAGTAATTCTTAACAGTGAATATCTACCGCGAGAAAATGGTGTTAAGTTTGGGCAGCGAATGATAACACAAAACTACTCCCGTTCATTGCTTGATAAGCATTGTCTTTATTCATTTAAAATTATATACTTATATACTTATTTCTTACAGCAATAAATCTTAACACTAAGCGAATATGAAGGTAAGAGAAAATACTCAATTACTTGTATGTAATTTGACGTCCCCTACGCTGGGTAGTCACCTTGTTGCGGTGTAGGGGCTTACTGTGTGCTGGAACATGGCACATGAAAGACGGTGACATGGTCCAGTTACGCAAACTAAGAACTACCTTCAACGCACAGGTTGAAAGTAGTTTTCTACGATTCCTGCTCAGTCGTTAAGGCTAGTTAGTAGTCGTACTGGCCAATATCGAACGTCTCACTGAGACCGCCGGATCGCCTAGACACTAACAATTGGTCAGCCCTTCGGGGAAGTGCGGCAATTACTTTACAGACCAATGGCCCACTTTCAGTACGGTCATGTCTCTGCTGGACTTGGGTCGCCGATTGCCGGGCGGGGGAGAGAGAAAACTCCCTGGGGCAGGGTTCACCAGACATATTGGCCCATAAAAAAAACACCCTAAATTCACGGTGGAACAGCTATGCCAGTGAGCTTGCTTGACGGGGTAGAGTCAAGCGTAATAGCGAACTCCGTACGAGGTCCGGCGAACCTACGGTTTTAATTAGCCTTACCACGGGGGCGCCCGTGGGTGACCAAAACGCAAAAGAAAACTAAAGAAAAATATATGGAAAACTTAAGCCTATATGAAAAAAAATGGACTGCACACCTTCAAATGTGCATATTGTGGCTACAATGAGCCAACAGCCATCATTGGCCGAGGGGGCATCTGGTCCCATCGACAATGAAAGCATGGAGCACGACCTGTTGGGGGGGGCACCCGGTCCCTTAACCGACAGGCCGGAGGAGATGGACATCCCACTTAGCCAGGAATCGGCTGGGGTGTCTATCTCCTCGGAACAGGAGAGAAATCTTCTTGAACCTGCTCCAGAGAAGATTCCAAAACTTAGGGTGAAGCTGTCCGGAGCTGGACGTAAACGTTTTAAGGCTTTGCTTGCCAGGGCATATCGCTGGAAACAGCTCGGTCCTTGGCGGCAAATCCAGCCAACGTGTCTGCGCGATGGACCCCTAAAAGATCCCGTTCAGATGGCTCCACGCCGACATCGAACTCCAGGCCGACAAAGCGGTTTGCACAAGAGGGCAACAAAAACATTGATAAAATGTCAATAGTGCCCCCAGCGGACCCGCCGGTGTGTGGTGAGATGAAGGAGGCGGAGACCTTACTTGGGGGCGAACCTGGTCCCAGTAAGAGGGTGGCGAGTGTCTCTGAAAGACATGGCGTGCAGGGCGCCTCCTTGGGGGTCCCCTGCTCAAAGCCTACTCTAGCGGAGACAGTCTGCTCCAAAAAGATAGGGGTTATACCTAGCAATTTCCCGGAGGGCATATGGTCCACTGAAGAAATTGGGAAGGTACAACGGTGCATTCTCGACAAGATGTTCGAGACTCGTGGGGGCCCAGTGAAGCCACACTTTGCAGGCTGTAGTTTCAAGCCTGGATGGTTGACGATCAACTGTCTGGACGACGAAACCGTAGCCTGGGCTGAAGAATGGATACCAGCCATGAAGCCATGGGAGGGGGCTGAGTTGAAGGTGGTGGACGAGGCAAAAGTGCCAAAGGCCAAGATCTTCGTTGGCTACTTTCCCGGCTCGGTATCTTGGCAAAATGACCAAATTTTGGGGCAAGTGGAGTCGCAGAATTCGGGCATTAGTGTCAGCGAGTGGCGGGTGCTCCATCGCCTACAAAAAGGTGACCAGGTCGAGCTGGCAATTGCTCTGGACCCCATCTCGTCTGAAAGGGTTGACACACTGGGTAACAAAGTCTACTATGGCTTTGGCAGTGCCCAGCTCCGACCTAGACTGAAGGGGAACAGGGCAAAATCTGCTGTTGGTGTTGAAGAGCAACCAACAACATCTGTTGCAGCGCGGGCAAAGCAGAGTAGCCAGAAGCCGAAAACGGGGCCCATTTTCACAAAGCCAGTACCGAGAGCGGAGAGAGGCAACACACGTGTCCAACGTCCAAAACCATCTGCTCTCTCTGGTAGGCTCAGGAAATGGGAGAGAAAAGACCCGGAGGCTGCGGAAACTTTGCGGAGCACAAAGGGTGGTAAGATCCGCAAGGATCGGTCTGGGAAATAATGTCCCAGGCCCCATCACAAACGCAAAAATCATCTTGGAAACAGCTTCACTGTCTCCACATCAATCTCCACAGGGCTATAGCAGCCTCTTACAGGCTCAGTGCCTTGGTGGAACACCAGAGTCTGGACTTCGTAGCCATTCAAGAACCATGGGCCACAAATGGGCGCATAAATGGTCTGCAGACAAAAACATGTAAGTTGATCTATGATAATAATGTTGACCGACCGAGGGCAGCGATCATGATCAACAAAAATATTAAATTCCTCCCAATTTCAGAGCTTCTACAACGCGATCTGGTGACAGTACAGGCAGAAGTGCCTAGTGCCAAAGGGAGGAGAACGGTAGTCCTGGCCTCCATGTACTTACCTGGCGACACAGAGGACGCGGTATCGCGCGAGCTCCAGCAGCTTACGGAGTACTGTCGCACTCGCAGTCTACAGTGGGTGGTGTGCTGCGACGCAAACGCGCACCACACGGTATGGGGAAGCACGGACACGAACGGGCGAGGTGAGTCACTTCTTGATTTTATTACGACAAACAATCTGGTGGTGGTAAATAGGGGTGACGAGCCTACCTTTATGAATGCGATAAGGGGGGAGGTGTTAGATCTCACCCTAACTAGCGCATTCATATCAAATAACATTTCTAATTGGAGGGTGCTTAATGAGGTCTCCTTGTCGGACCATAGGTACATTTGCTTTGATCTGGGGGGGGAGATTGGAGGCACCTTCGAAATGAGAAATGTTAGGAAGACCAACTGGTCGATATATAACTTTTACTTAGAGCAAAATATTGCGTGCCTTAGTGAAAAAATAAGTAACTCTCAGGAACTAGATCTTGAAGTTAACAAATTAAATAATATAATAATCGAGGCTTTTGAAAGTAGCTGCAATTTAGTTGTGAAGAAACGTTCTAGGAACGTACCCTGGTGGAGCGGGGAGCTAAATGTTTTGCGCAAAAAAGCCCGTCAACTCTTTAATAGGGCCAAGTCTAATGGTGACTGGGCATCTTATAGAAGTGCCTTAACGGCCTATAATAATGAGTTGAGAAGATCTAAGAGAGACTCATGGAAAAAGTACTGTGAGGAGATTGAAACCCTCCCAGCAGCTACCCGACTCCAGAAGTCACTCAATAAAGATCACTCAAACGGACTTTCTACACTCAAGAAGCCTGACGGAAATTTTACGGAGAGCCTGGAAGAGACGGGACAGCTTTTGTTGGACACTCACTTTCCAGGCTGTGCCACTAGCGGAGAGGATAGTGAAATCATCGAGAATACTCGTTTCTTGATGCCTACACGGAGGGAACTCTCACTGGCTCGCAGAATCTTCACCGTCAATAAAACCAAATGGGCTATCTCCACTTTTAGACCATTCAAATCGCCAGGTGTCGATAATATACAACCGTGCTTACTTCGGCAAGGTGTTGATGTATTAGCACCTGTGCTAACAAACATTTTCAGGATAAGCCTGGAGCTAGGCATAGTGCCTAAACCTTGGACGAAGGCTAGGGTGGCTTTCATACCGAAAGCAGGCAAAAAGGCGGACCACACGCCAAAAGCCTATCGGCCCATTAGCCTGACGTCATTCCTGCTAAAAGTTATGGAAAAAATTCTGGACCAATATATCAGGGAAACTTATCTTAAAGATTCTCCTCTTCATATTGAACAATACGCTTACCAATCAGGCAAATCGACTGAGACAGCCATACATAGCTTAACAAGCAAAATTGAAAAGGCGTTTGAGGGTAAAGAAATAGCTCTCTGTACATCGGTTGACATTACGGGGGCTTTTGACAATGCTACTTTCAGATCAATTGAGGAGGGGATGAACAGGAAAGGTATACAAAGACTGATCATAACATGGGTTCTCAATATGCTGAAAAACAGAACGACAATCTTTGAAACAGGGACAGCAAAGCAAATTGTCAGGTCAACCAAAGGATGTCCCCAGGGGGGCGTCCTATCGCCACTCCTATGGTTATTGGTTATCGACGAGCTCTTACAAACTCTCAATGACCTCGGATACGAAGTTCAGGGCTTTGCGGATGATTTGGTAATTATAGTCAGAGGCAAGTTTGACTCTACCATAACAGATCGCATGCAACTAGCTCTTGACATCACTCAAAACTGGTGTCAGGAGAAAGGCCTATCGATAAATCCGAATAAAACAAACGTGGTACCCTTCACCAAAAGAAGGAAACTGAATCTGGGGACCTTAAGTTTAGGGACCACAAACTTAACAATGTCCAATGAAATGAAATATCTGGGAGTAATCCTGGACAAAACTCTAACTTGGAAAAACCACTTATCATACATAACTAGTAAAGCCTTAAGAGCAACCTATGCTTGCCAGAGGTTGTACGGTAAAACATGGGGACTACGGCCAAAAATGATGGCGTGGTCATATAAAACAATAATAGTACCAATGATTACTTATGCGTCGTTGGTATGGTGGCCAAAAGTCAACCAAACAGGAGCTCAGAGGACTCTTAACAAGATTCACCGTATAGCCTGTTTGAGTGTGACGGGAGCAATGAGAACGTGCCCCACACTAGCTTTGGGAGTGATCACTGGACTGACTCCTCTACACCTTGTAGTTAAAAGGATGGCGGCCAGCGCGGCCCTAAGGCTACCTAATCTAGCCCATCTTAAAGAAGGCAACCTTTCGGGGCACGGAAAGATTCTGGACACTGTCTGGAATTCTCCGTGCCTCATGGTCTTCGACAAAATGGACAGAAAATTAGACTTCTCAAAGCAATTCAAAGTGGTCATCAGTGACCGTTCAGCTTGGAGAAACAAGGAAATAACAATAAAACAGGACTCTCAGTTGTGGTATACAGATGGGTCCAAAATGGAAGATGGCAGTGCAGGAGCTGGAATTGTAGGGCCAAATTTCCAAAAAGCAATTGCAATGGGAAAAACAGCTTCCATTTTTCAGGCGGAGGTCCACGCTTTAGAGTTATGTGCTAGAGAATGTCTACGCAGGGGTACACGCAACACCAAAATATGCATACTCTCAGATAGCCAGGCAGCTCTAAAATCATTAATAAACTTCTCATTCCAATCAAAGCTGGTCTGGGAATGCTGTAAACTTCTCAATACCCTAGCAGCGAGAAACTCTGTTACGCTAATGTGGGTACCGGGACACGAGGGACATGAGGGCAACGAAATGGCAGATTCTTTAGCAAAAAAGGGTGCAGACACTGCCTTTATAGGCCCAGAACCCTTCTGTGGGGTAAACAGTAGCTTCACAAATAACTTGTTGTGCGAACAGGAAAAACGAAGTCTGCTAAACTACTGGAGAGCCCAAAAAGGCATGCGGCAGTCGAGACTACTCATTGATCCTGAACACATCAGGGTAGATGCTTCTTTAAACCTCAGCAGAAATGACATCAAACTATACACTGAACTTTTAACAGGACACTGTAAACTAAATTACCACCTGAAGAAAATAGGCGTGGTAGAAGACGATTCTTGTCGACTCTGTCAAGAGGAGCAGGAAACGGCAGAACACATTCTATGCACTTGCCCAGCGGTGGCAAGACGCAGACATAAGTACCTAGGCAGTGGGTTCATATCTCCAAATCACCTAGTTAAAATTAAGCCCACAGCAGTTACGAGATTTATAAACAGTCTAGGACTGTTTTAGTTGGGTACGAGGCTGCACAATAGATCTTTTAGGTCGCGGTGTTCTTTTAGCCTGTCAATAATAATAATAATAATGTAATTTGAAATACCAAAGTCGTTGCACTTAAATTGTGTCATTCATTATTCGAATGAAGATATATCATTTCAAATTCAAGTGTCAATGGCTTTATACAAGTATGACTCATCCATTGGGTATTTTCACTACACCTCCCTTTTTAAAGAGAAAGATCTTATAGAGATCATTGGCCAAGTGATGTCGATAAGAACTTTCTTTATACATATATTTTTTAAATATATTTTCACAAATATCTATTTAATATTTGCGTGATTTATTAATTAATGGATTTTACAAAGAATCTGCTTAAAATATCCTATAAGATATTAACATTAAATTGAGTTTATTTTAGTAGTTATTAGTGTATAGAGTGCGCAGTGCAGTATTTAATTTAAAGAAGAAAAAAGTAAATATATAATTATTAATTAATTATCATCTTTATTTGTTTACAATTTTAATATTTTCTTTATTAATTTTTTGCTTCTTCCCCTTTATCTTTATAAATACATTGTTTTTGTCATCAATTTCAATTACTTCAAATGGCCCTTTGTAAAGTGGTTCTAGTTTGTGTGCTGTGTGATTTTTAATCAAAACTTCTTGACCTATTGTAATGTCAGTATCGTTGCTATTTTGATCATGTATAAATTTTTGTCTTCGTTTTGTCTTGTCAACTAGGTGCTGTGCTCTTGTCAAAGCTGTATGCAGACGAAATTTTACTTCTTTTGAGTAATTATCAAAATCATATATGGTATCTATTTTATCGGTCGTTATTACCGGACTATGATTTGGTACGTTTGCAAAAATTAATTCAAAGGGGCAGTATCCATGCACTGTTGAGGGCGTTGTGTTAAAAGCATATGTAAAATACTTGACCCATTCATCCCAATCGTTTCTGGATGCTTGAATGTATGAGCGTATGTATTCATTAAATGTGCGATGCGATCTTTCAACTGTTCCAACTGTTTGATGGTGGTAAGGGGCTGATGTTGTTTTCTCAATTTTCAAAAGTATCATAAGTTCTGAAAGAACTTGATTGTTGTATTCAGTACCCATGTCACTGAGTATTTTGTTCATGGGACCATAAATTAGTATGAAATGTTCTATTAAAGCTTTAGCTAACGTTTTGGCATTTTTATTAGGTATCGGTACTGCCACTAGATATTTTGTTAGGTCACATATTATAGTTACAATATATTGATTTCCATTTTCCGATATAGGAAGAGGTCCTACGGTATCTATAATGACAGTTTGAAATGCTCTATGAGGTGTTGGGGTAATAATCATATCTGGTCTTATGTGTTTTGTAGTTTTATTGGTTTGACATTGAATACAATGCTTTACGTATTGGTTCACATCCTTAGTGATATTTTTCCAATAATATAATTGGCGAGCTTTTTAAGTAGCCTGGTTGTTCCAGGATGCCCACCGAAAAGGAGGTTGTCATGAAATTTCTTCAATAAGTACTGTTGTTCATTTTTGTCTGTTATTATGCATATTTTTGGAGTTAGCGCTATTTGCAATTTGTCCAAGTGTTGATTGGCTGTTTCCTTAAATATTTCAATTGGTACGAGGGTAAATAAATTATCATTTAAATTCATCTGTATTTTGTTTAGATGTCTACTAATTGCTTCCTTTTCAAGGATTGGAAAGAATCGACCTAGATCGATATTTCCATTAGCAATAGTATTTCGTAAATTAATTTTCGGTGCTAGCCTACCTCGTTTAAAATAAAATGTGGGAATGCTCTTGTCTATATTTAACTTAAGTCTGACCCACTTTTTCACGCAATCGAAGCCAATAGTTTCGAAAGCTTTAGGCTTTTCCTGAATAATTTCAGTATCTTCTCTAATTTTCCTGTCAGTTGTTTTTTTAGATTGTGCACGTGTAGTTACCAATAAACAATTATCTATTGAAGTAATTGATTTAATATCATTGAAGTCAATTCGAGACAGCGCGTCCGCTCCTGAATTGTCTTTTCCTTTAATATGTTCTACAACAAAATCATATTCTTCTAGTTCCAGACGAATTCTCGTTAACCTGCTGGATGGGTTTTTTAAAGAATATAAATATGTTAACGGCTTATGATCACTACGTACTATAAATTTTAGTCCATATACATAGGGTCGAAAATGATTAATTGCCCATTGAATAGCTATTAGTTCCTGTTCTATTGGGGCTTTGTTCGATTCTCCCTTTGTAAAGGCACGTGACGCATATGATATTGGTAATTGCATACCATCTCTTTCCTGTGATAGTATTGCACCGCAAGCAATTTTACTTGCATCTGTTGTTATGTAAAAAGGTTTGTTGAAATCTGGGTATTGAAGGATTTGCGGAGACAGTAGTGCTGTCTTAAGGTGCTGGAAGGCTTGTTCACAGCCAGCAGACCATATGAAAGGTTCTTTCTTTCTAGTTAGTTTACTTAAATGGACAGAATAGTATGCGAAACGTGTTATAAAGCGCCTGTAATAATTACAGAAGGCTACAAATCGACGAACCTCATCGCCATTTGTAGGTCTGGGGTAGTTTTTGATTGAATCATATTTGCTACTGTCTGGCAAAATACCCTTGTCAGTACATTTATGACCTAAATATGTTACTTCATGTCTGAAAAATGTGCATTTATCTGGATGCAATTTTAAATTACAATCTCGACATCTTTGGAAAACGGTTTCTAAATTCGTGAACATGTGTTTTATTGAACATCCTGTAACAATAACATCATCCATATATATAAATGTGTTTGATTGCGCTAAACCAGTAAACGCTAGGTTCATCATTCTTTGGAATGAATTTGGCGCTACTTTCAAACCATATGGTAAACGCTTGAAACGAAATGAACCATTTTCTGTTGAGAAAGAAGTAATGTCTCTTGACTTTTCGTTAAGTCCGATTTGATGAAATCCAGAGGTTAAATCTAAACAACAGAAAAATTTTGCTCTTCCTAATTGGTCTAATATATCCTCAATTCTGGGCAACGGAAACTTGTCAGCTATTAGTTTTTTATTTACCTGTCGATAATCTACCACTAAACGCCATCGTTTGTCAGGGTTATTGTGCAATGATTTATTCGGTACGAGTATAGTAGGGCTATTATAATTGGACATTGAAGGTTCGACTATTCCATCTTCCTGTAGCTTTGCAATTTGCCTTGCAATTTCATCCTTTTGTGAGTGTGGGGTACGATAATTTTTAATATAAACTGGATTTTCATCAGAAACTCTTAATTTTTGTGTATAAAAGTTGTTTGTACTTATTTTATCACTTTCTAAAGCGAAAATATCAATATATTTCGAGCATAATTGAGTCAATTCAGATCTAACCATCTCAGGAAAATTTTTCGTTAACTTTTCCAATATTGTTTCCTTTCTAATTTTGTCAACATTGGACGTTTTAAGAATTTCATAATCAGACAGTTTTTCATAGGTTATTGAAACTTTATCTAAAAACATATTTTCAGAATTCGTGTTTACAATTCTCACGTATGGAAAATTTTTGGATACTATGCAGCCAGCCAAGTACACTCCATCTTGTAAAGTTTGACTTGGGACTATTAAATCAGAAACTTCGTCGCTAACTGTTATAGCTCTAAAAACTTCAGCCCGAGCTGGAAGTGTCATTGCACCATTGCCAAGACTTTCAAGTAGTGGTATATTTATGGGGTAATTTAAATTGTGTGGTCTTAACGAGAGAAAATTTGAGTTTGCCTCTTGTCCATATTGAATAGTAACATTATATGTTTTTAAAAAGTCTATGCCCAATATACCTTGGAAGGGTATTGGAAACGTATCTGAAATCACATGAAATCTGTGAGGAATAAGAAAGTTTTTCACTTTTAATTCAATTTCAATTGCCCCTAAAGACTTAATCATTCCTTGTCCGATTCCAGATATTTGGATAATCTTTTGTGTGTTGAACTTTAATGGGCCTAGTGCACCAATTTTAATAAGCGAGACATCTGCTCCGGTATCCACCAGCAATGTACCGAAATTATCATGGCCCGATATTTGGATTTCAATAAAACTACTTAAACTAAGATTTAAGTGAAATATTGATTTAATATCCCTATCGTGCCTATCTAATTTCGGTGATGACCCCCCGTATTTTGGGGGACGTCTCGTTTTCCGAGACATCCTGCGCCAATCTTACGATTCCTTGTTGGTGGTTGGATTGACCTCGATAGTTGTTACCTTGGCCTCCGCGTCGTTGATTGTTATAGCCATTACTGTTATAATTTCTAGGATTATCATTTCGACGCCAGGTTTGGCCGCGTCCGCGATTGTTGTTAAATCTGCGAATCCTATAGTTCTGGTTAGCCGAGCCACGCCGCTTAAAATAGAAGACTGAAGAATTTGAAGTGGAGGCCTCAGTACTAGCTTCTATGAATTTTGAAACGACTTCATTCAGAGATAGGAAGTTTCCTGTCTTAATGATGAGTTTAACTTCATCACTTGAGGCGTTTCGAGAAATGGCTTTGGCTGTATTTTGCTTTATTAATTGTTCAGCAATATTTTGGGGGTAACCTTCCCGTATATAGGCTCCACCTAGTTTCTTCGTAATTTCCTGTATTTCTTCTGCATATGTAGTAGCAGATTTTGAATTTTGTTTTATGTTCATTAGTTTCGAACACAGTAACTCAGACGATTCTCCTTTTACCGACGATTGCACTTTTGTCTTAATAGATTGGATGCTATTTTCATTTGTAATCAGGTTCCTCGCGTGTCCCTTCAATTTTGTTTTTATCACTTCTATTGCAATCCCCTCATGTGATTCCTTAATTCTGTCGATTAGTGTCAATGCATCGAGAAAACTTTGCAATTCATTTACATTACCATCAAATACGGGGACAATTTTTGTTGTTTTATCTATGACATCGTCTTCTGTTCGTGTCATGATGATTGTTCTTATTTCTTGGTCCATTTCTGTTTGTAAATTTTCCTTATCGCTTTCGTCCAACTCAAAAATTTTCTCATCTACCTCACAAGCTAAAGTTAGTGGTACTTTAATTTTAATATTATGTCTATAAAAAACTTTAAGTAATCTATCCCTTAATGTGTGGAATATTTCGTTTGCTTCTTCTCTGTGAGGGTTAGAATACCTGTCATATTGTCCGTGTAGTGTTGCCCTAATAGCATGCTACCTTCACGTTGATATTAAGTTTGTGTTGTTGTGGTTCAGTTATGTATGTTGCGGTTTATTCAATTATGCTGAGGTTTATTTATTTATGCCATGTTAAAGTTTTTTTTTTTTAATTTGTTGTCGCTGAGGTGTGTGGTTACCTCGTTTAAAAGTTTTGCATATTAACTTTATTATGTAAATAATGGCTATTAAAACTGCTGCTATTATTGAAACGATTTCTATATAACTCATTTTATTGTCTTGTTTTGAACTTTGATCGTTAACAACTTGTACATTGTGGCGTAGCATTTCTACCACTTCTTTTGTATCACTTCCTTCGTTAATTTTACCAACTTCATAACCGGCAATTAATATGGGAATTGACGCAAAAATTCTTGTCCACCACCCCATTTTATTAATGTTTGTATTATACTTTTACTTTTGAAAAATTGTCTTTGTCACTTTTTTTTTACACTTTTCACTTTCTATTTTATTTGGACCTTATTCAAATGCTCTTGGTCCTGCCACGGTCGCCATGTTAAGTTTGGGCAGCGAATGATAACACAAAACTACTCCCGTTCATTGCTTGATAAGCATTGTCTTTATTCATTTAAAATTACTATTTATACTTATTTCTTACAGCAATAAATCTTAACACTAAGCGAATATGAAGGTAAGAGAAAATACTCAATTACTTGTATGTAATTTGAAATACCAAAGTCGTTGCACTTAAATTGTGTCATTCATTATTCGAATGAAGATATATCATTTCAAATTCAAGTGTCAATGGCTTTATACAAGTATGACTCATCCATTGGGTATTTTCACTACACCTCCCTTTTTAAAGAGAAAGATCTTATAGAGATCATTGGCCAAGTGATGTCGATAAGAACTTTCTTTATACATATATTTTTAAAATATATTTTCACAAATATCTATTTAATATTTGCGTGATTTATTAATTAATGGATTTTACAAAGAATCTGCTTAAAATATCCTATAAGATATTAACATTAAATTGAGTTTATTTTAGTAGTTATTAGTGTATAGAGTGCGCAGTGCAGTATTTAATTTAAAGAAGAAAAAAGTAAATATATAATTATTAATTAATTATCATCTTTATTTGTTTACAATTTTAATATTTTCTTTATTAATTTTTTGCTTCTTCCCCTTTATCTTTATAAATACATTGTTTTTGTCATCAATTTCAATTACTTCAAATGGCCCTTTGTAAAGTGGTTCTAGTTTGTGTGCTGTGTGATTTTTAATCAAAACTTCTTGACCTATTGTAATGTCAGTATCGTTGCTATTTTGATCATGTATAAATTTTTGTCTTCGTTTTGTCTTGTCAACTAGGTGCTGTGCTCTTGTCAAAGCTGTATGCAGACGAAATTTTACTTCTTTTGAGTAATTATCAAAATCATATATGGTATCTATTTTATCGGTCGTTATTACCGGACTATGATTTGGTACGTTTGCAAAAATTAATTCAAAGGGGCAGTATCCATGCACTGTTGAGGGCGTTGTGTTAAAAGCATATGTAAAATACTTGACCCATTCATCCCAATCGTTTCTGGATGCTTGAATGTATGAGCGTATGTATTCATTAAATGTGCGATGCGATCTTTCAACTGTTCCAACTGTTTGATGGTGGTAAGGGGCTGATGTTGTTTTCTCAATTTTCAAAAGTATCATAAGTTCTGAAAGAACTTGATTGTTGTATTCAGTACCCATGTCACTGAGTATTTTGTTCATGGGACCATAAATTAGTATGAAATGTTCTATTAAAGCTTTAGCTAACGTTTTGGCATTTTTATTAGGTATCGGTACTGCCACTAGATATTTTGTTAGGTCACATATTATAGTTACAATATATTGATTTCCATTTTCCGATATAGGAAGAGGTCCTACGGTATCTATAATGACAGTTTGAAATGCTCTATGAGGTGTTGGGGTAATAATCATATCTGGTCTTGTGTTTTGTAGTTTTATTGGTTTGACATTGAATACAATGCTTTACGTATTGGTTCACATCCTTAGTGATATTTTTCCAATAATATAATTGGCGAAGCTTTTTAAGTAGCCTGGTTGTTCCAGGATGCCCACCGAAAAGGGGGTTGTCATGAAATTTCTTCAATAAGTACTGTTGTTCATTTTTGTCTGTTATTATGCATATTTTTGGAGTTAGCGCTATTTGCAATTTGTCCAAGTGTTGATTGGCTTTTTCCTTAAATATTTCAATTGGTACGAGGGTAAATAAATTATCATTTAAATTCATCTGTATTTTGTTTAGATTTCTACTAATTGCTTCCTTTTCAAGGATTGGAAAGAATCGACCTAGATCGATATTTCCATTAGCAATAGTATTTCGTAAATTAATTTTCGGTGCTAGCCTACCTCGTTTAAAATAAAATGTGGGAATGCTCTTGTCTATATTTAACTTAAGTCTGACCCACTTTTTCACGCAATCGAAGCCAATAGTTTCGAAAGCTTTAGGCTTTTCCTGAATAATTTCAGTATCTTCTCTAATTTTCCTGTCAGTTGTTTTTTTAGATTGTGCACGTGTAGTTACCAATAAACAATTATCTATTGAAGTAATTGATTTAATATCATTGAAGTCAATTCGAGACAGCGCGTCCGCTCCTGAATTGTCTTTTCCTTTAATATGTTCTACAACAAAATCATATTCTTCTAGTTCCAGACGAATTCTCGTTAACCTGCTGGATGGGTTTTTTAAAGAATATAAATATGTTAACGGCTTATGATCACTACGTACTATAAATTTTAGTCCATATACATAGGGTCGAAAATGATTAATTGCCCATTGAATAGCTATTAGTTCCTGTTCTATTGGGGCTTTGTTCGATTCTCCCTTTGTAAAGGCACGTGACGCATATGATATTGGTAATTGCATACCATCTCTTTCCTGTGATAGTATTGCACCGCAAGCAATTTTACTTGCATCTGTTGTTATGTAAAAAGGTTTGTTGAAATCTGGGTATTGAAGGATTTGCGGAGACAGTAGTGCTGTCTTAAGGTGCTGGAAGGCTTGTTCACAGCCAGCAGACCATATGAAAGGTTCTTTCTTTCTAGTTAGTTTACTTAAATGGACAGAATAGTATGCGAAACGTGTTATAAAGCGCCTGTAATAATTACAGAAGGCTACAAATCGACGAACCTCATCGCCATTTGTAGGTCTGGGGTAGTTTTTGATTGAATCATATTTGCTACTGTCTGGCAAAATACCCTTGTCAGTACATTTATGACCTAAATATGTTACTTCATGTCTGAAAAATGTGCATTTATCTGGATGCAATTTTAAATTACAATCTCGACATCTTTGGAAAACGGTTTCTAAATTCGTGAACATGTGTTTTATTGAACATCCTGTAACAATAACATCATCCATATATATAAATGTGTTTGATTGCGCTAAACCAGTAAACGCTAGGTTCATCATTCTTTGGAATGAATTTGGCGCTACTTTCAAACCATATGGTAAACGCTTGAAACGAAATGAACCATTTTCTGTTGAGAAAGAAGTAATGTCTCTTGACTTTTCGTTAAGTCCGATTTGATGAAATCCAGAGGTTAAATCTAAACAACAGAAAAATTTTGCTCTTCCTAATTGGTCTAATATATCCTCAATTCTGGGCAACGGAAACTTGTCAGCTATTAGTTTTTTATTTACCTGTCGATAATCTACCACTAAACGCCATCGTTTGTCAGGGTTATTGTGCAATGATTTATTCGGTACGAGTATAGTAGGGCTATTATAATTGGACATTGAAGGTTCGACTATTCCATCTTCCTGTAGCTTTGCAATTTGCCTTGCAATTTCATCCTTTTGTGAGTGTGGGGTACGATAATTTTTAATATAAACTGGATTTTCATCAGAAACTCTTAATTTTTGTGTATAAAAGTTGTTTGTACTTATTTTATCACTTTCTAAAGCGAAAATATCAATATATTTCGAGCATAATTGAGTCAATTCAGATCTAACCATCTCAGGAAAATTTTTCGTTAACTTTTCCAATATTGTTTCCTTTCTAATTTTGTCAACATTGGACGTTTTAAGAATTTCATAATCAGACAGTTTTTCATAGGTTATTGAAACTTTATCTAAAAACATATTTTCAGAATTCGTGTTTACAATTCTCACGTATGGAAAATTTTTGGATACTATGCAGCCAGCCAAGTACACTCCATCTTGTAAAGTTTGACTTGGGACTATTAAATCAGAAACTTCGTCGCTAACTGTTATAGCTCTAAAAACTTCAGCCCGAGCTGGAAGTGTCATTGCACCATTGCCAAGACTTTCAAGTAGTGGTATATTTATGGGGTAATTTAAATTGTGTGGTCTTAACGAGAGAAAATTTGAGTTTGCCTCTTGTCCATATTGAATAGTAACATTATATGTTTTTAAAAAGTCTATGCCCAATATACCTTGGAAGGGTATTGGAAACGTATCTGAAATCACATGAAATCTGTGAGGAATAAGAAAGTTTTTCACTTTTAATTCAATTTCAATTGCCCCTAAAGACTTAATCATTCCTTGTCCGATTCCAGATATTTGGATAATCTTTTGTGTGTTGAACTTTAATGGGCCTAGTGCACCAATTTTAATAAGCGAGACATCTGCTCCGGTATCCACCAGCAATGTACCGAAATTATCATGGCCCGATATTTGGATTTCAATAAAACTACTTAAACTAAGATTTAAGTGAAATATTGATTTAATATCCCTATCGTGCCTATCTAATTTCGGTGATGACCCCCCGTATTTTGGGGGACGTCTCGTTTTCCGAGACATCCTGCGCCAATCTTACGATTCCTTGTTGGTGGTTGGATTGACCTCGATAGTTGTTACCTTGGCCTCCGCGTCGTTGATTGTTATAGCCATTACTGTTATAATTTCTAGGATTATCATTTCGACGCCAGGTTTGGCCGCGTCCGCGATTGTTGTTAAATCTGCGAATCCTATAGTTCTGGTTAGCCGAGCCACGCCGCTTAAAATAGAAGACTGAAGAATTTGAAGTGGAGGCCTCAGTACTAGCTTCTATGAATTTTGAAACGACTTCATTCAGAGATAGGAAGTTTCCTGTCTTAATGATGAGTTTAACTTCATCACTTGAGGCGTTTCGAGAAATGGCTTTGGCTGTATTTTGCTTTATTAATTGTTCAGCAATATTTTGGGGGTAACCTTCCCGTATATAGGCTCCACCTAGTTTCTTCGTAATTTCCTGTATTTCTTCTGCATATGTAGTAGCAGATTTTGAATTTTGTTTTATGTTCATTAGTTTCGAACACAGTAACTCAGACGATTCTCCTTTTACCGACGATTGCACTTTTGTCTTAATAGATTGGATGCTATTTTCATTTGTAATCAGGTTCCTCGCGTGTCCCTTCAATTTTGTTTTTATCACTTCTATTGCAATCCCCTCATGTGATTCCTTAATTCTGTCGATTAGTGTCAATGCATCGAGAAAACTTTGCAATTCATTTACATTACCATCAAATACGGGGACAATTTTTGTTGTTTTATCTATGACATCGTCTTCTGTTCGTGTCATGATGATTGTTCTTATTTCTTGGTCCATTTCTGTTTGTAAATTTTCCTTATCGCTTTCGTCCAACTCAAAAATTTTCTCATCTACCTCACAAGCTAAAGTTAGTGGTACTTTAATTTTAATATTATGTCTATAAAAAACTTTAAGTAATCTATCCCTTAATGTGTGGAATATTTCGTTTGCTTCTTCTCTGTGAGGGTTAGAATACCTGTCATATTGTCCGTGTAGTGTTGCCCTAATAGCATGCTACCTTCACGTTGATATTAAGTTTGTGTTGTTGTGGTTCAGTTATGTATGTTGCGGTTTATTCAATTATGCTGAGGTTTATTTATTTATGCCATGTTAAAGTTTTTTTTTTTTAATTTGTTGTCGCTGAGGTGTGTGGTTACCTCGTTTAAAAGTTTTGCATATT
Source organism: Clusia tigrina (assembly GCA_920105625.2). Lineage (NCBI taxonomy): Eukaryota > Metazoa > Arthropoda > Insecta > Diptera > Clusiidae > Clusia > Clusia tigrina. The sequence continues at coordinate 57,646,256 of OV050032.1, forward strand.
AACTTTATTATGTAAATAATGGCTATTAAAACTGCTGCTATTATTGAAACGATTTCTATATAACTCATTTTATTGTCTTGTTTTGAACTTTGATCGTTAACAACTTGTACATTGTGGCGTAGCATTTCTACCACTTCTTTTGTATCACTTCCTTCGTTAATTTTACCAACTTCATAACCGGCAATTAATATGGGAATTGACGCAAAAATTCTTGTCCACCACCCCATTTTATTAATGTTTGTATTATACTTTTACTTTTGAAAAATTGTCTTTGTCACTTTTTTTTTACACTTTTCACTTTCTATTTTATTTGGACCTTATTCAAATGCTCTTGGTCCTGCCACGGTCGCCATGTTAAGTTTGGGCAGCGAATGATAACACAAAACTACTCCCGTTCATTGCTTGATAAGCATTGTCTTTATTCATTTAAAATTACTATTTATACTTATTTCTTACAGCAATAAATCTTAACACTAAGCGAATATGAAGGTAAGAGAAAATACTCAATTACTTGTATGTAATTTGAAATACCAAAGTCGTTGCACTTAAATTGTGTCATTCATTATTCGAATGAAGATATATCATTTCAAATTCAAGTGTCAATGGCTTTATACAAGTATGACTCATCCATTGGGTATTTTCACTACACCTCCCTTTTTAAAGAGAAAGATCTTATAGAGATCATTGGCCAAGTGATGTCGATAAGAACTTTCTTTATACATATATTTTTTAAATATATTTTCACAAATATCTATTTAATATTTGCGTGATTTATTAATTAATGGATTTTACAAAGAATCTGCTTAAAATATCCTATAAGATATTAACATTAAATTGAGTTTATTTTAGTAGTTATTAGTGTATAGAGTGCGCAGTGCAGTATTTAATTTAAAGAAGAAAAAAGTAAATATATAATTATTAATTAATTATCATCTTTATTTGTTTACAATTTTAATATTTTCTTTATTAATTTTTTGCTTCTTCCCCTTTATCTTTATAAATACATTGTTTTTGTCATCAATTTCAATTACTTCAAATGGCCCTTTGTAAAGTGGTTCTAGTTTGTGTGCTGTGTGATTTTTAATCAAAACTTCTTGACCTATTGTAATGTCAGTATCGTTGCTATTTTGATCATGTATAAATTTTTGTCTTCGTTTTGTCTTGTCAACTAGGTGCTGTGCTCTTGTCAAAGCTGTATGCAGACGAAATTTTACTTCTTTTGAGTAATTATCAAAATCATATATGGTATCTATTTTATCGGTCGTTATTACCGGACTATGATTTGGTACGTTTGCAAAAATTAATTCAAAGGGGCAGTATCCATGCACTGTTGAGGGCGTTGTGTTAAAAGCATATGTAAAATACTTGACCCATTCATCCCAATCGTTTCTGGATGCTTGAATGTATGAGCGTATGTATTCATTAAATGTGCGATGCGATCTTTCAACTGTTCCAACTGTTTGATGGTGGTAAGGGGCTGATGTTGTTTTCTCAATTTTCAAAAGTATCATAAGTTCTGAAAGAACTTGATTGTTGTATTCAGTACCCATGTCACTGAGTATTTTGTTCATGGGACCATAAATTAGTATGAAATGTTCTATTAAAGCTTTAGCTAACGTTTTGGCATTTTTATTAGGTATCGGTACTGCCACTAGATATTTTGTTAGGTCACATATTATAGTTACAATATATTGATTTCCATTTTCCGATATAGGAAGAGGTCCTACGGTATCTATAATGACAGTTTGAAATGCTCTATGAGGTGTTGGGGTAATAATCATATCTGGTCTTGTGTTTTGTAGTTTTATTGGTTTGACATTGAATACAATGCTTTACGTATTGGTTCACATCCTTAGTGATATTTTTCCAATAATATAATTGGCGAAGCTTTTTAAGTAGCCTGGTTGTTCCAGGATGCCCACCGAAAAGGGGGTTGTCATGAAATTTCTTCAATAAGTACTGTTGTTCATTTTTGTCTGTTATTATGCATATTTTTGGAGTTAGCGCTATTTGCAATTTGTCCAAGTGTTGATTGGCTTTTTCCTTAAATATTTCAATTGGTACGAGGGTAAATAAATTATCATTTAAATTCATCTGTATTTTGTTTAGATTTCTACTAATTGCTTCCTTTTCAAGGATTGGAAAGAATCGACCTAGATCGATATTTCCATTAGCAATAGTATTTCGTAAATTAATTTTCGGTGCTAGCCTACCTCGTTTAAAATAAAATGTGGGAATGCTCTTGTCTATATTTAACTTAAGTCTGACCCACTTTTTCACGCAATCGAAGCCGATAGTTTCGAAAGCTTTAGGCTTTTCCTGAATAATTTCAGTATCTTCTCTAATTTTCCTGTCAGTTGTTTTTTTAGATTGTGCACGTGTAGTTACCAATAAACAATTATCTATTGAAGTAATTGATTTAATATCATTGAAGTCAATTCGAGACAGCGCGTCCGCTCCTGAATTGTCTTTTCCTTTAATATGTTCTACAACAAAATCATATTCTTCTAGTTCCAGACGAATTCTCGTTAACCTGCTGGATGGGTTTTTTAAAGAATATAAATATGTTAACGGCTTATGATCACTACGTACTATAAATTTTAGTCCATATACATAGGGTCGAAAATGATTAATTGCCCATTGAATAGCTATTAGTTCCTGTTCTATTGGGGCTTTGTTCGATTCTCCCTTTGTAAAGGCACGTGACGCATATGATATTGGTAATTGCATACCATCTCTTTCCTGTGATAGTATTGCACCGCAAGCAATTTTACTTGCATCTGTTGTTATGTAAAAAGGTTTGTTGAAATCTGGGTATTGAAGGATATGCGGAGACAGTAGTGCTGTCTTAAGGTGCTGGAAGGCTTGTTCACAGCCAGCAGACCATATGAAAGGTTCTTTCTTTCTAGTTAGTTTACTTAAATGGACAGAATAGTATGCGAAACGTGTTATAAAGCGCCTGTAATAATTACAGAAGGCTACAAATCGACGAACCTCATCGCCATTTGTAGGTCTGGGGTAGTTTTTGATTGAATCATATTTGCTACTGTCTGGCAAAATACCCTTGTCAGTACATTTATGACCTAAATATGTTACTTCATGTCTGAAAAATGTGCATTTATCTGGATGCAATTTTAAATTACAATCTCGACATCTTTGGAAAACGGTTTCTAAATTCGTGAACATGTGTTTTATTGAACATCCTGTAACAATAACATCATCCATATATATAAATGTGTTTGATTGCGCTAAACCAGTAAACGCTAGGTTCATCATTCTTTGGAATGAATTTGGCGCTACTTTCAAACCATATGGTAAACGCTTGAAACGAAATGAACCATTTTCTGTTGAGAAAGAAGTAATGTCTCTTGACTTTTCGTTAAGTCCGATTTGATGAAATCCAGAGGTTAAATCTAAACAACAGAAAAATTTTGCTCTTCCTAATTGGTCTAATATATCCTCAATTCTGGGCAACGGAAACTTGTCAGCTATTAGTTTTTTATTTACCTGTCGATAATCTACCACTAAACGCCATCGTTTGTCAGGGTTATTGTGCAATGATTTATTCGGTACGAGCATAGTAGGGCTATTATAATTGGACATTGAAGGTTCGACTATTCCATCTTCCTGTAGCTTTGCAATTTGCCTTGCAATTTCATCCTTTTGTGAGTGTGGGGTACGATAATTTTTAATATAAACTGGATTTTCATCAGAAACTCTTAATTTTTGTGTATAAAAATTGTTTGTACTTATTTTATCACTTTCTAAAGCGAAAATATCAATATATTTCGAGCATAATTGAGTCAATTCAGATCTAACCATCTTAGGAAAATTTTTCGTTAACTTTTCCAATATTTTTTCCTTTCTAATTTTGTCAACATTGGACGTTTTAAGAATTTCATAATCAGACAGTTTTTCATAGGTTATTGAAACTTTATCTAAAAACATATTTTCAGAATTCGTGTTTACAATTCTCACGTATGGAAAATTTTTGGATACTATGCAGCCAGCCAAGTACACTCCATCTTGTAAAGTTTGACTTGGGACTATTAAATCAGAAACTTCGTTGCTAACTGTTATAGCTCTAAAAACTTCAGCCCGAGCTGGAAGTGTCATTGCACCATTGCCAAGACTTTCAAGTAGTGGTATATTTATGGGGTAATTTAAATTGTGTGGTCTTAACGAGAGAAAATTTGAGTTTGCCTCTTGTCCATATTGAATAGTAACATTATATGTTTTTAAAAAGTCTATGCCCAATATACCTTGGAAGGGTATTGGAAACGTATCTGAAATCACATGAAATCTGTGAGGAATAAGAAAGTTTTTCACTTTTAATTCAATTTCAATTGCCCCTAAAGACTTAATCATTCCTTGTCCGATTCCAGATATTTGGATAATCTTTTGTGTGTTGAACTTTAATGGGCCTAGTGCACCAATTTTAATAAGCGAGACATCTGCTCCGGTATCCACCAGCAATGTACCGAAATTATCATGGCCCGATATTTGGATTTCAATAAAACTACTTAAACTAAGATTTAAGTGAAATATTGATTTAATATCCCTATCGTGCCTATCTAATTTCGGTGATGACCCCCCGTATTTTGGGGGACGTCTCGTTTTCCGAGACATCCTGCGCCAATCTTACGATTCCTTGTTGGTGGTTGGATTGACCTCGATAGTTGTTACCTTGGCCTCCGCGTCGTTGATTGTTATAGCCATTACTGTTATAATTTCTAGGATTATCATTTCGACGCCAGGTTTGGCCGCGTCCGCGATTGTTGTTAAATCTGCGAATCCTATAGTTCTGGTTAGCCGAGCCACGCCGCTTAAAATAGAAGACTGAAGAATTTGAAGTGGAGGCCTCAGTACTAGCTTCTATGAATTTTGAAACGACTTCATTCAGAGATAGGAAGTTTCCTGTCTTAATGATGAGTTTAACTTCATCACTTGAGGCGTTTCGAGAAATGGCTTTGGCTGTATTTTGCTTTATTAATTGTTCAGCAATATTTTGGGGGTAACCTTCCCGTATATAGGCTCCACCTAGTTTCTTCGTAATTTCCTGTATTTCTTCTGCATATGTAGTAGCAGATTTTGAATTTTGTTTTATGTTCATTAGTTTCGAACACAGTAACTCAGACGATTCTCCTTTTACCGACGATTGCACTTTTGTCTTAATAGATTGGATGCTATTTTCATTTGTAATCAGGTTCCTCGCGTGTCCCTTCAATTTTGTTTTTATCACTTCTATTGCAATCCCCTCATGTGATTCCTTAATTCTGTCGATTAGTGTCAATGCATCGAGAAAACTTTGCAATTCATTTACATTACCATCAAATACGGGGACAATTTTTGTTGTTTTTCTTGGTCCATTTCTGTTTGTAAATTTTCCTTATCGCTATCGTCCAACTCAAAAATTTTCTCATCTACCTCACAAGCTAAAGTTAGTGGTACTTTAATTTTAATATTATGTCTATAAAAAACTTTAAGTAATCTATCCCTTAATGTGTGGAATATTTCGTTTGCTTCTTCTCTGTGAGAGTTAGAATACCTGTCATATTGTCCGTGTAGTGTTGCCCTAATAGCATTAAAGTTTTCGATTAAAATTTTAATATGTTTATCTAATGTTTCGGGTTTTATTGATCTATTTTGAGTTACACATTTATAGGATTGATTAAATTGGGTTTTTAATGTTTCCAAACTAGATATTATTGTTTCCCATTGAAAAATTTAAAAAAAATAAACACAATAAACTTACGGTCTAATCTTACATCTATATATATACTTGTTTATATTTCATCCATTGTCCATCCACTAGTTCGCAATAGATTATTTTTCATCTCTGGGTTTGTTGTATGCTGCTACCTTCACGTTGATATTAAGTTTGTGTTGTTGTGGTTCAGTTATGTATGTTGCGGTTTATTCAATTATGCTGAGGTTTATTTATTTATGCCATGTTAAAGTTTTTTTTTTTTTAATTTGTTGTCGCTGAGGTGTGTGGTTACCTCGTTTAAAAGTTTTGCATATTAACTTTATTATGTAAATAATGGCTATTAAAACTGCTGCTATTATTGAAACGATTTCTATATAACTCATTTTATTGTCTTGTTTTGAACTTTGATCGTTAACAACTTGTACATTGTGGCGTAGCATTTCTACCACTTCTTTTGTATCACTTCCTTCGTTAATTTTACCACCTTCATAACCGGCAATTAATATGGGAATTGACGCAAAAATTCTTGTCCACCACCCCATTTTATTAATGTTTGTATTATACTTTTACTTTTGAAAAATTGTCTTTGTCACTTTTTTTTTTTACACTTTTCACTTTCTATTTTATTTGGACCTTATTCAAATGCTCTTGGTCCTGTCACGGTCGCCATGTTAAGTTTGGGCAGCGAATGATAACACAAAACTACTCCCGTTCATTGCTTGATAAGCATTGTCTTTATTCATTTAAAATTACTATTTATACTTATTTCTTACAGCAATAAATCTTAACACTAAGCGAATATGAAGGTAAGAGAAAATACTCAATTACTTGTATGTAATTTGAAATACCAAAGTCGTTGCACTTAAATTGTGTCATTCATTATTCGAATGAAGATATATCATTTCAAATTCAAGTGTCAATGGCTTTATACAAGTATGACTCATCCATTGGGTATTTTCACTACACCTCCCTTTTTAAAGAGAAAGATCTTATAGAGATCATTGGCCAAGTGATGTCGATAAGAACTTTCTTTATACATATATTTTTTAAATATATTTTCACAAATATCTATTTAATATTTGCGTGATTTATTAATTAATGGATTTTACAAAGAATCTGCTTAAAATATCCTATAAGATATTAACATTAAATTGAGTTTATTTTAGTAGTTATTAGTGTATAGAGTGCGCAGTGCAGTATTTAATTTAAAGAAGAAAAAAGTAAATATATAATTATTAATTAATTATCATCTTTATTTGTTTACAATTTTAATATTTTCTTTATTAATTTTTTGCTTCTTCCCCTTTATCTTTATAAATACATTGTTTTTGTCATCAATTTCAATTACTTCAAATGGCCCTTTGTAAAGTGGTTCTAGTTTGTGTGGTGTGTGATTTTTAATCAAAACTTCTTGACCTATTGTAATGTCAGTATCGTTGCTATTTTGATCATGTATAAATTTTTGTCTTCGTTTTGTCTTGTCAACTAGGTGCTGTGCTCTTGTCAAAGCTGTATGCAGACGAAATTTTACTTCTTTTGAGTAATTATCAAAATCATATATGGTATCTATTTTATCGGTCGTTATTACCGGACTATGATTTGGTACGTTTGCAAAAATTAATTCAAAGGGGCAGTATCCATGCACTGTTGAGGGCGTTGTGTTAAAAGCATATGTAAAATACTTGACCCATTCATCCCAATCGTTTCTGGATGCTTGAATGTATGAGCGTATGTATTCATTAAATGTGCGATGCGATCTTTCAACTGTTCCAACTGTTTGATGGTGGTAAGGGGCTGATGTTGTTTTCTCAATTTTCAAAAGTATCATAAGTTCTGAAAGAACTTGATTGTTGTATTCAGTACCCATGTCACTGAGTATTTTGTTCATGGGACCATAAATTAGTATGAAATGTTCTATTAAAGCTTTAGCTAACGTTTTGGCATTTTTATTAGGTATCGGTACTGCCACTAGATATTTTGTTAGGTCACATATTATAGTTACAATATATTGATTTCCATTTTCCGATATAGGAAGAGGTCCTACGGTATCTATAATGACAGTTTGAAATGCTCTATGAGGTGTTGGGGTAATAATCATATCTGGTCTTATGTGTTTTGTAGTTTTATTGGTTTGACATTGAATACAATGCTTTACGTATTGGTTCACATCCTTAGTGATATTTTTCCAATAATATAATTGGCGAGCTTTTTAAGTAGCCTGGTTGTTCCAGGATGCCCACCGAAAAGGAGGTTGTCATGAAATTTCTTCAATAAGTACTGTTGTTCATTTTTGTCTGTTATTATGCATATTTTTGGAGTTAGCGCTATTTGCAATTTGTCCAAGTGTTGATTGGCTTTTTCCTTAAATATTTCAATTGGTACGAGGGTAAATAAATTATCATTTAAATTCATCTGTATTTTGTTTAGATGTCTACTAATTGCTTCCTTTTCAAGGATTGGAAAGAATCGACCTAGATCGATATTTCCATTAGCAATAGTATTTCGTAAATTAATTTTCGGTGCTAGCCTACCTCGTTTAAAATAAAATGTGGGAATGCTCTTGTCTATATTTAACTTAAGTCTGATCCACTTTTTCACGCAATCGAAGCCAATAGTTTCGAAAGCTTTAGGCTTTTCCTGAATTATTTCAGTATCTTCTCTAATTTTCCTGTCAGTTGTTTTTTTAGATTGTGCACGTGTAGTTACCAATAAACAATTATCTATTGAAGTAATTGATTTAATATCATTGAAGTCAATTCGAGACAGCGCGTCCGCTCCTGAATTGTCTTTTCCTTTAATATGTTCTACAACAAAATCATATTCTTCTAGTTCCAGACGAATTCTCGTTAACCTGCTGGATGGGTTTTTTAAAGAATATAAATATGTTAACGGCTTATGATCACTACGTACTATAAATTTTAGTCCATATACATAGGGTCGAAAATGATTAATTGCCCATTGAATAGCTATTAGTTCCTGTTCTATTGGGGCTTTGTTCGATTCTCCCTTTGTACAGACACGTGACGCATATGATATTGGTAATTGCATACCATCTCTTTCCTGTGATAGTATTGCACCGCAAGCAATTTTACTTGCATCTGTTGTTATGTAAAAAGGTTTGTTGAAATCTGGGTATTGAAGGATATGCGGAGACAGTAGTGCTGTCTTAAGGTGCTGGAAGGCTTGTTCACAGCCAGCAGACCATATGAAAGGTTCTTTCTTTCTAGTTAGTTTACTTAAATGGACAGAATAGTATGCGAAACGTGTTATAAAGCGCCTGTAATAATTACAGAAGGCTACAAATCGACGAACCTCATCGCCATTTGTAGGTCTGGGGTAGTTTTTGATTGAATCATATTTGCTACTGTCTGGCAAAATACCCTTGTCAGTACATTTATGACCTAAATATGTTACTTCATGTCTGAAAAATGTGCATTTATCTGGATGCAATTTTAAATTACAATCTCGACATCTTTGGAAAACGGTTTCTAAATTCGTGAACATGTGTTTTATTGAACATCCTGTAACAATAACATCATCCATATATATAAATGTGTTTGATTGCGCTAAACCAGTAAACGCTAGGTTCATCATTCTTTGGAATGAATTTGGCGCTACTTTCAAACCATATGGTAAACGCTTGAAACGAAATGAACCATTTTCTGTTGAGAAAGAAGTAATGTCTCTTGACTTTTCGTTAAGTCCGATTTGATGAAATCCAGAGGTTAAATCTAAACAACAGAAAAATTTTGCTCTTCCTAATTGGTCTAATATATCCTCAATTCTGGGCAACGGAAACTTGTCAGCTATTAGTTTTTTATTTACCTGTCGATAATCTACCACTAAACGCCATCGTTTGTCAGGGTTATTGTGCAATGATTTATTCGGTACGAGTATAGTAGGGCTATTATAATTGGACATTGAAGGTTCGACTATTCCATCTTCCTGTAGCTTTGCAATTTGCCTTGCAATTTCATCCTTTTGTGAGTGTGGGGTACGATAATTTTTAATATAAACTGGATTTTCATCAGAAACTCTTAATTTTTGTGTATAAAAGTTGTTTGTACTTATTTTATCACTTTCTAAAGCGAAAATATCAATATATTTCGAGCATAATTGAGTCAATTCAGATCTAACCATCTCAGGAAAATTTTTCGTTAACTTTTCCAATATTGTTTCCTTTCTAATTTTGTCAACATTGGACGTTTTAAGAATTTCATAATCAGACAGTTTTTCATAGGTTATTGAAACTTTATCTAAAAACATATTTTCAGAATTCGTGTTTACAATTCTCACGTATGGAAAATTTTTGGATACTATGCAGCCAGCCAAGTACACTCCATCTTGTAAAGTTTGACTTGGGACTATTAAATCAGAAACTTCGTTGCTAACTGTTATAGCTCTAAAAACTTCAGCCCGAGCTGGAAGTGTCATTGCACCATTGCCAAGACTTTCAAGTAGTGGTATATTTATGGGGTAATTTAAATTGTGTGGTCTTAACGAGAGAAAATTTGAGTTTGCCTCTTGTCCATATTGAATAGTAACATTATATGTTTTTAAAAAGTCTATGCCCAATATACCTTGGAAGGGTATTGGAAACGTATCTGAAATCACATGAAATCTGTGAGGAATAAGAAAGTTTTTCACTTTTAATTCAATTTCAATTGCCCCTAAAGACTTAATCATTCCTTGTCCGATTCCAGATATTTGGATAATCTTTTGTGTGTTGAACTTTAATGGGCCTAGTGCACCAATTTTAATAAGCGAGACATCTGCTCCGGTATCCACCAGCAATGTACCGAAATTATCATGGCCCGATATTTGGATTTCAATAAAACTACTTAAACTAAGATTTAAGTGAAATATTGATTTAATATCCCTATCGTGCCTATCTAATTTCGGTGATGACCCCCCGTATTTTGGGGGACGTCTCGTTTTCCGAGACATCCTGCGCCAATCTTACGATTCCTTGTTGGTGGTTGGATTGACCTCGATAGTTGTTACCTTGGCCTCCGCGTCGTTGATTGTTATAGCCATTACTGTTATAATTTCTAGGATTATCATTTCGACGCCAGGTTTGGCCGCGTCCGCGATTGTTGTTAAATCTGCGAATCCTATAGTTCTGGTTAGCCGAGCCACGCCGCTTAAAATAGAAGACTGAAGAATTTGAAGTGGAGGCCTCAGTACTAGCTTCTATGAATTTTGAAACGACTTCATTCAGAGATAGGAAGTTTCCTGTCTTAATGATGAGTTTAACTTCATCACTTGAGGCGTTTCGAGAAATGGCTTTGGCTGTATTTTGCTTTATTAATTGTTCAGCAATATTTTGGGGGTAACCTTCCCGTATATAGGCTCCACCTAGTTTCTTCGTAATTTCCTGTATTTCTTCTGCATATGTAGTAGCAGATTTTGAATTTTGTTTTATGTTCATTAGTTTCGAACACAGTAACTCAGACGATTCTCCTTTTACCGACGATTGCACTTTTGTCTTAATAGATTGGATGCTATTTTCATTTGTAATCAGGTTCCTCGCGTGTCCCTTCAATTTTGTTTTTATCACTTCTATTGCAATCCCCTCATGTGATTCCTTAATTCTGTCGATTAGTGTCAATGCATCGAGAAAACTTTGCAATTCATTTACATTACCATCAAATACGGGGACAATTTTTGTTGTTTTATCTATGACATCGTCTTCTGTTCGTGTCATGATGATTGTTCTTATTTCTTGGTCCATTTCTGTTTGTAAATTTTCCTTATCGCTTTCGTCCAACTCAAAAATTTTCTCATCTACCTCACAAGCTAAAGTTAGTGGTACTTTAATTTTAATATTATGTCTATAAAAAACTTTAAGTAATCTATCCCTTAATGTGTGGAATATTTCGTTTGCTTCTTCTCTGTGAGGGTTAGAATACCTGTCATATTGTCCGTGTAGTGTTGCCCTAATAGCATGCTACCTTCACGTTGATATTAAGTTTGTGTTGTTGTGGTTCAGTTATGTATGTTGCGGTTTATTCAATTATGCTGAGGTTTATTTATTTATGCCATGTTAAAGTTTTTTTTTTTTAATTTGTTGTCGCTGAGGTGTGTGGTTACCTCGTTTAAAAGTTTTGCATATTAACTTTATTATGTAAATAATGGCTATTAAAACTGCTGCTATTATTGAAACGATTTCTATATAACTCATTTTATTGTCTTGTTTTGAACTTTGATCGTTAACAACTTGTACATTGTGGCGTAGCATTTCTACCACTTCTTTTGTATCACTTCCTTCGTTAATTTTACCAACTTCATAACCGGCAATTAATATGGGAATTGACGCAAAAATTCTTGTCCACCACCCCATTTTATTAATGTTTGTATTATACTTTTACTTTTGAAAAATTGTCTTTGTCACTTTTTTTTTACACTTTTCACTTTCTATTTTATTTGGACCTTATTCAAATGCTCTTGGTCCTGCCACGGTCGCCATGTTAAGTTTGGGCAGCGAATGATAACACAAAACTACTCCCGTTCATTGCTTGATAAGCATTGTCTTTATTCATTTAAAATTACTATTTATACTTATTTCTTACAGCAATAAATCTTAACACTAAGCGAATATGAAGGTAAGAGAAAATACTCAATTACTTGTATGTAATTTGAAATACCAAAGTCGTTGCACTTAAATTGTGTCATTCATTATTCGAATGAAGATATATCATTTCAAATTCAAGTGTCAATGGCTTTATACAAGTATGACTCATCCATTGGGTATTTTCACTACACCTCCCTTTTTAAAGAGAAAGATCTTATAGAGATCATTGGCCAAGTGATGTCGATAAGAACTTTCTTTATACATATATTTTTAAAATATATTTTCACAAATATCTATTTAATATTTGCGTGATTTATTAATTAATGGATTTTACAAAGAATCTGCTTAAAATATCCTATAAGATATTAACATTAAATTGAGTTTATTTTAGTAGTTATTAGTGTATAGAGTGCGCAGTGCAGTATTTAATTTAAAGAAGAAAAAAGTAAATATATAATTATTAATTAATTATCATCTTTATTTGTTTACAATTTTAATATTTTCTTTATTAATTTTTTGCTTCTTCCCCTTTATCTTTATAAATACATTGTTTTTGTCATCAATTTCAATTACTTCAAATGGCCCTTTGTAAAGTGGTTCTAGTTTGTGTGCTGTGTGATTTTTAATCAAAACTTCTTGACCTATTGTAATGTCAGTATCGTTGCTATTTTGATCATGTATAAATTTTTGTCTTCGTTTTGTCTTGTCAACTAGGTGCTGTGCTCTTGTCAAAGCTGTATGCAGACGAAATTTTACTTCTTTTGAGTAATTATCAAAATCATATATGGTATCTATTTTATCGGTCGTTATTACCGGACTATGATTTGGTACGTTTGCAAAAATTAATTCAAAGGGGCAGTATCCATGCACTGTTGAGGGCGTTGTGTTAAAAGCATATGTAAAATACTTGACCCATTCATCCCAATCGTTTCTGGATGCTTGAATGTATGAGCGTATGTATTCATTAAATGTGCGATGCGATCTTTCAACTGTTCCAACTGTTTGATGGTGGTAAGGGGCTGATGTTGTTTTCTCAATTTTCAAAAGTATCATAAGTTCTGAAAGAACTTGATTGTTGTATTCAGTACCCATGTCACTGAGTATTTTGTTCATGGGACCATAAATTAGTATGAAATGTTCTATTAAAGCTTTAGCTAACGTTTTGGCATTTTTATTAGGTATCGGTACTGCCACTAGATATTTTGTTAGGTCACATATTATAGTTACAATATATTGATTTCCATTTTCCGATATAGGAAGAGGTCCTACGGTATCTATAATGACAGTTTGAAATGCTCTATGAGGTGTTGGGGTAATAATCATATCTGGTCTTATGTGTTTTGTAGTTTTATTGGTTTGACATTGAATACAATGCTTTACGTATTGGTTCACATCCTTAGTGATATTTTTCCAATAATATAATTGGCGAAGCTTTTTAAGTAGCCTGGTTGTTCCAGGATGCCCACCGAAAAGGGGGTTGTCATGAAATTTCTTCAATAAGTACTGTTGTTCATTTTTGTCTGTTATTATGCATATTTTTGGAGTTAGCGCTATTTGCAATTTGTCCAAGTGTTGATTGGCTTTTTCCTTAAATATTTCAATTGGTACGAGGGTAAATAAATTATCATTTAAATTCATCTGTATTTTGTTTAGATTTCTACTAATTGCTTCCTTTTCAAGGATTGGAAAGAATCGACCTAGATCGATATTTCCATTAGCAATAGTATTTCGTAAATTAATTTTCGGTGCTAGCCTACCTCGTTTAAAATAAAATGTGGGAATGCTCTTGTCTATATTTAACTTAAGTCTGACCCACTTTTTCACGCAATCGAAGCCGATAGTTTCGAAAGCTTTAGGCTTTTCCTGAATAATTTCAGTATCTTCTCTAATTTTCCTGTCAGTTGTTTTTTTAGATTGTGCACGTGTAGTTACCAATAAACAATTATCTATTGAAGTAATTGATTTAATATCATTGAAGTCAATTCGAGACAGCGCGTCCGCTCCTGAATTGTCTTTTCCTTTAATATGTTCTACAACAAAATCATATTCTTCTAGTTCCAGACGAATTCTCGTTAACCTGCTGGATGGGTTTTTTAAAGAATATAAATATGTTAACGGCTTATGATCACTACGTACTATAAATTTTAGTCCATATACATAGGGTCGAAAATGATTAATTGCCCATTGAATAGCTATTAGTTCCTGTTCTATTGGGGCTTTGTTCGATTCTCCCTTTGTAAAGGCACGTGACGCATATGATATTGGTAATTGCATACCATCTCTTTCCTGTGATAGTATTGCACCGCAAGCAATTTTACTTGCATCTGTTGTTATGTAAAAAGGTTTGTTGAAATCTGGGTATTGAAGGATATGCGGAGACAGTAGTGCTGTCTTAAGGTGCTGGAAGGCTTGTTCACAGCCAGCAGACCATATGAAAGGTTCTTTCTTTCTAGTTAGTTTACTTAAATGGACAGAATAGTATGCGAAACGTGTTATAAAGCGCCTGTAATAATTACAGAAGGCTACAAATCGACGAACCTCATCGCCATTTGTAGGTCTGGGGTAGTTTTTGATTGAATCATATTTGCTACTGTCTGGCAAAATACCCTTGTCAGTACATTTATGACCTAAATATGTTACTTCATGTCTGAAAAATGTGCATTTATCTGGATGCAATTTTAAATTACAATCTCGACATCTTTGGAAAACGGTTTCTAAATTCGTGAACATGTGTTTTATTGAACATCCTGTAACAATAACATCATCCATATATATAAATGTGTTTGATTGCGCTAAACCAGTAAACGCTAGGTTCATCATTCTTTGGAATGAATTTGGCGCTACTTTCAAACCATATGGTAAACGCTTGAAACGAAATGAACCATTTTCTGTTGAGAAAGAAGTAATGTCTCTTGACTTTTCGTTAAGTCCGATTTGATGAAATCCAGAGGTTAAATCTAAACAACAGAAAAATTTTGCTCTTCCTAATTGGTCTAATATATCCTCAATTCTGGGCAACGGAAACTTGTCAGCTATTAGTTTTTTATTTACCTGTCGAAATTTCTACCACTAAACGCCATCGTTTGTCAGGGTTATTGTGCAATGATTTATTCGGTACGAGCATAGTAGGGCTATTATAATTGGACATTGAAGGTTCGACTATTCCATCTTCCTGTAGCTTTGCAATTTGCCTTGCAATTTCATCCTTTTGTGAGTGTGGGGTACGATAATTTTTAATATAAACTGGATTTTCATCAGAAACTCTTAATTTTTGTGTATAAAAGTTGTTTGTACTTATTTTATCACTTTCTAAAGCGAAAATATCAATATATTTCGAGCATAATGGAGTCAATTCAGATCTAACCATCTCAGGAAAATTTTTCGTTAACTTTTCCAATATTGTTTCCTTTCTAATTTTGTCAACATTGGACGTTTTAAGAATTTCATAATCAGACAGTTTTTCATAGGTTATTGAAACTTTATCTAAAAACATATTTTCAGAATTCGTGTTTACAATTCTCACGTATGGAAAATTTTTGGATACTATGCAGCCAGCCAAGTACACTCCATCTTGTAAAGTTTGACTTGGGACTATTAAATCAGAAACTTCGTTGCTAACTGTTATAGCTCTAAAAACTTCAGCCCGAGCTGGAAGTGTCATTGCACCATTGCCAAGACTTTCAAGTAGTGGTATATTTATGGGGTAATTTAAATTGTGTGGTCTTAACGAGAGAAAATTTGAGTTTGCCTCTTGTCCATATTGAATAGTAACATTATATGTTTTTAAAAAGTCTATGCCCAATATACCTTGGAAGGGTATTGGAAACGTATCTGAAATCACATGAAATCTGTGAGGAATAAGAAAGTTTTTCACTTTTAATTCAATTTCAATTGCCCCTAAAGACTTAATCATTCCTTGTCCGATTCCAGATATTTGGATAATCTTTTGTGTGTTGAACTTTAATGGGCCTAGTGCACCAATTTTAATAAGCGAGACATCTGCTCCGGTATCCACCAGCAATGTACCGAAATTATCATGGCCCGATATTTGGATTTCAATAAAACTACTTAAACTAAGATTTAAGTGAAATATTGATTTAATATCCCTATCGTGCCTATCTAATTTCGGTGATGACCCCACGTATTTTGGGGGACGTCTCGTTTTCCGAGACATCCTGCGCCAATCTTACGATTCCTTGTTGGTGGTTGGATTGACCTCGATAGTTGTTACCTTGGCCTCCGCGTCGTTGATTGTTATAGCCATTACTGTTGTAATTTCTAGGATTATCATTTCGACGCCAGGTTTGGCCGCGTCCGCGATTGTTGTTAAATCTGCGAATCCTATAGTTCTGGTTAGCCGAGCCACGCCGCTTAAAATAGAAGACTGAAGAATTTGAAGTGGAGGCCTCAGTACTACCTTCTATGAATTTTGAAACGACTTCATTCAGAGATAGGAAGTTTCCTGTCTTAATGATGAGTTTAACTTCATCACTTGAGGCGTTTCGAGAAATGGCTTTGGCTGTATTTTGCTTTATTAATTGTTCAGCAATATTTTGGGGGTAACCTTCCCGTATATAGGCTCCACCTAGTTTCTTCGTAATTTCCTGTATTTCTTCTGCATATGTAGTAGCAGATTTTGAATTTTGTTTTATGTTCATTAGTTTCGAACACAGTAACTCAGACGATTCTCCTTTTACCGACGATTGCACTTTTGTCTTAATAGATTGGATGCTATTTTCATTTGTAATCAGGTTCCTCGCGTGTCCCTTCAATTTTGTTTTTATCACTTCTATTGCAATCCCCTCATGTGATTCCTTAATTCTGTCGATTAGTGTCAATGCATCGAGAAAACTTTGCAATTCATTTACATTACCATCAAATACGGGGACAATTTTTGTTGTTTTATCTATGACATCGTCTTCTGTTCGTGTCATGATGATTGTTCTTATTTCTTGGTCCATTTCTGTTTGTAAATTTTCCTTATCGCTTTCGTCCAACTCAAAAATTTTCTCATCTACCTCACAAGCTAAAGTTAGTGGTACTTTAATTTTAATATTATGTCTATAAAAAACTTTAAGTAATCTATCCCTTAATGTGTGGAATATTTCGTTTGCTTCTTCTCTGTGAGGGTTAGAATACCTGTCATATTGTCCGTGTAGTGTTGCCCTAATAGCATGCTACCTTCACGTTGATATTAAGTTTGTGTTGTTGTGGTTCAGTTATGTATGTTGCGGTTTATTCAATTATGCTGAGGTTTATTTATTTATGCCATGTTAAAGTTTTTTTTTTTTAATTTGTTGTCGCTGAGGTGTGTGGTTACCTCGTTTAAAAGTTTTGCATATTAACTTTATTATGTAAATAATGGCTATTAAAACTGCTGCTATTATTGAAACGATTTCTATATAACTCATTTTATTGTCTTGTTTTGAACTTTGATCGTTAACAACTTGTACATTGTGGCGTAGCATTTCTACCACTTCTTTTGTATCACTTCCTTCGTTAATTTTACCAACTTCATAACCGGCAATTAATATGGGAATTGACGCAAAAATTCTTGTCCACCACCCCATTTTATTAATGTTTGTATTATACTTTTACTTTTGAAAAATTGTCTTTGTCACTTTTTTTTTACACTTTTCACTTTCTATTTTATTTGGACCTTATTCAAATGCTCTTGGTCCTGCCACGGTCGCCATGTTAAGTTTGGGCAGCGAATGATAACACAAAACTACTCCCGTTCATTGTTTGATAAGCATTGTCTTTATTCATTTAAAATTACTATTTATACTTATTTCTTACAGCAATAAATCTTAACACTAAGCGAATATGAAGGTAAGAGAAAATACTCAATTACTTGTATGTAATTTGAAATACCAAAGTCGTTGCACTTAAATTGTGTCATTCATTGTTCGAATGAAGATATATCATTTCAAATTCAAGTGTCAATGGCTTTATACAAGTATGACTCATCCATTGGGTATTTTCACTACACCTCCCTTTTTAAAGAGAAAGATCTTATAGAGATCATTGGCCAAGTGATGTCGATAAGAACTTTCTTTATACATATATTTTTTAAATATATTTTCACAAATATCTATTTAATATTTGCGTGATTTATTAATTAATGGATTTTACAAAGAATCTGCTTAAAATATCCTATAAGATATTAACATTAAATTGAGTTTATTTTAGTAGTTATTAGTGTATAGAGTGCGCAGTGCAGTATTTAATTTAAAGAAGAAAAAAGTAAATATATAATTATTAATTAATTATCATCTTTATTTGTTTACAATTTTAATATTTTCTTTATTAATTTTTTGCTTCTTCCCCTTTATCTTTATAAATACATTGTTTTTGTCATCAATTTCAATTACTTCAAATGGCCCTTTGTAAAGTGGTTCTAGTTTGTGTGCTGTGTGATTTTTAATCAAAACTTCTTGACCTATTGTAATGTCAGTATCGTTGCTATTTTGATCATGTATAAATTTTTGTCTTCGTTTTGTCTTGTCAACTAGGTGCTGTGCTCTTGTCAAAGCTGTATGCAGACGAAATTTTACTTCTTTTGAGTAATTATCAAAATCATATATGGTATCTATTTTATCGGTCGTTATTACCGGACTATGATTTGGTACGTTTGCAAAAATTAATTCAAAGGGGCAGTATCCATGCACTGTTGAGGGCGTTGTGTTAAAAGCATATGTAAAATACTTGACCCATTCATCCCAATCGTTTCTGGATGCTTGAATGTATGAGCGTATGTATTCATTAAATGTGCGATGCGATCTTTCAACTGTTCCAACTGTTTGATGGTGGTAAGGGGCTGATGTTGTTTTCTCAATTTTCAAAAGTATCATAAGTTCTGAAAGAACTTGATTGTTGTATTCAGTACCCATGTCACTGAGTATTTTGTTCATGGGACCATAAATTAGTATGAAATGTTCTATTAAAGCTTTAGCTAACGTTTTGGCATTTTTATTAGGTATCGGTACTGCCACTAGATATTTTGTTAGGTCACATATTATAGTTACAATATATTGATTTCCATTTTCCGATATAGGAAGAGGTCCTACGGTATCTATAATGACAGTTTGAAATGCTCTATGGGGTGTTGGGGTAATAATCATATCTGGTCTTATGTGTTTTGTAGTTTTATTGGTTTGACATTGAATACAATGCTTTACGTATTGGTTCACATCCTTAGTGATATTTTTCCAATAATATAATTGGCGAAGCTTTTTAAGTAGCCTGGTTGTTCCAGGATGCCCACCGAAAAGGGGGTTGTCATGAAATTTCTTCAATAAGTACTGTTGTTCATTTTTGTCTGTTATTATGCATATTTTTGGAGTTAGCGCTATTTGCAATTTGTCCAAGTGTTGATTGGCTTTTTCCTTAAATATTTCAATTGGTACGAGGGTAAATAAATTATCATTTAAATTCATCTGTATTTTGTTTAGATGTCTACTAATTGCTTCCTTTTCAAGGATTGGAAAGAATCGACCTAGATCGATATTTCCATTAGCAATAGTATTTCGTAAATTAATTTTCGGTGCTAGCCTACCTCGTTTAAAATAAAATGTGGGAATGCTCTTGTCTATATTGAATAGTAACATTATATGTTTTTAAAAAGTCTATGCCCAATATACCTTGGAAGGGTATTGGAAACGTATCTGAAATCACATGAAATCTGTGAGGAATAAGAAAGTTTTTCACTTTTAATTCAATTTCAATTGCCCCTAAAGACTTAATCATTCCTTGTCCGATTCCAGATATTTGGATAATCTTTTGTGTGTTGAACTTTAATGGGCCTAGTGCACCAATTTTAATAAGCGAGACATCTGCTCCGGTATCCACCAGCAATGTACCGAAATTATCATGGCCCGATATTTGGATTTCAATAAAACTACTTAAACTAAGATTTAAGTGAAATATTGATTTAATATCCCTATCGTGCCTACCTAATTTCGGTGATGACCCCCCGTATTTTGGGGGACGTCTCGTTTTCCGAGACATCCTGCGCCAATCTTACGATTCCTTGTTGGTGGTTGGATTGACCTCGATAGTTGTTACCTTGGCCTCCGCGTCGTTGATTGTTATAGCCATTACTGTTATAATTTCTAGGATTATCATTTCGACGCCAGGTTTGGCCGCGTCCGCGATTGTTGTTAAATCTGCGAATCCTATAGTTCTGGTTAGCCGAGCCACGCCGCTTAAAATAGAAGACTGAAGAATTTGAAGTGGAGGCCTCAGTACTAGCTTCTATGAATTTTGAAACGACTTCATTCAGAGATAGGAAGTTTCCTGTCTTAATGATGAGTTTAACTTCATCACTTGAGGCGTTTCGAGAAATGGCTTTGGCTGTATTTTGCTTTATTAATTGTTCAGCAATATTTTGGGGGTAACCTTCCCGTATATAGGCTCCACCTAGTTTCTTCGTAATTTCCTGTATTTCTTCTGCATATGTAGTAGCAGATTTTGAATTTTGTTTTATGTTCATTAGTTTCGAACACAGTAACTCAGACGATTCTCCTTTTACCGACGATTGCACTTTTGTCTTAATAGATTGGATGCTATTTTCATTTGTAATCAGGTTCCTCGCGTGTCCCTTCAATTTTGTTTTTATCACTTCTATTGCAATCCCCTCATGTGATTCCTTAATTCTGTCGATTAGTGTCAATGCATCGAGAAAACTTTGCAATTCATTTACATTACCATCAAATACGGGGACAATTTTTGTTGTTTTATCTATGACATCGTCTTCTGTTCGTGTCATGATGATTGTTCTTATTTCTTGGTCCATTTCTGTTTGTAAATTTTCCTTATCGCTTTCGTCCAACTCAAAAATTTTCTCATCTACCTCACAAGCTAAAGTTAGTGGTACTTTAATTTTAATATTATGTCTATAAAAAACTTTAAGTAATCTATCCCTTAATGTGTGGAATATTTCGTTTGCTTCTTCTCTGTGAGGGTTAGAATACCTGTCATATTGTCCGTGTAGTGTTGCCCTAATAGCATGCTACCTTCACGTTGATATTAAGTTTGTGTTGTTGTGGTTCAGTTATGTATGTTGCGGTTTATTCAATTATGCTGAGGTTTATTTATTTATGCCATGTTAAAGTTTTTTTTTTTTAATTTGTTGTCGCTGAGGTGTGTGGTTACCTCGTTTAAAAGTTTTGCATATTAACTTTATTATGTAAATAATGGCTATTAAAACTGCTGCTATTATTGAAACGATTTCTATATAACTCATTTTATTGTCTTGTTTTGAACTTTGATCGTTAACAACTTGTACATTGTGGCGTAGCATTTCTACCACTTCTTTTGTATCACTTCCTTCGTTAATTTTACCAACTTCATAACCGGCAATTAATATGGGAATTGACGCAAAAATTCTTGTCCACCACCCCATTTTATTAATGTTTGTATTATACTTTTACTTTTGAAAAATTGTCTTTGTCACTTTTTTTTTACACTTTTCACTTTCTATTTTATTTGGACCTTATTCAAATGCTCTTGGTCCTGCCACGGTCGCCATGTTAAGTTTGGGCAGCGAATGATAACACAAAACTACTCCCGTTCATTGTTTGATAAGCATTGTCTTTATTCATTTAAAATTACTATTTATACTTATTTCTTACAGCAATAAATCTTAACACTAAGCGAATATGAAGGTAAGAGAAAATACTCAATTACTTGTATGTAATTTGAAATACCAAAGTCGTTGCACTTAAATTGTGTCATTCATTGTTCGAATGAAGATATATCATTTCAAATTCAAGTGTCAATGGCTTTATACAAGTATGACTCATCCATTGGGTATTTTCACTACAATGGCGCCAAATATCTTGGGCTCCATCTGGACGGAAAGCTCACATAGCAGTTAACAAAACTGTTCTGGTTAATTGGTAGCAACTCACAAGTATATCTAGACAACAAACTTCTAATATATAAAGCAATTGTTAAGCCAATATGGTCACATTCTAATGTACTCGTGAACGAACTGAGGAGTAATACCAGAACAAAATATAGGTTGAAAAGATTCGCTTCATCATTAATTACATAATAAAATATTATTGGTAACATTAAACTGTCCTAAAAATACTAACCTAAAAGAGGTACAGCAATGGCTGTTTCGTCTACAAATAAATATGTAATTGTCATAAATTATTGCTAATATCCAGAAAGGTGCCAAATAAATTGATTTTGCAAAAAAAATAATAAAAAAATATGAACTCCCTCCCGAATAAACCGAAGAAAGCCATACCTAGGTGTTGCGGGCGGTTGGAAAATTTGTGGACCAGAAGCTACCTGGCCCAGATGGAATCCGTGGGCTCAAAACCGCAGCTGCACTGAATTCAGAATCACTGAGGAAAATGTACAATGCCCATTTGAGAGAAGGTCTTCTCCCAAAGCGGTTGAAAAGGCAACGACTGATCCTGGCGCTGAAAGCCAATAAACCAAGAAGGACCCCTCACTCTGCATGTTAGACCCGGTATTGTAGAGTCTATTCGCAGTTGGAAGAATAATAAAAACGCGTGTAACCAATTCAACGACAGTTGCAGAACAGTTTATTAATTCAATATAATGTATAAAAAGAGAAAAGGAGATAAAGCAAAAACATAAGAAGACAGTGTTGGATAGTTAGTAATTACTATCAGTGTTTGATAGTTATTCATTTTCAACACTTTCCCTGAAAAACTATTAAATTCAAGGTACTTAAATTTGTATTAAAGAAAGGTTATACTGATCCTAATGAATTCGTGAATGAAGTATGTTTAGCAGCAGTTACTCCTTTGGTCAAAACATCGGCAATCATTTGATCGGTGGCGAGGTAGTTGAGTTTTACTTGTTTTGACTGAATTTTTTCACGGATGAATTTGGCCTTAATATCCATATGTTTGGTTCGTGCTGAATACGAGTTGTTTGTTGCTAAATGGATCGCGCTCTTGTTGTCACAATTGAGTATCATTTCGTTCGATGCATTCGGAACAAGCTCGCGTTCTAATCGCTTGAGTCACACCGACTCTTGAATCGCTGCGACAACCGACATAAGTTCGGCTTCTGTGGATGAAAGCGCAACCGTGTGTTGCCGCTTCGAAGACCATGAAACCGCTGCGTTCTGGAAAGTAAACACATAGCCAGTTGTTGAACGCCTATCGTCGATGTCGCCGGCCCAGTCTGCGTCGCAGTAGCCAGTTATATCAGCAGACTTTTTCTGATACACAAGCCCTTTATTTATCGTTCCTTTTAGGTACCGCATTACACGTTTCACAGCGGCCCAATGTGCTTTCCCTGGATTAGTGCCGAAACGACTAAGCATATTTACTGCATAACATATATCAGGACGTGTAATTTGCGAAGCAAAAAGTAAACATCCTATAGCCTGCATATAGGGAACTTCCGACATGTCTTGCATTTCATCATCGCTTGTTGGACTCATTTTTGATGTTAGTTTTTGATTGACGTCGACAGGTGTAGCAATCGGGTTGCATTCATGCATGTTGAAGCGTTGCAATACATCAGCGATGTATTGTGATTGGTCAATAGTTATTGAGCCATTCGACTTGTTTCGAGTTATGCGAATGCCCAATACAGACGACGCCTTTCCCATATCCTTCATTTTGAATTTGGTTGCCAACTGCTGTTTCATACCTGTGACCAAAGCCATGTCATTTGAAAATAGCAACACATCGTCTACATAAATTGCGACAAAAAGCAATTGTGTATTTTTCACAGAATAATAAACACACTGGTCAACCTCACTACGCTCCAAGCCGAGACTATTAAGGACTTCGTTAAATTTTTCATTCCACACTCTGCTAGACTGTTTAAGCCCATATAGTGACTTTTTCAGTTTGCATACACGCCCAGAACCATCATTGAAACCCCTAGGTTGGGCCATGTAAATTTCCTCTTGGAGCTCGCCGTTAAGAAACGCAGTAACAGCATCCATCTGGTGCACGATCAGTTCATATTTTGCTGCCAGGGCAAGCAAGAGACGAATGGACGTATATCGAACTACGGGTGCAAACGTTTCCTCGTAGTCAACGCCCTTTTGCTGGGAAAAAGCTTTTACCACTACCCTTGCTTTGTAACGTTTCAGCTCACCATCAGCACTCGTTTTGGTTTTAAAAACCCACTTCGAACCCATTGTCTTTTTTCCAGGTGGCAATTCAGTTAAACTCCAAGTATTATTTACTTTCAGCGAAGATAATTCATCGTTCATGGCTGCCTTCCATTGTTCAGCATTAGAACACGACAGCGCATATTCAACGGTAACTGGATCACTTGAAAGTGCGTCTACGGCACATAAATTATAGGTTGGTGTTGGCTTATCACGAATGCGTTCTGAACGACGGACTTCGTCCTCTTCAATGCATGTTATATCGACTTCGGGAACAAATGTTGGATCGTCATCGGCTTCTAACTCTGTTGTGGATTCGTCATCGGCTTCTAGCTCTCAACGTTGGACACACAGCTTCGGATTTTGTAAAAGTTGTCAATTCCAGCGAATTTTCTCCAGCCAGTTGTTCGAGGGACGCTTCCTCCCCTGAATTGGCAACGTCTGCATCCAAATCAACAACGAGTGACTGCAAAAGGTTGTCTGTGATTTCTGTTGCGTTCAGCCCATCTTCAACAAAAACTACATCACGGCTTATGACGATTTTTTTTGTGGCCGGGTTGAATAATCGGTATGCTTTTGACTCGCTGCTATACCCAACCAAAATACACTCTATCGATTTTGCGTCCAATTTAGTGCGTTTCTCCTTTGGCATGTGTGCCATCGCTTTGCACCCAAAAACGCGCAGGTGTTTTAAATTTGGCTTCTCGTCTGACCATATTTCGTGAGGACTGCGGGCTTCACCTCTGCACGGTACAAGATTCAGCAAATGCGCGGCAGTTACAGCAGCTTCAGCCCAAAATTTTTCTCCCAAACCAGCATCTAACAGCATGCAGCGCGTTCGTTCTACAATCGTGCGATTCATTCGCTCAGCGACGCCATTTTGTTCGGGCGTATACGGCGCTGCTTTCTGATGCAATATTCCACTAGTTTTCATCAAATGTTTAAAGTGCTTATTCACATATTCCGTGCCATTATCAGTGCGAAGAATTTTTATTTTTCGCGAACACTGATTCTCAACAAGAGTTTTGAACGCTACAAATTCGGTGAAAACGTCTGATTTGTTTTTTATTGGCACTGCAAATACTTTTCGGGAATAGTCATCAACGAATGTTAGCAAATAAACCGCGCCGGAAAATGATTTTGTCTTTAGCGGGCCCATTACGTCCGAATGGATTAGATCAAGCACATTTTCTGCTCGTTTTCCAGTGTCTTTAAACGAGGCTCTTGTTTGTTTGCCTTTGATGCACACAACGCACTTGTCGCGTTTACCTGCCTTGAATTCAATACCATCTGATGATTTTTTAACAATTTGTAGATTTTCGTCACAAAATATTGCCAAACCGGCGATGCCATAAATCATAAGAATTCGCGACAGACATTGCCTTTTCGGTTTTTAAAGTAGGTTCACGAGCTATGCAGTTTAAATGATATAAGTCATTGACAACATTCGCGGTTGCTATTAATTCTGAGTCTTTATCAAAAATTTTGCAAGTTTCTTTTTCAAACACCACACGATTTCCGTTATTTGTCATTTGACGAACTGACAACAAGTTTGCACATAGTTCAGGCACATACTCAACGTTTTTTACCAATGCATTTGTTTTTGTTTTTCCAGTTGAGAGCAGTAATTTTACATCCCCCGCACACTGCACTGAGACTTTGTCTTTATTAGCAACTATGACGTCTTTGTTTGTTACCGGTTGCTTATTTATCAAATTGTTGTTGTCGTTTGTCATGTGTGCACTCGCGCCCGAGTCTACGAACCACTCATTAGCATTGTTGTTGTTCACAAGCAAAGAAGCATACAGTACTTTTTCACTACTTTGTTTCTCTTTAAAGTTTTTGACATTCTTTTTGCTTCTACAATTTTTTGCAAAATGTCCCACTTGTTTGCAGTTGTGGCACCGAAATTTTTTTGATATCTCTTTAAAGTTTTTCGAATATAGAGCACTATCAGCACTTTTGCCATCAAATTTAGCATCTTGCAAGAGAAGATTTTTCACAACGTCGACAGTTAATTTCGTTTTTGAATTTTCAATCGCTAATACTAGAGCACGAAATTCGTCGGGTAATCCCGCTAGCATAAGTGATGTCACTTCTTCGTCAATTTTCAATCCGGCATTTTGCACCTTCAATGACGTCATGACCATCGTGTTAATATATTCTTGCACTGAATCAAAATCTGAAAGTTTCAATTGCACTAAGGTTTTCAACAATTCCACTTTTCTTGTTAATCCACTGTCCTCATAAGCTGCTAGTAGTGAATCCCAGGCTTCTTTTGCCGTTTCTGCCGTCGCAATGTGCGCAAAATTAATCGGCTCGATCATTAGCGTGATCTCAGCAAGCGCACGTTGGTTTTGATCACAATCTTTTTCTGTCGGTTTGTCACTCAATCCAGCTTCGATTATTTTCCAGGACCCTTTAATCACTAGATAAGATTTAGCATGTCGCTTCCACACATCGAAATTTTCACGTCCACGCAATTTTTCGAAAGGAAACGATAACGAGAGAGAACTAGAAATTTTTTTTATTTTTTTTTTTATAAAAAAAAAAATAAAACCGAATTGAAGACTGTAACTATTTATATTCCGCGTATAATTATTTCATAGACAAAAGGCCCATAACCTATTGTAGAGTCTATTCGCAGTTGGAAGAATAATAAAAACGCGTGCAACCAATTCAACGACAGTTGCAGAACAGTTTATTAATTCAATATAATGTATAAAAAGAGAAAAGGAGATAAAGCAAAAACATAAGAAGACAGTGTTGGATAGTTAGTAATTACTATCAGTGTTTGATAGTTATTCATTTTCAACACTTTCCCTGAAAAACTATTAAATTCAAGGTACTTAAATTTGTATTAAAGAAAGGTTATACTGATCCTAATGAATTCGTGAATGAAGTATGTTTAGCAGCAGTTACTCCTTTGGTCAAAACATCGGCAATCATTTGATCGGTGGCGAGGTAGTTGAGTTTTACTTGTTTTGACTGAATTTTTTCACGGATGAATTTGGCCTTAATATCCACATGTTTGGTTCGTGCTGAATACGAGTTGTTTGTTGCTAAATGGATCGCGCTCTTGTTGTCACAATTGAGTATCATTTCGTTCGATGCATTCGGAACAAGCTCGCGTTCTAATCGCTTGAGTCACACCGACTCTTGAATCGCTGCGACAACCGACATAAGTTCGGCTTCTGTGGATGAAAGCGCAACCGTGTGTTGCCGCTTCGAAGACCATGAAACCGCTGCGTTCTGGAAAGTAAACACATAGCCAGTTGTTGAACGCCTATCGTCGATGTCGCCGGCCCAGTCTGCGTCGCAGTAGCCAGTTATATCAGCAGACTTTTTCTGATACACAAGCCCTTTATTTATCGTTCCTTTTAGGTACCGCATTACACGTTTCACAGCGGCCCAATGTGCTTTCCCTGGATTAGTGCCGAAACGACTAAGCATATTTACTGCATAACATATATCAGGACGTGTAATTTGCGAAGCAAAAAGTAAACATCCTATAGCCTGCATATAGGGAACTTCCGACATGTCTTGCATTTCATCATCGCTTGTTGGACTCATTTTTGATGTTAGTTTTTGATTGACGTCGACAGGTGTAGCAATCGGGTTGCATTCATGCATGTTGAAGCGTTGCAATACATCAGCGATGTATTGTGATTGGTCAATAGTTATTGAGCCATTCGACTTGTTTCGAGTTATGCGAATGCCCAATACAGACGACGCCTTTCCCATATCCTTCATTTTGAATTTGGTTGCCAACTGCTGTTTCATACCTGTGACCAAAGCCATGTCATTTGAAAATAGCAACACATCGTCTACATAAATTGCGACAAAAAGCAATTGTGTATTTTTCACAGAATAATAAACACACTGGTCAACCTCACTACGCTCCAAGCCGAGACTATTAAGGACTTCGTTAAATTTTTCATTCCACACTCTGCTAGACTGTTTAAGCCCATATAGTGACTTTTTCAGTTTGCATACACGCCCAGAACCATCATTGAAACCCCTAGGTTGGGCCATGTAAATTTCCTCTTGGAGCTCGCCGTTAAGAAACGCAGTAACAGCATCCATCTGGTGCACGATCAGTTCATATTTTGCTGCCAGGGCAAGCAAGAGACGAATGGACGTATATCGAACTACGGGTGCAAACGTTTCCTCGTAGTCAACGCCCTTTTGCTGGGAAAAAGCTTTTACCACTACCCTTGCTTTGTAACGTTTCAGCTCACCATCAGCACTCGTTTTGGTTTTAAAAACCCACTTCGAACCCATTGTCTTTTTTCCAGGTGGCAATTCAGTTAAACTCCAAGTATTATTTACTTTCAGCGAAGATAATTCATCGTTCATGGCTGCCTTCCATTGTTCAGCATTAGAACACGACAGCGCATATTCAACGGTAACTGGATCACTTGAAAGTGCGTCTACGGCACATAAATTATAGGTTGGTGTTGGCTTATCACGAATGCGTTCTGAACGACGGACTTCGTCCTCTTCAATGCATGTTATATCGACTTCGGGAACAAATGTTGGATCGTCATCGGCTTCTAACTCTGTTGTGGATTCGTCATCGGCTTCTAGCTCTGTTATGGACTCGAGCAACGTTGGACACACAGCTTCGGATTTTGTAAAAGTTGTCAATTCCAGCGAATTTTCTCCAGCCAGTTGTTCGAGGGACGCTTCCTCCCCTGAATTGGCAACGTCTGCATCCAAATCAACAACGAGTGACTGCAAAAGGTTGTCTGTGATTTCTGTTGCGTTCAGCCCATCTTCAACAAAAACTACATCACGGCTTATGACGATTTTTTTTGTGGCCGGGTTGAATAATCGGTATGCTTTTGACTCGCTGCTATACCCAACCAAAATACACTCTATCGATTTTGCGTCCAATTTAGTGCGTTTCTCCTTTGGCATGTGTGCCATCGCTTTGCACCCAAAAACGCGCAGGTGTTTTAAATTTGGCTTCTCGTCTGACCATATTTCGTGAGGACTGCGGGCTTCACCTCTGCACGGTACAAGATTCAGCAAATGCGCGGCAGTTACAGCAGCTTCAGCCCAAAATTTTTCTCCCAAACCAGCATCTAACAGCATGCAGCGCGTTCGTTCTACAATCGTGCGATTCATTCGCTCAGCGACGCCATTTTGTTCGGGCGTATACGGCGCTGCTTTCTGATGCAATATTCCACTAGTTTTCATCAAATGTTTAAAGTGCTTATTCACATATTCCGTGCCATTATCAGTGCGAAGAATTTTTATTTTTCGCGAACACTGATTCTCAACAAGAGTTTTGAACGCTACAAATTCGGTGAAAACGTCTGATTTGTTTTTTATTGGCACTGCAAATACTTTTCGGGAATAGTCATCAACGAATGTTAGCAAATAAACCGCGCCGGAAAATGATTTTGTCTTTAGCGGGCCCATTACGTCCGAATGGATTAGATCAAGCACATTTTCTGCTCGTTTTCCAGTGTCTTTAAACGAGGCTCTTGTTTGTTTGCCTTTGATGCACACAACGCACTTGTCGCGTTTACCTGCCTTGAATTCAATACCATCTGATGATTTTTTAACAATTTGTAGATTTTCGTCACAAAATATTGCCAAACCGGCGATGCCATAAATCATAAGAATTCGCGACAGACATTGCCTTTTCGGTTTTTAAAGTAGGTTCACGAGCTATGCAGTTTAAATGATATAAGTCATTGACAACATTCGCGGTTGCTATTAATTCTGAGTCTTTATCAAAAATTTTGCAAGTTTCTTTTTCAAACACCACACGATTTCCGTTATTTGTCATTTGACGAACTGACAACAAGTTTGCACATAGTTCAGGCACATACTCAACGTTTTTTACCAATGCATTTGTTTTTGTTTTTCCAGTTGAGAGCAGTAATTTTACATCCCCCGCACACTGCACTGAGACTTTGTCTTTATTAGCAACTATGACGTCTTTGTTTGTTACCGGTTGCTTATTTATCAAATTGTTGTTGTCGTTTGTCATGTGTGCACTCGCGCCCGAGTCTACGAACCACTCATTAGCATTGTTGTTGTTCACAAGCAAAGAAGCATACAGTACTTTTTCACTACTTTGTTTCTCTTTAAAGTTTTTGACATTCTTTTTGCTTCTACAATTTTTTGCAAAATGTCCCACTTGTTTGCAGTTGTGGCACCGAAATTTTTTTGATATCTCTTTAAAGTTTTTCGAATATAGAGCACTATCAGCACTTTTGCCATCAAATTTAGCATCTTGCAAGAGAAGATTTTTCACAACGTCGACAGTTAATTTCGTTTTTGAATTTTCAATCGCTAATACTAGAGCACGAAATTCGTCGGGTAATCCCGCTAGCATAAGTGATGTCACTTCTTCGTCAATTTTCAATCCGGCATTTTGCACCTTCAATGACGTCATGACCATCGTGTTAATATATTCTTGCACTGAATCAAAATCTGAAAGTTTCAATTGCACTAAGGTTTTCAACAATTCCACTTTTCTTGTTAATCCACTGTCCTCATAAGCTGCTAGTAGTGAATCCCAGGCTTCTTTTGCCGTTTCTGCCGTCGCAATGTGCGCAAAATTAATCGGCTCGATCATTAGCGTGATCTCAGCAAGCGCACGTTGGTTTTGATCACAATCTTTTTCTGTCGGTTTGTCACTCAATCCAGCTTCGATTATTTTCCAGGACCCTTTAATCACTAGATAAGATTTAGCATGTCGCTTCCACACATCGAAATTTTCACGTCCACGCAATTTTTCGAAAGGAAACGATAACGAGAGAGAACTAGAAATTTTTTTTATTTTTTTTTTTATAAAAAAAAAAATAAAACCGAATTGAAGACTGTAACTATTTATATTCCGCGTATAATTATTTCATAGACAAAAGGCCCATAACCTATTGTAGAGTCTATTCGCAGTTGGAAGAATAATAAAAACGCGTGCAACCAATTCAACGACAGTTGCAGAACAGTTTATTAATTCAATATAATGTATAAAAAGAGAAAAGGAGATAAAGCAAAAACATAAGAAGACAGTGTTGGATAGTTAGTAATTACTATCAGTGTTTGATAGTTATTCATTTTCAACACCCGGCAGGAAAAATTCTGGATCGAATAATTTGATATTGGATCGCTGACGCAATTGCAGAATCTGGAGGGCTCTCAAAATGGCAGTATGGCTTTGGAAAAGCGAAATCCACAGTGGACGTCATCAACGAACTTGTCTAGGTGGCCAAAGAAGCGATCCAGGGGAAACGATGTATGGCTGGAACCTTACATGTCAAAAACGCTTTCAACTTAGCTGGGAACGCATAGTCGGCGCTGTCAAAATCATCGAATACCCGGACGACATAGCATTGGTAATTACAGCGCAATATCTGGCGGAAATAGTAGCAGAGGCTAACCGAAATGTGGCTACCGTCGAGAGGCTTCTTGGAATAATCCCCAACGTGGGAGGACCAAGGCAGCGGAAAAGGCAAGGTTGTCAGATCCGTTAATATTTATGGGGCGCCAATATGTTTTTTTAATTCCATGTGCTTATTTATTGTATCTTCTAGCAA
Organism: Clusia tigrina; assembly: GCA_920105625.2. NCBI lineage: Eukaryota > Metazoa > Arthropoda > Insecta > Diptera > Clusiidae > Clusia > Clusia tigrina. The sequence goes on from OV050032.1 coordinate 57,678,220, forward strand.
TAGACTAACAATAAGCATAGGCAAATCTTACAAACTAATTAATTAACAATAATAACCTTGCCAGTGCTTAGTGTATTTTAAAGATCAGTGTTCTATGTATATTAGTTACTACAATAAAATAAATAAAATATTTAAACTGCAAGTAATTGTAGTGCTGCCGTTTCAGTCCGTTTTAGGCGACTAGGGACCCTATTATATACCAGGGTTCTAGCTAGGTGGTTTGGATGACTTTTAATCTTTTGCGTATATTTCCGGTAGGAATCATTGATTTCTTTTTCACGATTGGTGTATTCAGGTTGTTGTGAATATTAATGTTTTTAATGAACCAAGGTGCTTCTGAGAATTTTGGATTGTGCTCTTTGTATTAATTATATATTAGAGTTGGTTGCGCCACCCCACAACTGGCTCCCGTAAGTCCAAATTGGTTTTATAATAGCTTTGTACAAGAGTATTTTGTACTCTAAACTCAATCTGGATTTATTGTGCATTTGGGGTAAAGACATCCCTTAGATGTTCTGCGAAAACAGCAGACTTTTCTTCATCACTTCTTATCCATTTCCCGTTTGCTGTTCAAATGGGTGGAATTCCGCGCAGCAGGTCACATGGTAAGGTGATTTATCACTGACAGGGCATGGAAGCTTTCGGGCATGCCTGCACAGGTGTCACTTGGAGCAACCCCCCACGCAAACTGTGGAGGTACAGGGATAGAGGATGTCAGACATACTGTTACATAAGTGTAAAATTGGTATGGCTGGTAGCTACTTTAGTATTTCATATGTGAAAAGGTCGAAACTCACGCCTTATTATATTCAAGTTTTTTGATTTCCGCAGTCAATTCTCGTTTTTTTATAAGGGGGAATTATGCAATTCGTCATGTTCCGTAATTTTTATTATTTCATCCCACTGGTCTTCATTTGGTTGAAATGTTTTAGGCATGTGATTTGCAAAAGCTTCTACTTTTTTTTCATTATTTTTAGACCATTTCTCATTACTAGTCCTTATCGCGTTGATATGATTGTTTGATTTCTTTAGGTGTCAATTTCCAAAGTCAGTAGTCTGACTGCTTATCAGCGCCTACTGTTGAAATATGTTTCTTAATCGATTCCTTTTTAATTATTCGAATAGTATTTTTTAAATTGTAGTAGCTTTGCTAATTTTTTTTACCTATAGGAGGATTGCGTTTGATGCCATCTTTTTCTGAGCTTTGTTTTAAAATTTATAAGATCTATGATTTATTTCTGATAGTTATCTCCCAACTTATTCTTTTATATGTTGAGGTATTCTTCCATCCTGAAATTAATATTTGTTTGACCAACTCAACACAATCATTTTCAAGTTGATCAGGTGTTAGAATTTTAGATGCAAAATTTACATTCACACCTATTATGGAATCCATCGGATGCTTGCGGCGGGACTTTTACTCACTTTTGGCACTTTTGCGATTATTGAAACCGCAGTCAATCCGGAGCTCATACAAATTTCAAGTGGTAATGCAGTTTAAAATCCACAGACATGGTAATATAGTTCACGGATCTTTTCTCAAAAATTAGCTATTATTTTTTTTTTATTTCCCTTTATTTCATACATTTGTCACCATTATATTGACACCTAGTACATGATTTCACAAATTGTTTGGAAATTAATATAAAAAAACACATTTTGGCCAGTGCCAAGAAGTGATACAACAGAAATTATTTACATTAATTACAATAATTCACTATAATTATATTATAACAATTTATGATCAATTATAATAAAATTTATGTTTATAATAATTATTTATATTAACATTTATAATACTACTACTGATGGTAGGATTTCCTAGTTCATTAGGTCGTTTGGTCGAGTTCTCTTTAAACGGCGCATGGTGGTTTCTTCTATATGTAACAACTCATTTATTTCTTCGTTATTATGCCCATGCAGTGTATCGTAGTGTTATGTGGATATCTTTTTGATCTCTTCGTCAATTCTTGTCCTATTTAGTTTCCGGTGTATATCTGCATTTGTTGTGTACCAACCAGACCTTATGATAACTCTTAATATTCTAGATTGCTGTTGTTGAATTTTTTCTATGTGTGACCGCTTTGCCGTTCCCCATACTTGGAGTCCGTACGTCCAAATTGGCTTTATTAAACACTTGTATAACTGAAACTTGTTGTTAATTGTGAGTTTAGATTGCTTACCCATTAACCAATATAGTTGCCTTAATTTTTCCTTTACTTGTTTCGTTTTTTGTTTGATGTGGTAGTGCCAATTTAGCTTTGAGTCCATGTGTATGCCAAGGTATTTAGTAGTAGACCCTATTTTTATATCTTTATTGTTTATTTTAATAGGTATTAGGTAAAATTTTATTTTAGTTGTAAAAATTATTTGTACAGTCTCATCTTCATTAATTTTCAAGCACCATTTATCAAACCATTCCTTAACATTCTCTGTGTATATCTGCAGATTTGCAGTCGCAGTATTTAGATTTTTGTCAGATGCTAAGAGGATTGTGTCGTCATCAAAGGTAGTAATTGTGGTATTCAGTTCTTTTGGTCTGAGGTATATATAACAAATAGCAGAGGTCCTAAAATACACTCTTGAGGAACTCCAGCTGTTGTAAGATGAATAGACGAACACTCTTCATTATATTTGACGTAAAAGTAACGATCACTAAGATAACTTCCAACAATCATATAGTAGTCAAGTGGCAGCATCCTCTTCAATTTATGCAGCAGTCCTTTATGCCATACTTTGTCAAATACTTTTGCAACGTCCATGAATACAGCAACGCAGTACCGCTTATATTCTACGGCTGTTTCAATTTTGTTTGTTATACGGTGTATCTGTTGAATTGTTGAATGTCGTTTTCTGAAGCCGAATTGATGATTTTGTATAATGTTTTTATTGTCAAGGATCTGGCTAAGTCTATCATGTAATAGTTTTTCAGCAACTTTAGAGATTATGGGAAGTAGGCTAATTGGTCTATACGACGAAGCAGTTGTAGCATCTTTTCCCTGCTTCCCTGGTGCTTTTTTGTGGTTTATTCGTTTTTTAATGCAATTAATTATTTCTGTTGTGTTTGTTTTTTTTATTTTGGTTGCAATGTCTATATTTAACTCATTGCCTGTTTCAATATATTTATCTTCGTCATTTGATAGGACTTTTTCAAAGTATTTAGCCAATGCAGTTGCTTTTTCTTCATTGGTAGTAGCCCATGAGTTGTCATCTTTCCGTAGTGGTGGCTGATACCTTATCTGAGTTTTTAATTTCTTTGTGCATTTCCATAATGAGTAGTTCGTATCCTGGGTAGGCGTCAAGTTTTTTAGGTAATTTTCAACTTCTATATTTTGTCTTTTAGTTAATATTTTCTTGAGTTTTTTGCAGGCTATATTTAAATTGTGTTTATCCTCAGGCGATCTAGTTAGCTGCCACCTCTTTCTCAGCTTTCTCTTCTCAATAATTTGCTTTCTTATGAAAATATCCGTTGTAGGTTTATTTCTTCTAAATTTATGCTGTTGGCTTGATTTGATTCCTGCGTCGAGGACCACATCGTCGAAGTGAATAATGGCACTTTCAATGTCTAATTGTGTTTTCAGTGTGATAGACGTATTCAGTTGATTTTCAATATGCTGTCTATACTCATTCCAGTTTGTTTTGTGGTTAAAAATCTTAGCTATTGGTTCTATGGGTTTGATGTCAGTTGTGTAGTCAAGTATTATCGGAGAGTGGTCCGAAGAAAGTTCAAAACAAGCTTTAATTTTTAATTGCTTACACTTTATGTTTTTTGTTATGCTAAAGTCGATTACATCTGGTATATTTTTTCTATATGTTGGCCAGTATGTGGGTTCACCTGAGCTTAAAAATCTGCAGTTATTTTTGTTTATAGCATTAATCAGATTTCATCCTTTTTTATTGGTTAGCCTAGATCCCCAGTCAGTGTGTTTTGCATTCAGATCTCCTGCTGCAATGAATCTTACGCCAAGCGTCTTTATGTAGTCACCATATTGATCCGTCGTTATTAGGTGTCTGGGGGGACAGTAAACTGAGAAAATGAGTATTGTCCCACTTGTATCCTCAATTTGCACAGTAGTAGATTGAATATGAGGTGTTGCATATGGTTGCCGTTAATTATGTTTTAATAGTGAATTTATTATGATAGCTGTCCCTCCACGAGCTTTACCATCAGGATGATCTGGCACATAAATTTTATATCCAGGAAATACTAAATAGCTTTTGTTCGTAAAATGTGTTTCTGAAACTAGTGCTATATCAATTTTCTTGTCAGACAAAAATTGCTTCAATTCAAGATAATGTTTTGTTAGGCATTCCAGGCTACAATTATTAAACTATTACTTTCGTGCATTTAAGCTTGTTAGTAACATTGAATATCTTTAAGTTCATTAATATCACTATCGTTTGGATTTTTTGTATTTTCTTCAGTTTTATTTGGATTTGACGACCCTGCAATTTCGGCATAGCTTACGCCTGGTTGAACTACTGATACATCCATATTTTTGGTCTGTAGTAATAATGGATCCTTTCTGCGTAAAGATGGAAACCTTTGAATTTTTAAGGCTTTGTATATTTCATAGACTTTGTAGTTTGCAGTATGATTTCCGCCACAGAGGGCACATTTAATTTCAGCTGCGTTGGTTATTTTTTTTTGACATTCACTTGCTAGATGCTTTCCAGCGCATTTCACACATACTGGATCGCTTGTACAGTCGTTTTTTGTATGTCCGTATTTTTGGCATTTAGTGCATTGCGCGACTTCTCTTTTATGATGAGGTGCCTCAAAAGCTACTATGCAATGCATTAATTTGTTAATATTGTAAATATCTTTATTGTTAGTATTTGTTTCTAGTTCTATGCTAAACAGTGATAGCGGTTTTTTTGTTGTCCGTTGAGTTATGTTAATTATGTTTAAAACTTTGTGACCGTTTTCGCCAAGCTCATTTTTAATTTCTTCTTGGTCTGCAGAGGGGTGCATATTGCGAAAAATGACTTTGAAACCCCTTTCATTTTTGGGTTTAAATGTGTATAGCTTAGTACCTTTTTGCTTTAGCATTTGGAATATTTCGGTGTATGTTTCCCCAGTCATTCCATTGAACTCGTACTTCATTGTTTGCTAATATTTTAAACTCAAAGTTATTGTCTGCAACAGCGGATAGCGCATTGTTAAATATCTTAATGCACTCTACGCTTTGTACGTGGTTTGTTTAAAACTTTTTTTTTCGGAATATTTATTTTTTTTCAGGACTCCTTTTGTCAAGTTGTCCACTGAGCGAGGGTTCAGCAGGTTCGTCTTCATCAACTGTCAAAACAGCAAATTTGTTTTTACTTTCCGAATTAGTATCGCTCAACCAGTAGTTTGATAATTTACTTTGGCTTGGGTTTTTTGCTATTTATTGTTTTTTGTTACTGTTTGGCGTTCTTTTCGCTTTATCTGTCGTGGGTGAGGTTCGTGCTCTCTTTGGTAGCGATTGCAGTTGACTTACCTGCACGGCTTTTGGCGGAATTTGCACACAAGCAGAATAACATGTTGATGTCGCAGTTGTAGTCGAGAAGGTAGTTGTTGTATCGTAAGTAGAGAAGGCAGATGATGTTGTTGCTCACGAATTTGTTGTAGTTGTCGCACAACCCACTGCTATATTGGAGCAGGACATTACTGGAGGTTTGCCATGGGCACTCCACGAAGAGCGAACATTAGTGTTAATAGGATGTTAATGGATCTCGTTCTCTCCCACGGGGAGAGCGCTGCACACTCATGACGATTATTGACTATAGTTTATTTATTAGTTTATTTTAATTTTATTTATTATTATTTTTGATATATTTTAATCTTTTTTAATATTATAAAGAATGTAAAATATCACGAAAACAAAATTTGGTGTGGTAACTCTAGTCACTTATTATAGCCAGAGTCCACTGTGGCAACACCACACACAACCGGGATTATTTTATTTGTTGTCTCTTTCAACTTTGAAATCATATATGTATATAACAGTTCCTTTGTTTGTTTGATTGTTTATTTATCACATTTAATAAATTTAAAATTAGTTATTATAAGTATTTAGATTATCTAAACAGAACCGGACACTTTCTTGAAAACTTGCACTTTCGTTTAGCGTCTCTTTCGCGGGATTTGTAAAATTAGTTATTTGGATTTAAACAACGATAAATGTCACAAGGGCGGAGCTCGTGAGTTTACACGTCCGTTTTGATAAAAAAGAAAGTTCATGAGATATTAAACAAAAGCAATCGAGTGGTAATGTAGTATGTAGCAGCTGTTGGTTTCTGCGTTCTTCATACGAGGCATGGTTTATATTCGAGTGCATCAAAATTCGGAAGCGAAACTAGTTTCGAGCATTGAGACCGTGGATTCACGTGTTGGCGCACCAGGAGCAACTAATCAATTGCTCAAATCATAGTTTTTCAAAATGTTGTGTGTTTATTTTTCGTAAAAGTTTAAGTCTAATTTTTATAATTCTTTTTATAAATCCCGTGGCTGGGCGCATTGATATTTTGTGCAGGCAGCTTAACGCAAGGAGTCTGAATTTAGAGAAATTATATTACTTGAAATTTTTGAGAAGCATGGTTTCAGGATGATGTTTTTGGATGCCCATTATGGCATTAAAGACTACAAATTAATAAGGAGTGATAGACTGAATAGGAGAGGGGGTGATGAAGCAATATACTGCAAAACTTGATGTTTAGTTGCTAAGCTTGTCTAATGGGTTTGACATTGAGTTTTTGAATGTTAAAATTTATGATGGTGGTACAAACATTTCTCTATCTTGTGTATATACCCCTAATAGAACATGTAAACTTGAACCTTTTTTTTTTAGCTGTCCAATAATTTGGCTGATTATGATCGCTTTGTGATTTGTGGCGATAACAATGTGAATCTGCTATGATAGTAGTGTTAGGAATAAATTATATGAGCTCGTAGCGACTGCTGAATTATCTGTAGTAAACTCGGGTGTACCTACTCGTTATGGAAATAATGTCAACCCTAGTTTGCTTGATTTCTTTCTGGTATCTGATGTCTCATTGATTTGTTTTTTGATCAAATCTCTTATTTCCGATCATGATTTAATTTTTTTTACCTTAAACATAACACTGTGCCGTGATGCTCTGCCGGATTTTTTTCATATCGTGACTTTATGCTATTGATTATGAATCACTATTCTGTGAAATGAGTCGAGTACAGTGCGATGAATGCTGGTGTCAAGCCTCTGTGGATGATAAGTTGGACTTGTTTGTTGGTTACATTGACAGGATTTTTTATCAATATGTCCCCATTCGTTCAGTGGCAATTCAGAATGTTTCTTGTCCATGGTACTCTAAGCAAGTTAAATTGGCCATTAGAATGCGAAATAAATTGCATGCTAAATGGAAAAATAAGCCTACTTTAGATAATTGGAATCTATTTAGGGTTGCTCGAAACAAAAATGTATTTATTGTTCGTCAATCTAAAATAAATTTTTACAATTCCAAGTTGAAAAGTTCCCTTTCTATCAAGCTACTTTGGAGGAATTTGAGGAACCTTGGAGTACGTAGTAGTGATAGTACAGTCTGAAAGTTGGATCCTAGTATTATGTGTGATGCCTTTGCTTCCACGGGATCATGTGGCTCGGTTTCTCCGCCTGCTCTTGGAATGTTTAGTTCCCCCACGTCTACATTTCAGTTCTGCTGTGTCTGTGAGGCTGATGTGGGGCGATATCTGATGAGGGTTAAGTCAAATGCAATTGGTGAGGATGGCTTGCCGATTAAGTTTCTTAAGATTATATTACCATTTGTTTTTAGTCCTTTAACCCACATTATTAATCATTGCTTTACGACTTCGTGCTTTCCTAGTGTTTGGAAAGTTGGTATCGTTATTCCAGTAGCTAAGAAATCCTCTGCATCGGACCCAGGTGATTTTAGACCTATTAGTATTTTAACTTCTCTATCAAAAGTTTGTGAATCACTCATGGCTGAGCAAATTTCAGGCTACTGTCATCAAAATAATCTTTTCTCTCCATTGCAGTCTGGTTTTAGATCGGGGCACAGTTGTGCGACTGCTATGCTTAAGGTTATGGATGATATTCGGGTAATGTATGACCAAAGTCTTCTTACTTTTCTATGTCTCCTGGGTTTCTCTAAGGCTTTTGATAACGTTACTCATTCCTTGCTCTGTTTAAAATTAAAGCGGTAAGAATGCAGCGAGTAAAGGTGGGCAATATCTATTCTGATTATAAGCATGTTTTTTCGGGTGTTCCACAGGGATCGATTCTTGACCCACTCCTGTTTACCATATTTTCAAATGACATTTTCTCGGTGTGTAAATATACATGTATATGCGGATGACTTGCAGATTTATCTTTCTCGGCGCATTGAGTATATTGATGACTTGAGTCTTAAAATGAATGAAGATCTAAATTCTATATTTGATTGGTCAAAAAGAAATGGACTTTTCCTAAACCAGTTAAATATATATACATATATATATATATATATATATATATATATATATATATATATATATATATATATATATATATATATATATATATATATATATATATATATATATATATATATATATATATATATATATATATATATATATATATATATATATATATATATATATATATATATATATATATATATATATATATATATATATATATATATATATATATATATATATATATATATATATATATATATATATATATATATATATATATATATATATATATATATATATATATATATATATATATATATATATATATATATATATATATATATATATATATATATATATATATATATATATATATATATATATATATATATATATATATATATATATATATATATATATATATATATATATATATATATATATATATATATATATATATATATATATATATATATATATATATATATATATATATATATATATATATATATATATATATATATATATATATATATATATATATATATATATATATATATATTATATATATATATATATATATATATATATATATATATATATATATATATATATATATATATATATATATATATATATATATATATATATATATATATATATTATATTATTATATATATATATATATATATATATTATATATATATATATATATATATATATATATATATATATATATATATATATATATATTAATATATATATATATATATATATATATATATATATATATATATATATATATATATATATATATATATATATATATTATATATATATATATATATATATATATATATATATATATATATATATATATATATATATTATATATATATATATATATATATATATATATATATATATATATATATATATATATATATATATATATATATATATATATATATATATATATATATATATATATATATATATATATATATATATATATATATATATATATATATATATATATATATATATATATATATATATATATATATATATATATATATATATATATATATATATATATATAT
>OV050032.1:57690765-57750227 GCA_920105625.2 Clusia tigrina
GTGATGATGAGGTATTCTGTGAAAGTCTTCCATTCTCAGATATCGACGTGCCGGGTGCTGAACAAAGACCTGAACCTGAGCAAAGTTTTATAAGTAACAGACTACGTAGTAAATCGACGAATCTCGACGTAAACAACGGTAACCAGCATAGCCAATCTAAATCGCCTAACACATTTGTAGCTGAGGGACACCTTTTTGTGGCGAGCAGCCAAACCCCAACGAATTATCAGCAAGCAAGAAGCTGCAAAGAAGCCAAAGAATGGAAACAGGTAATGGATGAGGAAATCAATTCACTCAATGCACTATGGTCCAGAAGTCGATTTTTTTGGCATAAAATCGTAGAGAAGAGATATTTGGCTTAACTTTCGCATGTTGGTAACTAATAGCTAGTTAATTTGAAAAAAATGAAAAAATCGGAAATTGGGGGCGTGGCACTCCCTCCCCTCATATAGTGCACTATGGCCCAAACGACTTAAAATTCGCATGTTGTTAGCGAATAGCTAGCCAATGCAAAAAAATAAAAAAAAATAAATTGGGGGCGTGGCACATCTCCCCTGATTCAATTTTAAATACAAAATAAGTTACAATTGAAAACAAGTATATGTATACATAATTTTATTGAAATAACACAAATGTGGCTTTATTTTAAGTAAATTCATTTGAAATAAAAAGAAAAATCATTGGATTACTAAAGAACTTATATCCAATAATCAGAGACATTTACCAAATACATCACTCCGAATCATTAGACCAATATTCTGCATCTAAGACCAGCGGGTAATCTTCAACGTCTGATCTGCAAAAAGTCGAATATCTTTAAATGGGGCAAAAACGGGCAAAAGTAACATATATAACCGTGAAGGTCAGACTCTTACCTTTCACCTAACACAAAAGTTGAGGACAATGCAGGACAATACACATAACTTTTACTCCACGAAACAAAAACAAATCCAATTTTTCCTAAAAAAAAAAGTGGTTACACAAAACATTCAAATCTAAAATTATTCGACCTTAATCTACTTTTCTCTTTATTTAATTCACAAAAGCAAACCTTTATTATTGTTTTCCATTATTAAAAAACGAAGTTTTTATAATATTTTTTTCTTTTCACTAGCTCTTTTTGTTTACAATTTTTAACACAATTAAAATTACCGATTCCAATATGCCAACTTTGACCGGTTATGGAAAGAACAGGGTTACCCCCTCAACATTTTTTTAGGGGAAATTTGAAAGAGTGGAATATACCCAACAATATGGCATACCCCTTCTTTCTAAACATTACAAAAAATTTTTTGAATTTATGCCAAAAAAATCGACTTCTGGACCATAGTGCAATGGCAAAAAAACGTGGTTTTTGACTGAACTACCAAAAGAAGCTAAAGTCATCAGCACAAGATGGGTATACACGATCAAAGATACTACTGAAAATGAAGAAAAACGATACAAAGCAAGATTAGTAGCTCGTGGATTTACTCAGGAATACGGGATTGATTATTTGGAGACTTTTAGTCCTGTGGCCAAGTTTACGTCGATAAGGGCTATCCTTTGTATAGCGGCAACGGAACAATTGAAATTGAAGCAGTTTGACATCAAAACAGCTTTTTTGTATGGTGACATCCTGAAGGATATTCAGACAACACGGGGCGAGTTTGTAAATTGCTGAAAAGTTTATATGGATTAAAACAAGCCTCAAGATGTTGGAATAAGACTTTTTCAACAATGCTTAAAACATTCAGTCTGGTGGCAAGTAAAGCTGATAATTGCGTCTTCAGTAACAAAGCTGGTGCAAAAAGATTGCTAATGGCTATTTACATCGATGATGGGCTAGTTGCGGCAGAAGATGAGGCAGACATAGATAAGCTATTAGCATTTCTAAAGCATTCATTCAGCATAAAAGTGTTCGAGGCTAGACATTTTCTTGGACTAGAAATTCGACAGTTGGCAGATGGCAGTCTACATGTAAACCAACATGGTTATGCAGAAAAGTTAATGAAGAAGTTCAACATGGATCAAGCCGATCCAGTTAGTACGCCCTGTGATATTTCGACAACTGGGCTAACATTAGCTGATGGTGCAACAGTGTCGAGCTATCCGTATAGACAAGCGGTTGGTAGTTTGATGTATTTAATGCTAGCAACGAGACCAGACATAAGTTTTGCTGTTGGGTACGCTAGCAGATACCTGGAAAACCCGACAAATGCACATGTGAATGTCGTAAAGCGAATTTTCAAATATTTGAATGGCACAAAAGGGTATGGTATACTTTTTCCAACAAAAGATTCCTTTGTTTTAAATTGTTTTAGCGATGCCGACTATGCTGGTGACGTCACTACAAGAAAATCAACCAGTGGACTTGTTATTATGATGGGTTCAACGTGCATTGCATGGGCATCACAGAGACAACGCTGCGTTGCATTGTCTACTACCGAATCTGAATTTGTGGCAAGCTGCCAGGCCGTCAAAGAGCTTATGTGGATAAAACAACGTTTACATGATATACTTCCTGACGAATACCCAGAGACTAATCTGAATATGGACAATCAAGGAGCTATTAGATTAATTAAAAATCCAGAATATCATAAGCGAACAAAACATATTGATGTAAAATTTAATTTTATTAGAGAAGAATATGAAAACAATCTGTTTAATATTAATTATGTTTCATCAAATCAGCAAGTGGCAGATATTTTTACAAAGCCCTTAGGAAAAGAAAAATTTGTGCGTTTTAGACAACTCATGAATATTATTGAATTTAAAAAAAAAAAACTAAGATATTAATGAATCCTAAAAAGAAAAGGAAAAGAATTTATTTTTGATTTAAAATTTTGAAATTAAAATGAAATGTATGATAAAAGTGGGATTGTTAAGAATATTTATCACATTATATCCCACTGTGTTTACCTCCAATACTTCTACTGTATTTACTTCCAATACTACTTTACTTAAGTACACACATGCTACATGTACAAACATATGTATACTATTAATAAAGTTAGTTCTCTACAAACACTCAAACCTTTCGGTCTAGTTTTATCATAATGTGAATTGGAATATTTATGGTGAATTTAATGTTGGATTCTTGAAGTGAGATTATTTTTGGATTGTGGCGTTTGATTATTAGTAAGAGTTGATTATAGTTGTTAATGTAACCGTTAATGTTACATTGTATTATTGTTAATTACATTTGAGAGATAATTTATTTGAGTATAGTAATGTGAGTAGTGATTATAACTATTAACTTATCTTAAATTAATTAAACTCTACACAAGAAGAGCCATCGCCCATATATTCATATAAGTTATTTCTTTGTATGGTTTGAATATTTGTTTTAGCAGCGTTCGGCTCTTTCGATTTTACTTTTAGTTGTCTTTTTGGCAGCCTTCGGAAGAATTTGTAAGTTCTTTTTTGGCATTTGAATTTTTCCCTTGTGAACTCGAATTGGAAGTAATCGGGTCGTATTGGATAGCTGAATTGTTGTCTTGGTTGGTGGTTGTGGATAGCATAGATTGCTCAATTGTGTGATGGTTGAAGCGCATTGAATTCTTGGTGTTGTTTGAGTAGATATTAAGCTTTTGTCTTCATAAGTTATAAGGTTCCGGCTAGGTGGAGAGTTTGTTGTGCATTTTTTTTCTTGTGACGTTTGTAGTTGGTTCATGTTAGCTGCGTTCATAAAGTATTTTTTGTCTGTTCTGTTGTTGAATTTTTGGAGGGGTTTGATGGCTTGTAATTATTTTTGTGTAACGAATATTGGTTTTATTAAGTACAAAGTGTTCGTTGTCATTTTGTTGCGACATTTTACAGTTGAGGCAAGATGTTTTGTTGTTGCATTTTGCTTTGAGCTCGGCAGCAGTTAATCAGCAGGGCTTTAAGTTTTTGCAGAATTCGGCGTATTACAAACAGTTTGTACAGTGTAGTGGTAGAGCTATGTAAGTTCTTTCGTTAATTAGTTCGTAATCGATACTGATACGGTCAGGTGAAGTAATGGTGGGAAAAGTTCGGAAAATTAATCCATTTTCGATTAAAGTGTCAACAGATTTTTTCATTATTTTTTTCACTTCGGCAACATTTTGTGAGCGCAATTCACTCAAAATTTAATTTTCACTTATTCCGCGAAAGTCATTAGAGTAAATAACTCCTTTGCTATAATAGCGTAAGGGGTGTCCATTCACTTCAACGTTAATGAGTTTTCTGCTTGTTGAACAGTTTTTGTTTTTACTAATAATGCTCCGTTACGCAGTTTTTTGCATGATTCTATTCCTCCACCACATACACAATACTTCAAGAGGAATGAAGAAATGTAACTTAATGTTTGAGCATCATCTGTTCTGTTGATGATCAAATATTTAGGCCCGGGGGAGCCAATATTTAATTTTTTGTTTTTGTTCGTCTCTATTAGCAGTGGATTCTGGTTTGTGGTCCGTAGAGCGTCAGGTGGTTCGTTCATTGTTTTTTTCACTTAATTAGTGCAATTCGTTTATGTTGTAAATTATTTGCTTACTGAGTGCACTTGGACGTAGGCACGAAAGTGATTAGCACGTTGATAGGCATCGACCCTTCGGTGTGAAAGCTCGACGCTAAGTGATGTCCTTTAAAGTTATTTTCTGCTGTTTTTTTTTATACAAATTAGAATGCTTTTTTTCTTTATTCATGTTTTTATTGATTTTCCTTAACTGGAACGAACAATAATCAATCAATTTATTCTGAATTGAAATACAATATTTCCAATTAATCTTATTTTAATAAATAATATTGTTACGAAATTTCCCTCCTGACAATTTATACTGTTACGAAATTGCCCTCCTGACAATTTACTCTAACTCTCTGTACTCGGACTCGTATCACTGGATTGTGTAGTAATCAAACAATCGCAGGTTAAATTAAAATAACTAACTTTATTTAATTATTGCTATTTACACACTTAATATTAGGCTTAAAGTTTACTTTGTTACAATTTGCACTTTATTTAATAATTCATTTCATCACTTTATTACTTCTTAATACTGAAATGCACGATGTACATACTGTTACGATCTCTGCTCAACTGCGTCTCACTTTAATAGTGTGGTGGCTTTTATAGCTTTCGAATGGTCGAAGTAGAAAATTCTACGCTATTCAAGCAGTTTCTGGATCAGTCTAGAATTTTACCATCGACAGGGTGTTCTTGAGTAGGCTTTTACTTTCGAGAACATTCTATACACCATTATTAATTCAATGAAAGAAATTTTTATTTGCATGGACTGTGTCTTGACATACACACAGGGTGGTGCACAGAACCTCAAACTCCAGATGGGATCGTAAAAGTATGCAATTACGTTTCAGTATGTAATCACGTTTAAGTATCCAATCACATTTCAATATTTTCAAAAAAATACAATATATTTATGTATTTCTTACTCCTAGTTAATGCTAGTAGTAAGTGTTGGTGATCAAATAAATATAAATATATTTAATAGTAGCAGTTAATAATGTTAATTTTTCAAATCAATGGATTTTAAAATTTTTTCATGCGTGATATGGACCTTTTTGACAAAATTTGGGAAGGTTAGGATGACCTTTCAATCAAATTTTATATTTCGATGAAAGGTTGCCGATTTCATCTTTAACGAGGGGGATTTCCAGCTCAGTGTGCAACCTGGTGGTTTGGAAATACCATGGTGCTACAGTTATAGTGCGAAGGATTGCTGGTTGGGATCGTTGAAGTAGTTCAATATTAGTAGCTCCCACCGATCCTCATAATTAAATCCTATAGGTCCAAATCGGATTTATGATTGCCTTGTATATAAGGATTTTATTCTCTAGATTGAGTTTTTAATCTTTACGAAGGAGCCAATGCACTGTAACCGATTTGAGTTTATTTTGGAGCGTCTTGGTTTCGATATGATGCTTCCAAGTCAAACGCTTATCTAAGTAAAGTTATAAATATTTTACGCTATTATCTTGTTGAACTTTTATATTATTTAAAGTAGTGAGGGGTTATGACTCTCTTCTAAGAGTAAAAGTGACGGCTTTTTGTCTCATTTACTCGTATTCGTCAAGTAGTATACCTCTGCTCTATTCTTCGTAGTTGCTTACTTAGTTTTTGAACCGATATTTTAGGACAAGTGTTAGAGCTTAGTCTTGCTGTATCGGCAGAAAAAGTCGAAGTTGTAAGATTTAAGTCAGTTGGAAAATCGGATGTATATTTCAGATGCAAAAGGGGCCCAGCATGCTTCCCTGTACTCTTGCCCAATTATGCTCTGTTCGTTATGAATGAATCGACGAGTTGGTGAACGTATACAGGTAGTAATTTTTTTAATTTTGTATATTAGTCCCTCTTGTCATGCGGCGTCACTGGAAAAGCTCATGTGTCGAGGAGCTTGAAGTCCTGTTGGACACCCATTTTCCAGGCAGCGTAGATTTTGCTGGTCAAGCATATCAACAGTTCAATCACACTGCCCTTTGTAGCTTCTTCGTGACCGACACACAACTTTCGTAGGCCATGCGCAGTTTTGATCCCTTTAAGTCCCCGGGTCCGGATGGTATCATCCCTGCGGACATACAAAAGAGAGCCTATATAATTCTACCATGGTTAGTGCTCATTTACAATGCCTGCCTCAAACTAATGTACATTCCTATTGGCTGGAGGGAGTCAAGTGTAGTCTTCTTTCCGAAGGCTGGGAAGGCATCCCATATTAAACCCAACGACTACAGACCAATCGGTCCGCCCTCGTTTCTTATGAAGACGTTGGAAAGGGTCCTAGATCTCCATATCAGGACTTCCATCAATTCAACCGTTCTTTCTAAATCCCAACATGCCTACACAAAGGGCAAGTCGGTGGAAACTGCATTCAAGGAATACATTATTGTCGCCTTTCTCGAAATTGAAGGCGCATTTAACAATGTAAGACTTAATGCCGTAGTAACAGCTCTATTAGATCTGAATCTAGGCGTTAGTCTTGTCAAATTCATTGAGCATCTTCTCAGGGCAAAGACATTTGCCTTAAGTATTGGCAATGCTCACTGGGGTGGGATCTTGTCTCCCCTGCTCCAGAACTTTGCAGTTAACACTGCTCTTAAAAGACTGGAAGATCGCGGTTGCAGCGTAATAGCTTATGCAGATAACATTGCTATCACTGGCTCCGGTAAATTCCCTCAAACGCTTTCTGAAAAGCTAAAGTAATGAATTTGGGCTCAGCCTTATCCCAGCAAAGACTGAAGTTAAGCTGTTCACTAGAATAAAGTCAAATATCTGGGTCTGATACTTGATCCGAAGCTCAGCTGGGAGGCTAATCTAGCTGAGAAGATCCGTAAAGCATCATGCGCGCTTTATTGCTGTAGGAGGGTAGTGGGCACTAGATGGGCCATACAATTCCAAATCATGCTCAGATATAATGAAGTAATTGTTCACAGCCGTGGTTGAACCAAACCTCTTATACGGAGCCGTTTTCTGGTGGCCGGCTACTGTTCAGTCTTGTAACCAGCATCCACTTGACAAAGTTAGAAGGAATGCAGCTCTGTCGATCACTGGAGCTCTACAATCCATACCTACGAAGGCTCTCTTTGCACTGCTATGCTGGCTACCCTCGAAACTTCTGGTAAAACAACAGGCCAAACTGGTAGCTGTCAGACTCTATCCACTCAAACGGTGGTCGAGGACGGACTTTGGTCACGGTAGTATTCTCAATCTGGACTTGCCTACCCCCAGCTCTGTTGACTATGACTGTCCGAATTCCAACCTTAATCGGGGGCTCTACCTCATTATCCCAAGCAGAGACGACGTGATCACCGATGACACTCTGGATATCTACACAGACGGCTCTATGTTTGGGGACAGGGTCGGTAGCGGGATCCTCTCCAACAAGTTGGACCTTAGATTCTCGCTAAGACTCCCTGACCATTGTAGCGATGACAGAAATGTCAATCAGCTGTGAACGAGCTCTCCACGGATTTTATAGTTCATCTAGTCTGGGTACCTGGTTACAGGGGCATTGAGAGAAATTGCGAGGCATATGAACTTGCTAAAGCAGGCACACTGCTTTCCGAAGTAGGACATAGGCATCAATCTCGTTAGAGTCAGGCTGGCGATCAAACGCAGGTATTTTCATAAGGCCAACAAACTATAGGCGCTTCTTGCCGTATTTCAAGACTAACCTGGCCTAGCCTCAGCGTACGCTTCAGCTACTTCAGCTCGGACGCGAATCCATTAGCACTACGAGTTCGGTGCTGACGGGGCATTGCGTGATGGGAAAGTATGCGGCTAGACTAGGTTTGCCCTGTAATGACTTCTGCCGTCGGTGTGGTGCTGCGGAAGAAGAAACAGTGCTACACCTTATGTATCAGTGTCCATCGCTTTCTTAATCAACCTGACAGAGCTGGCAACCTGTAAGATTGGGGACGTAGTCGAATTTATAAAACTGCCAGGTTGGTTTAAGACTTTGTAATCGCGGAAGTCGTGCTGCCTCAAGTGCCGCATAGGCGCTCACCGTCTAAGCAGTAACTATACTCGGCTTAGGTGGTCAGTACGTGTGCAGCGCCCCATCCGTGGTATCACAATGGGCCATTTACTTGTGCCTGAGTGTGCTTTTTGCTGCCACTCCAACGTAAGTTACACATTATTAAATGCCTTAGATATGTCTAAAAATATTGAAGTGTAATACTTTACTATCTAGGGCTGACTGTGTTTCAGATACAATTCTGTCTAATGTGACGAGCAAAAATTATTAACTAATTTTGCTCACACAATAAAATCTCAAAAAACCATAATTTACCCAATGGACGGCCTCGTTTGCATCACTGCCCAATAAAGGTGCTAAGTTACCCATAGCTTTCGAGTAATTCAATTGTACTAACAGATATTGTAGAGAAAGAAGAACAACAGAGCTTTATCAACCACAAAAGAGCGAAAGGATAAAGAAATTGTATTATTGAAACTGGAATTCGGAAACAATTTTTTTGCTCAATCCCCGGACTTCAACACACTTTGCAGGACAAAACTTAAATCATTCAAAATAATTCTACAAGCGTATCGTACTAAAAGTAGTTTTATATCAGCTGATCAGAGCATACAAAACTTTTTTGATTGTCGGTGCCCTTCCTGATCAAATTCCAATATGGACACTTGGTTAGATATTCAACAATATTTTGCAAGTGTTAAACAGAACTAAATGAATTAGTCATCCCCTAAACTGGACACCCTTCGAACATATATGTAAGGTACATATTATAATGGTCTTAGATCCATGCACTCTCTGATTTTTACGGTTCTCAATCGATTTCAAAAGTACTTAAAACTTCACCACGAGAAAGCCATCATAAAATGTTGTATTACAACAGTGTGTTTGAACATTTGCTACGTTCACGACATATTCTAATGCAGGAATCAGATATATTGAAGTAATTGTTCCCTGTTAGTAACACAGTGCTTTGAGAGCTTAGATTCGAATAAAACCTTGCAATCTATCAAACGGAAAACCATTATTACAGACACCATTCCATTCTGTCTTCGAATATAAAAATATCTATGATATTAAACAACTCTTGAGCTTTACAAGGAACTAGGGTCGCCCAGTGATCGAGATTCGACCTTATAAACAACATTTTTTCCCATTTCATTTATTTTTTAATTAAAATTGAAAGGAAATAAACCATTTATTCTAAAATTAGTGAAATTTAAATTAAAAGTCTGTGTGAATCTCAGTCACCGTTATAATTCTTTTGGTACTTTAATTATTGCACTTAAAATATATATGCATAAATATAAAACTTGACCGCATCAAAAGTGCTATAACTGCCCATTCAAATGAATGAATACTGGATCTCTCAACAAAATGCAAACTTTATCGAAAGTTTGGCCTTGCAATTCATTAACAGTCATAGCAGAAGCAGGGATAATTGGATATTGGGTTCATTGGAAATCGAACGGCAGCAAACTTCCAGAATAAGTCAAGTAAATGCGGGGGATAAGAATACGTTCAACTCGTGTTATTCCAGTCAACACCTCACAATCGATAGTATTATCACAGACAACGTAGTCATATAGATTTCCAAAGATTTAAAAAAAATGGTGGCACTTTATCAAAAGCTTTACTGGGCACACATACTAGTAACAAAAAAAGCAAGTTTTCTCTCCCAATTTCTCATTTAAACAAAGACTCCATCCCAGTAGGGAAAAAAAAGCAAGTGATTCGACAAGTAAACATAAACAAGCACTCCAGTTTATCGTCTTTTATTATATTCATATATTTCATAATATTGCAATCATTATTATTTATTTTATAGTGATTTTTAAATTTGTTTGTTCTAATTTTTCTCAGGCTTTGTATTGCTTTCAAATTTATCGCATTTTTTGTTTCCAAAAACCTAACTTTATTTTTAAGTTCTTTGTAAACAATTTCCAGTTTTGCCAATTCAGATATGTAATAAGATACGTTTTTCTTTTTTCGAGCCAAATAAAAATCAATCGCTTGAAATTTCCTGTTGGGTTCTATGCTTACGATCAAAATAGTTGTGAGTATAAAAATGAGAATTGATGCTATTCAATCTCGTCGTATTTTTCACTGTTTTAAGTTTTTATTACGATCGGAGATTGTCGTGCTTGCTTGTTCGAAAGTCCTCATGTACATTTAGCGTACGAAGTGAAAAGCGAACATCGCGTGATGGTTGCAAAGCTTTTGCCAGAGCGCAAAGTTATTGCTCTCTTGATTAACCATATTGGTGTATATTTTGCACACTCTCCCGTTTCTCTTCTTCTCTGGGGCTCATATGTGTTTGTGCGATAAGGCACCAAAAGCTAACTTTAGTCGACAAATTTTGGAACACTTATTTTCAAAGCATTTGGAAATCTATATGACTACGTTGTCTGTGGTATTATTATGCAATACCCATTCTTGTGCCAATAACAAAAGCTTTCTTTGCATTTAAATTTATTATCAAGAGATGGTGGTAGACCACTAACATTCATGAAAATTAAAAATTCTACTGGATAATTATTGACTTCCTCGTCATTATCGCAAATTTTTTTTCGTAGCTGTAATAATTTGTTTCTTCCCCGGCATGAGTTTGGAGAACATCTCGTTTTATGACAGCACAATTCTCATTGGACAACGGAACTCAAAATGCGTTCTGATAAAATATTTTTCGCAATATTCCCAAATACATCATCAAGTACATTACTTTCATTTCCAACTAAATATTGCGGTATTTCGATCACATTTCGACTAAATTCTGGAAATTGTCTTGCCTCGTCATTACTGATGCTAAGAAAAATCCAAATGTTTTAACATTCGGACCATATAGGCTCGGAGACCTTTCCAATGGTACCAATTTTTTTCAAAATCCGTTAATTTTCCACTCTCTAAAGTGTACGAAAAGATATGCGCTTAGCCCAAGAATGAAGAGGATTGCGCCATGCGCAGGTCCGCTATTCCTCTCTCGACAAAAACACAGCACAGCTGATTGGCTGTGACGTCAAAAGGCGCTTTGAAATATTTTTTTATATGCAAAATGCATATCCAAAGGTAATAATTTATGAATTAATTGGCATTTAATTATTTTTAATAATATACGAGTATAACTTAACAAATGCACTTGCAAGTAAATGAGTACAAATTATAGAAAAACTCGTTCGATAAAAAGTGCTTAAGCAGCGGATTAAGCGGATTTTCATGTACAAAAAAAAGAAAAAGTGAATTTGTGTAATGATTTAATATATATAAATATATTAATATTATATAAATATACATATATTTAATAAATATACACATATTCGAATTTCATTTCCTATAATTATTTAATTTTATATTCCCATTATCGCCCCAAAACAGTAAATAACAACTTTCACGACACAAATTTTACCAACTAATTATTGAATAGAACAAAAATTTTAATGCGAAATCAATTGAAATATATTATTTTATATTTATTTATATAAATATTATCATAAAATGCGGAAAATATAAAAATATTTAATATTAAACACACATTATCACATTTCTCACACAAAAATGTATGCATTTTGGCTGTTCTCTCATTTCGTGTGCGCCTTATGACGTGATGCGCAGAGAGAGGAAATTTTCGTACCAGCATTGGCGCAATCTTCTATTTTATCATTCTTGCGCTTAGCCTATAGCCTATAATATATATAATAATAATAAAATATAAAATATATAATAATTAACTCATCGGCAAAGTTATGCCGCTTGGCTGCTCTCTCGCTGTGTGTGTCCAATGAAAGTTTTATCTTAGCAAAGAGAGTCGTTGCCAGCAAGAGATTAAGAAGCACTTCGCTCTCTTCAAATAGCTCACTTAGAGCAAACCAACAACAAAAACTGTGCTGGAAATGCTAAAATTAAAACCCAATTTTCACATCTAAAATAAAATGTTTCCTAAAAAAGAAAACGATTGGCAAAAACAAAAGCAAAATTTCTTTCTTTTGGTTTTTGTTTCATTAAATTTGATCGAGTAGTTCTTTCTAAAAAAGTACCGAAACATTTGTATGGTTTCTTGACATACGTAAAACGACGGGTTTAAGCGGCGCCAGAGCGAAGTGGTCCCTAAAGGAGGGTTTGACACACGACGCAGCAAAAGAGAAAGCCCTGAGTCGTGTCAAGACCATACCTGCAGCTCGGAAACGGAATGACACAGAGGTCTTTCCTCTGATGAATAATGTGGCAAAAAAAAAGTAGGAGAAACGCACTCCAGTAAATATCTTAGCCAGGGGGTCCGTTGCCAACTATGCTAGTGGCGCTAGGACCATCAGAATGTCTGTCGTACCAAAGGCGTTTCCCAGCAGGTACTTACACGAGAACAACTCGGTTTAATTGAGGAAGAATTCGTGGATGCGAAGAGGTGGAAAAATGCGATAGCCTTTGAAGGAATGAGCTTCCGCCCAGGACACATACTGGTGGATTGCCTCGGCAACGAAACTGCGGAGTGTCTGGAGGAGGTTGTCCCTAAACTAACTGGCTGGAAAAGAGTAGACCTGACAATGTGCCTGTGTGTCTACTTGCCCAAGGTTGCAGGTAGGGAAGACAGTATGCCCCTAGATATCCTCGTGACCCAGAATGGGGGATTTCATACCTCGTTGTGGAAAATTTTCAAGAGCAAGGAGGAAAATAACGGAAAGCTGCTGACTATAGGGATCGACGACAGATCGCTAGACGCGATAAAGAAGCGCGGCAGCTTTCTGCACGACAGGTTTGGTCGTGTGCTTGTACACCTGCAAAAACTTCGAATTAGCAGGGCAGCAACGACAACAATAAGCGCTCCTACTAGGCCAGTACAACCTGTTATACTTGAAGATGTTGCAACCAAGGTGGCTGATGAGATGGCGGTGGCTAATGTCACCGAAGAAATCAGTCTTCTTCCTCACGAACGTGAGGGCGATGAGGAGGGTTTGGCCCAAATACAGCTGGAAGCAGGCTGTATATCTATAGGTACTGCGTCGGAGGACCACCAAACTCTGACGGAGGAAGACGGACACATGCAGTAGCTGGAATAACCAGCACCAGGGTAGCACAAATAAATCTGCATCACGCTAAGGCCGCATCTGCGGTAATTACGAGATGCTTCACCAAACAACAACTTGGGCTAGTGCTGGTCCAGGAACCCTGGTAGCTCAGGGGTCAGGTCAAGGATAGGAAAAGACATACGGGTAACGTATGATATTCGATCCACTTGCCCTAGGGCATCTATCATCTTATGTAATACATACTAACTTTATATGTCTTTCAGAATACCTCTCCGGAGACTTAGTCGCTCTTTAGGTACCCGTATTCATCAATTGAAGTACGAAGGAACTGTTGGTGGCATCAGCATACTTCCCAGGAGATGTACCCTGCGCTTCTCCGGACGCTTCTCATTAAACTGATGGAGTACTGCAACTCCAAAAAACTGCCACTGTTGTTAGGATGTGACGCCAATGCGCACAACAAACTTTGGGGCAGTTCGAACAACAACACCAGAGGTGAGTGCCTACTTGAATTTATACTCAGTAGAAAACTAGAAATCTTTAATGTGGGAAATAAACCCACTTTCGTAGCAAGAACTAGGGAAGAGGTATTGGATTTAACAATGGGAACTCTTACTTGAAGGGCTTAGTCAAAAACTGGACTGTGTCTGATGAGCCTTAAATGTCAGATCACCGAACTGTTAGGTTCGACATTGGGGTCCATCAGCCCAGTACACAAGAACTCCCACAAAAACCAACTGGGAGTCCTTCTCTAGGAACCTTATGCACAATATCAACCGGTTAAATCTCGGCAAGTCCATAAGGAAATCTCTCGAGCTTGGAAAAGCGGCTGAGGAACTAAATAAAGCAATAATAAACGCATATGAAGCTAGCTGCCCTACTGTAGTGGCATAACACTATCATCACGACCGCAAGCAACAGACACTCAAGTCGACCAATGCCACAATATTTAGTAGCGCATAGTTACATACTTTGTATAGTGCGACGGACAGCAATACTTGCAGTCAACTGTAATGCGACGCATTGACATACAAAAAACACTTACATACTGACACCACACTTTATATTATGTAAGAAACCATATTAGAAATATTATGTAAACATATTATTGTAAACAAAAATATCTGAGATTTGAGGGTATAAAAAGAGCCCAAGAATAAAATTAGAATTGAACTGAACTCAAACTCTTTCATTTCTCTTCGCGAAAGCTGGGTCGCGAGCTAAAATACGGTGCTTTCGATTATTCATCCAAGTCAGCATCTGCGCCGAGGGCAAAATACTGCCGGTGCCGCTATCCGCCTTTAGTATAACATAACTACCTCAGACATTACATGGCGATCCTGCCACATACGTTCCTGATCCTGCCAACGTACGTTCCTATGATCTTTTTGGCACAGTAAATTTTATTTGAAATCCTGCCAAACTAAACTGGCACGTCTGATGTCGGATCCTGCCAGATCATTCCTTTGATCTTTTGTTGGCACAACGATTCATTAGCAAAAAAAATGTTTCTTTAAATTAAATACAGCAGATAATACCGTATTGACGCTGCGTGGTCATTCCGGAACCTGCCTTCTCATCTAGATTGTTTATGAAATGAACTGCAGATGGAAGAAGAAGTAACTTTTATTTAATCCTGAAATCTGCTAAGCAGCCCAAATCTAAATCTAAATTCCAACAAAGAAGACATCTAGTATGGAAGAATACGTGCCAGAAAGCCTGACCGGACATACCACACCTGCACCAAAATACATACGACCAATAACTATCCTGGTGTACTAGAAAAGACAACAAGCTGAAATTTCAACACAACATGACAAACAGAAACCACCGGTTAATTAATTAATATTTTATAATTATATTTTCAAAAATTTGAATTGTTAAAATTTAAAATGGGTAATACAAAATCCCAAGAAACAATCGTTGCCAATCAAAACAATTCTGGTATTAACGATATTTTAGCGGAAACGGCGTGTGCATTGTTAGATGTTGTCGCTATAATTTTTGTAGCTTATAAGGCAAAAAGACACTTTAAAAAACATGTCCATAAGCAAGTAGGAAAAATTTCTGCTACAACACAAACAATTGTGTAGAATATAAAAAAAACAAAAAATTTATAATTTTTAAATGTTTGCTTCTAATACTGTCTAACCCACGAAAGTCATCGAACCGAAGGTATAGTAATGAAACGGTAGAGAAGGAAATTGAAGAGATTAAGTGAATAAAAAGGGAATTTATATACGAGTTTGAAAATAGCGAACAAGATAACTACGATACGTTACATAAAGTATTAATTGACCAATTACAGACAGATACTACCAATAATATGTCAGCAATTAGTATTGACACTGTCGCAGAGGAAACACCAACTTTTACTGGGAACCCAAAAGACTTAGATAGTTTTGTAAAGATTTTACAACCAATATCTAGACAATTTTCAACTACGGGACAGAAAGACCTTGTTGAATATACATTCATGTAATATTATCCAACATTAGCTGTGTTTCTTTCAACGCGAGTGTGAATAAAATGTCACCACATTTGTGAACAAATTTTAAAGAGGAACAGGAAAAATAGAAAATAGCTAATTCTGAGCAAGCTTTGGTAATTTAACTTTAAATGTGTACTCGTACATATTAATTAATACTCGTTAATATACTATATATGTGATTATTTAGGTGACAACCATTTTATATAATTACAGCGGTTTATTCTTGGTTTACTCTTTTTCTCGTTCACAATAGACAACAAAATGCTTTTGGCAGCACTTCTGTTTGAGGCGCTAAACCATAAGCGAATAAGCGGCCGTTTTATTCACACTCGCGTTGAAAGAAACACAGCTAATGTTAGAATGGCAACACTTGAGGAGCCAGAAACCCTGGATGCACTCGTTACCAGCCTTAGGTCAGGATATAAAGACACACAAACAGTATCACAATTGCAAGCAAAACCTGCATCAATAACTCAGAATTTCATACAGTAACACAAATAATGTAACTATAATGCTATGTTCCCACCTAAAGCTCTACCGTGGTTAACTATTTTTTGAGAGAGCGAAACTCGTGACTATCTGTCAATCGTTCCCACCGAAAAAAAAGGTTTAATTGTGGTTAAGTTAAGTCAAAATCTTTCCTGTCGAAACATTACAAGATACAGAAAGTTGAATAAAATCGGAAAAATTTTATTTATTATTAATCTTATTAATCTATATTTAGTTTTGAGCGAAAATTTTATGAAAATTGAGCAGATCAATAAAATAAGTGTGGAATTGATGCGGAGGAAGATATGTTTATTAAATTTAATTGCGTGTTTTTTGCGCATACCACGAAGATCTGGGATACTCTCCCATAAATTTAAGAATAGTACTTCCTTTCCTTCGGTCCAAACTTTTTTTTTAATTGGAGTACAATCCATAATTGGTATTTTTAATTTCCGCAGAATGAAAATAATTTTAAAAATGTAAACAAATGGGCAGTGTTGACACACCAAGAATTCCCTTAGAAAAAATTTTGAGACAACCATTAAAAAGTGCAATAAGTTTGCGCAAACTACACTAAAGACTCTACAATTTCATTCTTTAATTATAAAATTTAACTTATTTTGCATACATTTTATTAAAAGAGGTTTGAATATGAAAAACTTTAAATTTTCAAATTTCCAAATATAATTTATTAAAAATTTATCGACCTGGCAACGATAAAAATGTAAACAAAAAAAAGCTCTCTCATCAAATAGTAAAAGAGATTTCTTAACCACAAATAAACTCGGTCTCAATTTCGGGTTTAACTGTGGTTTATTTTCACTGAGAGCAGGAAATTCCATACAAAAAAAGTGGTTTAACCAATTACATAAGGTTAACTCTCTAACTCGGTGGGAACATAGCATAAAACACAAATCAATGGCAATGACTTTCTTAATCGACACAGGTGCGGAATTTTCACTGTGTAAAATCACAAAAAAATTAGAAGACGTATTATAAAAACAAAAGAATACAATTTTCGGGCATAACTCAAGAGCAAATGTACTCTTTAGGTGAACTCAATTTGGAGTTAGAATTAAACGAAATTAATATTATACATCCATTTCAGTTGATAGAAAATAATTTCCCAATTGAAACTGATGGATTAATAGAAAGAGATTTCTTACTTCGATTTATGTCGACAATAGATTGAATTCTTTACATTAACATGTTACGTTGATGATGTTAAAATTATAATACCAATGCATGCAAAATTATTAGAACTACTAAAAATTTATCTACCTCCTCGGACGGAAGTAATAAGACCAGTAAAACTAAATTTGACAGAGGACACTGTGATTTTGGATGACGAGATTGAAGAAGGGGTGTATATATGTAACTCAATTGTACCTAAATCAGGAATTTCGTATTTGCGTATAATGAATACTAATGACAAATGCGTAATATTAAGCAATATAAAATTGAAAACAGAATCTTTGCATAAGTATGAAAGGTTGCTAGGTCGATTTCCGACATATAAAGTAAGTTTCATGAAGTATTTCATCTTGACGATGAACCACTCACAACAAATTATTATGATTTCTATAAACAGAAAATAGAATTAGAAGACAAGACACCAGTCTATATAAAAAACTACAGAATTCCAGAATCTCACACTGACTCTATTAAGTCCAATACACACTATTCGTGCCGGTCGCGGTCATTCAAGCATCCGTCAAATATTCTTTAATGCCTTTTAATAGGAAGTATTCACATTACCGGTCACGTGCCAGTCACAGTCCAAGCAAGACCGCCGCGGTTTTTGCAAAAAGAATACTTGACCGAAGGCTGAACGGCAGTGTGGAATGCGTCGCTTGCTTGTGGATTTTGTTCAGATGAAATTTTACGCGTTCTGTGTGAGTGTGGAATAAATACGATCGACGCCATCCACTTCGTTTAACTTTTATTTGTTTTTGTTGTTTTCTCTCCTATTAGTTCAACTTCGGCCATTTATTAAAAGAATAGTTAGCATTGTACATTTTTATTATTACTTCATATTAATTTTATATATGTACAAAATATATGTATGCATTTTATAAATTTCAGACCAGTAGTTGGTTGAGCTGGTGCGAAGCCATGAAAGTCTTTTTGACTTACAATCGGCGCATTACAGCGACTTCAATAAAAAAAATTTATTTGGAAAGAAGTTTCTCTTGCAATTATATTCCACAAACACATAAAGCTGGCATTAGCATCCACATTTGAGAAGTTGTGACTGGCATGTGAATGGATAATGTGAATGTATTGCGTTCCGTCTGTACGTGACTGGCATGTGACTGGCATGTGACCGGCACGAACAGTGTGTATTGGGCCTAAAAGACTGCAACGCCTTTAAGGCCGCCCGACTGTCGAATAGTATGTATATATGTGCACCAGAGATTTTCCTGCATAAGCATTACCTTGTCCATGCCTCTATGACAGAGGTTTCAGCCTGGAAGATTGCTGCTAGCCTTTCCATCGAGATGGCTTTTTTAAAATTAAGCCCATATTTGCCACCTCCTACACCTCCATTTCCCAGTTTGGATCCATTCGTGTACCATACCTGTGAGCCTGGTGCAGGCATGAATTTATGGATTCTCCAAGATTCTCTGTCTGATATACATATTTTGTATTACTTGGAGAATTCCACCATGGAGGGAATTTTGTCAGGGATTTTGAGGATTGTATAATTTTCGAACGTTTTATGTAAAGTTCCCGTGCTTCAATTCAAATGACTAAGTTAGTCTCAGATCGTGAGAACAAGCCTCACTTTTGATGGTTAAGCTTAGTGGAGATATTCCTAATAGCACCTGTAATGCCACCGTCGGGAATGTTTTCATTGCTCCACTTGTACCAAGCATGCCATACGTTGTAGTTTGTTTAATTTGTTCGCTGCAGTCTTCTGTTCAACCTTACACCACTGTTCAGATGTAATTCCATGTTATTGTTTTATCAAGGATCAATCCAAGATATTTCACCTCATCCGAGAAAGATATTTCTTTTCCGCCCAGTGAAGAATTTTTAAGATGTACTCGTATATGCCTTTTTATGGTGAATGATACAAGTTCAGTTTCCATTTGGTTGAAGGATATTCCCTTGTCCTTGCACCAACTTTGATTCGCGTGTAAAGCTTTTTGCATTTGACTCGATATGGTAGAGTCGTCCCAGTTTGTGATGCATGTGACAATATCATCCGCATATCATAGGGTTTTGAAACCAAAGGTGTTCAGCCTAATAAGGCGTTCATCGATTGCCAAAGTTCACAACAGATGAACAATACCCATTGGGGCAAATTCTAGTGCCTATAATATTCTGACCTCCCATCTTATCGCCTTATCATCTTAGTTTTCAACATGGAAACTGCCCGTGAAGTGATCATTGGGTTTATATTTTTCCTGTTCATTGAATTTTGTATGGCTGTGTTCTCAAATACCCCTTCAAGGTCGATAAAAGGGCATATTGCAATTTGTTTTGCATCTAAAGCTGGTTCATTAATGTTTGTTATGTTGTCTATTACTGTTATCGTAGATTTGGCAACTATTCAGGCTTCTTGCCCGCCATTGGCATGAACACCACCTTCCCCTCAGAGCAACTGTATGGTATGTGTCCGATACACTGGATTTGAGAATCATTGAGAGGGCAGGTATCAATACATCGATCTCTTGCTGCAAGAGACAATGTTGGATGCCATCTGGCCCTGGAGATTTGTATGGAGTGAACAAGGATAAATCCCATCGTAATTTTTCCGGTGAATGGATCATAGTACCAGTATAAAAGTCAAATGAATAATGATATGGTTAAATCCAATGCCATGCATACATTTCAGGTAGATGGATATCTCTAGATCCATACAAGTTTTAGATTGTAAGATGTACATACATGTCCTAATGGGAACGTGGGTGCCAACCGGGGGGAGTTCATACACACGTTTGCTGCTTACTGCGGTGCTCATGGGCAGTGAAATAAGAGGCCAGGAACGGATGCAGGAAATTTGAGGAGTATATGGCGGCAAGTAAATCACGCTAGGGGTAGGGTTTCCGCATACGAAACGTCTTATGGAGATCCAAAAATATATTGAAAGGCGGGCTGGGATATAAGGCCAAACGTCGGTAGACGAAGTAGCTACTACCAATAGCGGTCATGGTGAATACATTACCTTGTCGCCAGCGACAACACCTCTGCTTCGGTTGGAGTTGGTTAAGCATGTGAGTGCTGTAGTCCTTGGAGACTCGGACCAAGAAAGCGTTGCAAGTGTGATAAACGCCGATGAAGATGCACTTCTACTTTTTCCGCTACATTACGAAGGCACCAAGGGTGATGGATGGCGGGAGAGCTGGACTAAACATCAAAATCCATAAAGGAGCCAGATGTGGATACTGAAGACAAATCTCCATCACTGTAACGTTGCCCTCAATCTAGAAGGCCCGAAAACCCTGGTTTCTGGCCGAAAGGTTAACAACTTCTATACGAAATTCTCAAGAACGATAGGAAAAGTGAAGACAACCATTCTGGTGAGCAAGTGAATATTCTCTTACTTTTTACTTGATTTCTTTACAGATTGCCGAAGTGTTTTAGTGACAGAGGCCGGCAGTGATGAGCCATTACTCCTTGCTATATGCCCCCTGAGGACAACGTGGCGTCGCATGAACTTCAAACGCTGGAGTCAGATATCAGCATAGAGAGACAGTGAGTGATCGTAGGATCCGATGCGAACACGCACCACTCGGTGCAGGGTAGCGCCGACAACAACTGCAGAAGTGAGTCACTTTTTAATTATACAATTGGAAGTAATTTCACAATACCGAAGCGGGGCGAAGATCGCACATTCATCTATCGGTCCCTCCATGAGGAACATGTTAGATATTCATCTACATATTATTGGACATACTTTGATCGAATCATGGTGAGTACTTAATATAATATCATTTTCTGATCATAAATACATAATCTTCAAGGCCATCACAAATAAGCAAAGTTCTAAGGAACTCTAGGAACAGTGTTCGCGCCAGAGCCCTCCTGATGATGGCTGCCGCCTGCTCACTGTCACCATGGCGTTCTGAGCGGGACTCAGTGCGGAGAGAATTCACCTCATTGGGTCCCGCCAAATAGCGCAGCGGGCCGCAGCCATCTTTTATGTGGTGCGAATGCCGGCACAGAAGAGAAGAGGAGAGCCGACGAACAGTTGATAATCTGCATTCGATCGCGCAACAACCAGCAACCTCTACTTTTTCTTTATATTTGAGCTCGGACAACCATTGCTTTTTTCTTAAGTGCTTACAGCATTAATGTAATTTTTGGATTTCTTCAAATCAAACAGAAGTGCTTAAAGCTGTATTCTACATTATAAAATTATAAAAAAAGAAACAACAAGAAACGAAATGAATTTCAGACCCAACACTGTCTCCAATTCAAACAAACAGAAACTGGAACCTGTATAGAAGAGTGCTTGAAGGGAAGCTGATTAGATCCAATGTAATCGCTCTAGGATCTCCTCAGAAACTAACGTACCGCCCAGGAATAAACAACATTGTAGCAATATTAATATTATTTAATAATTTGTGTCCGAATCGTAAAATTGATATGCAATTGTTTCTAGACGATCTCTGGAGATTTCGTTGAATTTTCAAAGTATTGTGGTGGCAGGGGACTTCAACAGCAATATTTTGATTGAGAATGGATTGATATCTGAAATGTCTGCATTGGGTTTGGTTTCGGTAAATTTATTGTCACCGACGCATTTTACAAAAGTAACAGTTCACTGTTGAATTTATATTTTGTTGACGATAGAGGGTTGAGCTGGTTGAACAGCTCTCAGCCACTTGTTTCTCTAAGCATGACTTAATTTTTCTGACAATTGATTTTAAACTTAAAATTACACCAAATATTATAAGTTATCGTGACTTCAATAATATTGACTACCAACATTTATGTACTAAGCTCGACAGTGTGGATTGGGATTCAATCCTTTTGATGACCTCAATAAATAACAAATTGGAGTACCTGCATTCTAACATTAAGCAACTTTTCGATGAATTTGTTCCGGAAAAAGTGCGCTGTATACGCCATGGAGAACGGCCTTAGCTTAACAATAAAATAAAGACATGAATAGACTTACGTGATGCAGCATATAAACGATGGAAACGTTACAAGATATCTTTTTTTCACGAAACATATATAAACTTTCGAAGACAGGTCATAAAGGAGATTAGGATTGCTAAATGTAAATATTATGAGGGTAAATTCTCTAATGCTGTAAATAGCAATCAGACATGGAGACATATACGGGGCATTGGCTTGGGGAAGAACGGTGCACTTCCAAATATTGATTCTGATCTTAACGAGCTGAATCAGAGGTTTGTCAACCTCCCGATCGAACCAGTTCATGGGCATAGTTATTTAGATTCTTGTAGTCTTGTGTCTTCTGAGTGTATGTTTGGTTTTGGTGGTGTAGAAGAGTCGGATGTGTTGCAGTGTTTTCTGAGTGTAAAGTCGAATGCTTGTGGTACTGATGAGATTCATCCCGTTTTTGTTAAGGCACTTCTTCCTGGGCTGCTTCCGGTCATTAATCATATTTTTAATACAGCGGTAATAGTTATTTAGATTCTTGTAGTCTTGTGTCTTCTGAGTGTATGTTTGGTTTTGGTGGTGTAGAAGAGTCGGATGTGTTGGAGTGTTTTCTGAGTGTAAAGTCGATTGCTTGTGGTACTGATGAGATTCATCCCGTTTTTGTTAAGGCACTTCTTCCTGGGCTGCTTCCGGTCATTAATCATATTTTTAATACAGCGGTAATAGTTATTTAGATTCTTGTAGTCTTGTGTCTTCTGAGTGTATGTTTGGTGTTGGAGTGTTTTCTGAGTGTAAAGTCAAATGCTTGTGGTACTGGTGAGATTCATCCCGTTTTTGTTAAGGCACTTCTTCCTGGGCTGCTTCCGGTCATTAATCATATTTTTAATATAGCGGTAATGATATCAATATTTCCAAAATGTTGGAAGGTAGCAAAAATTCTGCCCATACCAAAATCAAACAATGAATATCGACCAATTGCTATTTTGCCATATTTGTCTAAAGTATTTGATTACTTATGGCTAAACAAGTGAGGAAATTTTTATCCTGAAATGGGATTATCACTGAAAGGTAATCTGGGTTTACACCAAGGCGGAGCTGCATAACGGCCCTAATTGATGTAGTGGAAGATATTCGGGTGAAACTTGACTATAATAGGATGTGTTTCTTGACACTGTTGGACCATTCTAA
Source organism: Clusia tigrina (assembly GCA_920105625.2). Lineage (NCBI taxonomy): Eukaryota > Metazoa > Arthropoda > Insecta > Diptera > Clusiidae > Clusia > Clusia tigrina. The sequence goes on from OV050032.1 coordinate 57,714,465, forward strand.
AGCGTTTGACTGTGTTGACCATGATATTTTATGTACAAAACTATTAAAAATGTATAACTTCTCACCCACAGCGGTAAAGTTATTAAAATCGTACCTCACAGATAGAACGCAGTCGGCTTACCAACCGTGTAGCTGTATTGTTGTGGTATCTAATTTTTTTTCTGTGTCTCGAGGTGTGCCGGGCTCCATTTGGGTCCACTTCTCTTTTGCTTATACAAAAATGACCTGCCGACTGTATTACATTATTGTAATATTCAAATGTATGCTGATGAGGTTCAAATTTACATCAGTTGTACACCGAATGGTATGGTTTGTATCTTAATCCGGCTAAATCTAAGTGTTTGGTGGTCTACAAGAAACACTTCGTAACCGCGGGTCTCCCTGGGATATTTATGCATTCATCGGCAATTAATTATGTAAATGTGATTAAAAATTTGGGGGTCATATTTGATGGTGCTCTATCGTGGAATAATCATATTGCAGTAACGGTTGGTAAAGTCTATGGTATGCCACGATCCCTATGGGCTACTCAATATTTTACTCCTTTCAGGATTAGAATGATACTAGCCAAGTCCCACCTTCTCCCAACTATGTTGTATGGTTGTGAAATATTTGGGAATTGTGATGGTGTAAGTAAGCGAAAACTCAATGTATTATTTAACACTATAACGAGGTACATTTATGGTTTAAGTCGAAGAGATCATGAGTCTGGGCGCACAATAGAACTTTTTCACATCACATTCGAGCTTCTTGACACTCGAAGTATTCTATTGTTGCATAAGATTATTTGCACTCAGGAGCCTCCATATTTGTTTAGGCGCCTTAAATTTACTCGCTCTGGCTGTTCTAATCGGCTTGTCCCGTTAAGACATTCCTCACTTATGTCTGATCGTAAATTTTTCGTTAATGCTGTGAGACTTTAGAATTCACTGCCTGTACGGATTCAAGGTATTGGCAATGCTAATCTATTCAAAGTTGAGCTTAATAAACACTTTCAGGAGCAATGAATTTATGAGCTGAATTGAGTTGCGCTCTGGATTGTGTGTGACCGCTTACACTATTTATATGTATGTATCCTTTTGTGACTAATGACAAATTTAAAGCTGTACATTTTTATTGATTCAAAGCTATATTGTATTGATGAATTATTGAAATGCATATTGTAAAGTTCTGTTTTTATACTCTGTGAGGTATTGTATTTTCTAGTATAAGTTAAATTATGTCCGGATTATTGTACAAAAATTTATCATTTCATGTTTTTGGGACAATTTTACAAGGTTTTGTCTTAATGTTCCAAGATGAACGTAAATAAATAATAAAAATAAATAAAGAATAATAAACAAATTCAACTTTTAAATTTCTGTTAACGGCCCCTAGAACGCGCAGAGTTTATTTCTACCCTTGCTGAATAGATTCGTTACAATTTCTCTTATTATATTTGTTTTCTTCGCAGAATAAATTAAATATTACTAGCCGCCCTCTGTAGTCTAGTGGTAAGCATCCCAGACTCACACTCAGAGGGTCGTAGTTTCAAATCCTGCCCCGGGCTTGGTATCAAAAATGCTTCTTTCCAAAAAATCTTTTTCTCTTCGAATCGATGGACTCAGTAGCTAGTACTCATTCCCCATTGAATTGTTGAAATGCAAGCTGCGCGACTGCGTACTAATTTTTCGAAAATTGCACAGCAGTTTTTGTATTCTGCGCACAATTGACTTTTTCATAATTTTTTATATCATCTTATAAAAGAATTGCATTTGAAAATGGCAAAAATTCCAACAGGCACATGGAAAATTTGTATAAAATTTCGTCCACAAATGTTGTATAGGTCGTGAATTATAAAAATATGTTAATAGTATCGGTAGATGTGAAAATCACCTACCCATTTTTGGTTTCATGTTTAATGTTAGTAGCCACCACCTTCCAGTGAAATTTCTTTTATGGATCTTCTATAGAAACATAGTCATGATTTTAGGTTATATTTTGCATACTAGAATGGACCCAATGTATATTACCGCCAATTTTATTCATATAGCCTCAATACGAGCATCGATAGGCTAATTATAGTCCCAAAAGTTCCTTATATGAAAAGTAGACGTGGCCTTCCTCTGATCAACCCCCCTTGCAGTTGGCTTTATAAAATTTGCTGCTTCTTATAAAATTTCATCCATAAATCTCTAATAGATCTTAAGTTAGAATATTTATTAATAGTGGGCGTGGCAGTTAATATATACCGCCAACATTTTGCACAGTATTTTATAGGCCCCACATTGAAAAAGGGGAAAAAAGTTGCGTGATATTTGTTCAAATGGGCTCATATAACAATATGGTTCTGTAATTTTGTCCAGACTATAGTTTTGCAAAGTTTCATTAAGATATTCACTCTTAAATACAATACCTTCTCACCCGCAAAACTCAACGTCGTAAATATACCGCAATGTAATGAGATCTGTGTATGCACCTCTATAGCAAGCTAACATGGATAATTCATATCCTCACCAAACGACAGGTGCTGGAAATAAAGCTTAGGAATTTGTATTGGCTGCTAAATCCAAATTCCCAAGTTTCACTCGAAAATAAGTTCTCACCAGAAAGAAGAAAGACCTCAGAAAGTCCAAGTCGACAATCAACGGTTTTGTTCAGGGGGTCACTATTCAGTTATCCAGGGAGGTAAAATATCTTATGGTTGTTCTTGATAGTAAGCTTCTCTGGAATCCACACGTTGAACTAAGAGAGTATTTGGCAAGACGTGGGGTTTGGTTCCTTCGATTTATAAGGCAATGAAATCCTACGCATCTGTGGTTTAGGGGGTTAAATCTGCTCTATCTAGACTACAGATAACAGTGGCTATTTGTTGTACTGGAGCCTTTCCGACAACTTCTGGCCCTTCTCTTGATGCGCTGTTTAATGTTCCCGCCCTAGATGTTTTTATACAAGGAGAGGCCCTAAAGGCCATCTGTACGTTGAACCACAATAGGCAGTGGGCGGGTGCTCGTTGGAATCTTGAAGAGTTGAAGATCTTGTTGGCACTAACATGGATATTGGTATCCCTTCTTTCCCCATTTATTCGATGCCCGCGTATAATATAACTGAAAGGCCGTACTGTATAAAAATTCCAGAGGCTCATTTATGGTTTGATCCATATTTTCACTGACGGCTCCAAAACAGATATTGGATCGGGCTCTGGGGTTTTCGTGGAACTCAACCGTGTCCGGGTCCATTACGCCCTAGTTTATCATGCTTCTGGCTTTCAGTCGAAATTGTATGCTGTTCTAAGCGCGATGGACTATTTGGTGGAAATAGATGGCGTGGCAGAAGAATCTGTGTCTGCAGTAATAGCCAGGCTGTACTGAAGGCATTACTCAGCCCCCTTGTCACTTCCAAGTTGGTGCTGTTGTGTAAATACAGATTGAACTATGTTGGAAAGCATAACAATCTGTTGCTAACATAGGTTTCAGGGCACATAGGTGTTATGGGGAATGAACTCGCGGAGAAGCTAACGAATGAGGGATCTGAGATCAGTTTTCCTGGCCGGAACCTGTTCTTCCCATACCTTTTGCTGCCATTAAGGCCACTATTGGTGATTGGCTAGCAGGTGCACAGAATTGCGAATGGGGGGCTGTAAGAGGCAATACATGAGCAAAGGCAATGCTGCCTGTTATATCTGATAGAACGTCAAGGTTTCTTCTGTCACTTGCACTTGAGTGTAGACTTCTGGTAGGACTGATGACAGGTCATTTTGCATGGGGTAGGCATATGCAAAAGATAGGCATTGCAGACAGTGCACTTTGCCAGGCCTGTGAAGAGGAAGATGAAACTGTTGACCACTTTTTGTGCGTATGCCCCCTTTTTGCTAGAATCAGGCCCGAGGTATTTGGCACTAACATCTTAAGTAGTGCAAACTTTGGCTGCTTAGAAACACAGGATCTACTAAGGTTTGCTCACAAATCTGGTAAATTCAAAGAAAATTAAATTGGAACGAATATAGTACAAGAATAGTACGAATATGTTCCGAAGAAAAAAGTTCGCACTTTTTTCAGCTGTCTTGAAACCGATATGGACATATGACATATAACTGTAGGGCATTGCGACATACTCTAATGTCGAAACACTTCATACTACGTAGCAAACAACAAGCTCCATCGTGCCCTGAAAGTCTCAAAAATTGTTCAGCAAATAAAAAAACTTGCCATGGCGTACAAATTGAGAATTCACGCGCTCATTAAAATCGTATCATTTTAGAACTTATAGATCACATGAGTACCTTCACCCGTTAAAAAGAAAATCAACAGCAGATATTTTCGGGTTGTGAATAGCTACAATTCTGAAATGGTTGGACTCCATAAATGTTCTTGTATTTAGATATTGTTATTTAGTTTTAAAATAAAAATATATATTATAATGTATAAAATAAAGAAAAATGGAAAATAAAAAAATTAAAAATATCCCGAAAACGATTTTCGGACGATTTAAATGGTTTACTCTGAGCATAAGTTTTACATGTATAATCTGTTTGTCTAGCATGTACAGTAAGACCATGCAGAATGTTCCAAAGCGGTTGTGCAATTTCCGTATATCGTCTTCCTTATCGCTTACGAATTGCATTTGTTATTGTTGTGCAATGCAAAATGCATAAAGTCCATTTTTTTCTGCTTTTAGGACAAATTTACCGCTTTCATCTCTTATTATCGCGCCAGAATGAGATAATTCAACCAGGCTCTTATCAGCTGTTTTGCGACCGCCTGACACAAAGTTGTTCCGTAATGCTGGAACGTACAGTGCATTGTTTGTTACCAATACCGTTTGTCCGGCTTTGATTCTTATTTCACCGCGAACGCACGCTTGTACCGCTTTATTATCAGCAAGTCACATGCTTTCATCAATTAGAGACATAGAAGTAAATAAATTCTCTATCACAGCACATATTCCATTCCGATGCATAATGTCCACTCCGACTGCAATTATTCAACTCTTCGTCGTTACGAAGGGCCAATAGCAGATGACGTGGAATGATTCTCGTTTTTTTCTTGTTTGCTTTTTGTTGTTGCTCCACGTTTGCTTGTTTGATTTTTTCTTAGTATCTGCGAAATATGCTTGATTACAGTTGCTTAAATTTGCGTTCTGCTTCTCTTGCCTTCGCTCGCCCTCTTCAAGCAACTTCACTGTGGACACACTTAACGCTAGGAATGTCTTCCTTGCTTCAATTGGCAGGACAAAATTGTTATACGCTTCTGGAGCTGCTGATGGAGAGAATTTTTTCAGAAGCATTGAAAAATAATTTTGATGAGTAGACACACTATGTATCCGTATCGCCGTATGGCCACGGAAGTATATATATCTCAAGCAGTATACGCGGCAGAAGCAGACAACAAAGTACCTACTATAGTTTTTGGAAAAATTATAGCATTCGCACCCCCTCACGTTGGCAGGGGAAGACACAAGAAAAAATAGCAATAATATCAGATAGTCAGGCGGCTATCAAAGCACTGGACTCGACAATAATAACCTCGAAACTAGCATTGGAATGCAGGGAAGTCTTAACTGCATTAGCTCGTCGGTTAAACGTAACATTGCCGGGGCACAGGGATGTCGATGGAAACGAGACGGCAGATGAGCTGTTCCGCTCTTGATGAACATGACTCCGGTTCGTGTCTCAATTAGTTCAATCAAGAATAGGCAAAGAATTATTGGCGCAGTCATCACAGGCCACTGGCCTATTGGGGAACAATAGGCCAGTGGCCTGTGATGCCTGTCTTGTTGCCAATGACATTTTTGTAAAAACAGGTTTCTTTATTTTAGATCGACTATATAGAAAGAAAAAGCTCAACACAAACACCGACACTCAGTCACAAAATCAAGCTTTAGTAGGCGAATTATGAGATCAAGATCTCTGGCAAATAGTACAAAAACCGCTCTCAACTCGTTAGCACAAAACAAACACGTCGACTCACTAAGACTCATTACTTTACATTCCTCAACAATTCTTGGATGTGTCATTTTGGTAGTCCACAGTATGGGTCAGGGCTTATTAGGGGGCTTATTGCTCCTTCTTTTGCTATTTGGTCAGCGTATTCTTTGCCTTTGTGTACTTCATTCCCTGGGATTCAATCCAATTCTATTGTATTATGATTTTCCAGTTCATTACAAAGGTATAAACAATCCTTGACTAGTATTGATGTGACCATAAGGCCCAATACACACTATTCGTGCCGGTCACGGTCAGTCAAGCATTCGTCAAATATTCTTTAATGCCTTTTAATAGGATGTATTCACATTACCGGTCACGTGCCAGTCACAGTCCAAGCAAGACCGCCGCGGTTTTTGCAAAAAGAATACTTGACCGAAGGTTGAACTGCAGTGTGGAATGCACCGCTTGCTTGTAGATTTCGTTCGTAAAATTTTACGCGTGCTAGCGTAGGTATCGACTTGATGTGCCAGCATGTGTGTGAGTGTGGAATAAATACGATCGACGTCATCCACTTCGTTTAACTTTTATTTGTTTTTGTTGTTTTCTCTCGTATTAGTTCAACTTCGAGCATTAATTAAAAGAATAATTTGCTTCATGGGCATTGTATAGTGTCTTGGTAAGCAAAGTGTAGCTAATTGAGGGAGCTGGTTCCTAAATCTGAGCCACTTAATATGTTACTCTTGAGGTAGGGCGGCATCCCAATCCAAATTCAATTCCCAGAGTTGTTGGAGAAAAACCTTCTCAATAACTATTACTGGATTTACAAATCCTAGCGGATCGAATAGTTGGGATATATCTGCTAATACAGAGCGTTTGGCAGCCTTTTTGGTGTGGTGGCTATGATGATTTAATGCAGAAGTTGTCAGACTGAGGTTGTCAGATTAGCCCAAGAGTTTTAGTGAATTGATCTTCATTTGCAGAAATGTCCAGTTTGATTCCGTGATCTTCTGAATTTAAGTTTCGCAGCAACGCTTCGTGATTGGAACACCATTTGCGCAATTGTAACCCTCCACGTTTCATCATTTTTATTAACTCATCTTGAGTTCTGAGTGCCTCGTCTAAGGTTCTGAATAAGCTCATTAAGTCATCAACGTAGAAATCCTAGACTGTGACAGCAGCAGCTAATGGAAAGGATGCACCTTCATCTTCAGCCAATTGGTTTAGGCACCTTATAGCTAGATATGGAGCCGACTTGGTGCCATATGTTACTGTGCTTAGTTTGTAGAACTTGAATGGCTGGGTTACAGAATCCTTCCAAATTATTATTTGCAAATGAGAGTATTCTTCTCTCATGCGGAATTGCCTGTACATCTTAGCAATATCTGAAGTCACAGCAAATGGATGCTGCCTGAATCGCAGTAGAATTGAGAAAAGATTGTCTTGTACTACTGGCCCACCAAGCATTATATCGTTAAGAGAAACGTTATTTGATGTTTTTGCGGAGGCATCAAAAACTACCCTCAATTTTGTGGTTGTGCTTTCCGGTTTGAATACACAATGATGAGGTATAAAGTACCGCCTTTGGCTTATATTTTTGTACTTTATTTCGTCCATGTGCCCAAGATTTTCATATTCTTTGATGAAGGTTGAATATACTTGCTTTAGCTCACTGGATTTATCCAAGCGAGCCTCCAACGACCTGAAGCGCTGAATCGCCATGCTGCAAGAATTTCCGAGAACCACTGGATCCATTTTTAATGGTAACTGTACAGTATAGCGACCATCATTATCACGGGTTGTTGTAGTTTTAAAGATGTCTTCACATCGTGCTTCATCTTCACTAACAAGTTTAGTTTCATTATTGACTTCTTCCAATTCCCAAAATCGTGAAACTTGTTCATTGAGAGCGTCGTCCTCATAGCCAAGTCCGCAGAATACAGAGTCGGTAGTATCAGTTGCAGCCTTTCCCAGTACTACCATTCCCAATACAGTATTTTGAAGTGGAGGCAAATGCTTGGCTATTTTTATTTGCCCTATTGACATTAGAGAGGAGTACAATTTAGCTCCAATTAGTAAGTCCACCTTCGATGACTGGTGAAAGGTTGGGTCAGCCAATTTTATATTTCTTGGAATTTTCCATTTGCTGATGTCAATGTTATTTATGGGTTGATCATTGGTTATTTCATCAATTATGCGCGTGTCAATGTTGGCTGTGAAGCCCGTAATTGTAGAAGCGATGGTAATGTTTGTGTAGTTGCCTGCACTCGATGTGTTGTTACCAATCCCTGTGATTTGTAAGGAATGATGTGTTGATTTCAGACCTAGTTTGTTTGCAAATCTTTTGGATATAAGGTTTACTTGGCTCCCTGAGTCCAATATTGCCTTACAGTTGATGAAGTTCCCGCTGCTGTTCTTAAATTGTACTAGAGCTGTTGCTAAGAACACGTATGAACCTTTCGTTGTTGTTGTTAATGAGGTATTAGTTCGAGAAGAAGTTGTTGATGCAATCATTGATGAACCTTGATGTGTTGATTCGATATTCGTACTGTTCTTCTTGTTTTTCTGTTGTAGTTGTTCGAAGTGTAGCAAGGTGTTGTGTTTTTTGCCACAAATGGTGCATCCTCTTATTTTGCACTCTGATACAGTATGATCGGGCTTCAGACAAATTATGCAAACCTTCAGTTTCTTTATTTCATAAAATCTGGTTTTAGGCGACATTTTAAGAAACCCTTCACACATGTATAGCGCATGGTGTTTGTTGCAATAAGGGCACGAGCTTTTGGCAATCAATGATGTTACCCATCGCTTCACTTCTGGTCTTGCTTTAATTTCCAAGAGCTGTAGTGCCTGGAATCTTTTTTCGTTAAATTGGAGGAGTTCCCCCAATTTTGGAAATTAACGAGGGATAGCCAAATATTGCTCGAACAATGCATGCGTGCCTTTATCAAGCTTTTTGATTAACATATATACCAACAGTGGATCCCATCCATCAATTTCGGTGTTCAACGCTTCAATGCTCAAGAGACACTCATTTGTATTGTCATAGAGTGTTCTGAGCCCTTCCGATGAATCTTCTTGTACCACTGGAAGGTTGAAAAGTTTATCCGTTAACCCATTTCATTATGAGCCTCTTATTTGAATACCGAGCCTTAATTATTTGCCAAGTCATGTCGTAGTTATTACTGGAGACAGTTATATGTGAAATTATTTTTGATGCTTCACCTGTCAAAGTATTTTTCAGGTACCACATCTTTTGAGCGTTCCTAATATTTGATTCATGGATCATTTGGGTATATAAATCGTGAAATGCCTGCCATTCAGTGTATGATCCGCTGAATTTGGGAATTTCAATTTTGGGCAATGTGACTTCTTGTAGTTTGGACTTGCCTTTGCGTGCTTCTCTGAGTACTTGATGTAGACTGATAGTCACTTGTTGCACAGTATTTTCCAGTTCAAATGTGCGATTTACATCATAGCCTTCCATATGGTTGTCGCCAATTTCAAGACAGATGACCTCGTGCCGCGCAAAATAAGTTGCCCATTGAGTGGATATAGTTTCCAACCTCACCTTCGCATAGTCTTCAGTTTGTGGTTGTTGAAGTGCCTTGGTGATACGTTCCAATGTTGCCTCAAGTTGTTTGGCGGCAATTCCTTGTAAGCTGATTTGGCAAGCTACACTTGCTGACATTATTGGAACTGCTATATTGGATTTCGATGTGGTGGTTGATTCCTCAGGATGCTGAATATGAGTTCGACTCGGTGATGTCACAGTCCTCAATCTGGCGCTATCGGCAAGTTGCTGTAATGGGATACACGCTTCCTGCAGTTTAAGAAAGTAGGAGTCTCGCACAGCCTTTGTTTGAGTAAAGAAATCGTTTTAGAAGTAAGGATATTCCTGGCGTTTCGCTAGTGGGACTGCAGCTTCCAGTGCTTGATGATTCCTTTGGAATTCTTCCCACAATTCATTGAGTGTGACAATACAGCCTTCGACATAAGCAAGCTTCTCCTTGCGTGCCTTATTCGCCTTCCTGAAGTTCTCGAATTGACGTTCCACCTCCTTGCCAATGTGTCACTGGGTGTCCGCCGTTAGCTCCGCAATATTCATCTTCGTTGACTCTTGATGAATATAATTGCCTGTTTACAGAGCTATGTTATGGCCTAGCTCACGCACCTGATTTCACAATAAAGTCTTACCACTGGTGGGGGACCCTTTGTGAATGTAGTGATAGCTTGTGAATCACGTCGGGGTCACCATGTAAAAATACATTTCCTTTAGTGCTTTCAAAATAAAAAGTCGAGAATTTCTTTCTTGGATATAAGTTGAATCTCTTACCACTGGTGGGGGAAAATCCAACTTGTTTATTAGAAGTAAAGAACTATTCTGATTGTAAATACAAAATTGCCCTATATTTATATTAAAATTATTACTAATACATATAATTATTTAAGCCGGCCCCCTGTGTCAGCACAAAACCGTGCGAATGGTTTTGTTCTCACGGTAGCTAGCGGACGAAGTAAATGCAATTCAATATACAAAGTTAAACATAATTGGCAAGGTACTGCAGAATTTATTGCGTAAGATATTATGCAATAAAATTCTCAGCACCGTTGCGATAAGAAGTGAGAAAGTAGAGTAAATTTGTTAAATAAAAATTATTTATATTTTCCCAGCCATACTTAGGAATGTGACTGGGTTGACTCATACAGTCAAGATGTTCATGAAGAACATGAGCTTCAATCCATAGGTTGAAGCTCATGTTCTTCATGAACATCTTCCCCCCTTTTAAAGATGTCCAAGGGTATTCCGAGGCTTTCTATGTGGGCATTGCCATAAGAAACCATTAGCTGAACTTCGGACGGAGATGCATAATGCATGCATGCTTTCATTGCGTTTTGGGCTTTTACAAAAACAAATGTGCACCTAGAGCATATGACAAGGGCATCTCTGCCTTATACTGTCATCTTTTACTAGTTGCTTGCTGGGTAGCCAAAAAATCTCAAACAACAACAATAGCAACAATCGAACAATACAAAAGAGTTTTTCGCTTCTCATGTTTTGTTCTCTCTCAACGAGACTGTCAACAGACAGTGCTTGTTTACGTACATTCCGCGAATTTTTTGGTGGTTATCCAGAGAGAAGGAAATATTATAGAGGTTGTATCAAAGACAATATACTATAAAGATATTACATCGTTCTCTTCACTCAGCGAAATGAGTTAAAATTGCGTGGCTGTCTATGGAGATATTATTAACTCAACACCCGAAGTGTGCTCGGCAATGCAAAGACAAATTATGTAATAAGCATAATGGTGTACGTAGTCAGCCCAAGATCTGTTTTGTATTTTGAGCATATATTCATATATATACCGGTGTATGTCTTTTTTTTCGATGGTGCTTAAAGTGTAAGCTGGAGTCTTTCGGGCAATATTGGCCATTGCGTCAGCATATTCGTTTCCGCGAATACCAGAATAGCTGGGAATCTAGATTATTTTGATTTTTTTGTTGAATTTTATAAGTTTATCTCGGATTTTAGAGACTGGCTCACTTCCTTTTGATAAATTGCGAATATAATTGATACTTGCTTGACTGTCTGAGCAAATTATAAATTTACCCCTAGCTTTGGCAGATTGGGTAATTGCGTTGTTGATTGCTGTTAGCTCTGCAGTTTGAATTGGAATGAAAACGAATTTCAATCGTAGCAATCGAAGACGAGGCATTAGCTTTTTTCAACAGCGGGCCAGTATTATATAATTTTACTGGACCAAAACTAGAGCAGAATTATTTCATGTCTGTTATAGAAGAAGACTGGAAACGGTGAAGTATTATGAAATTCAATCTTGACAAATAATATACATACATACATGCATATGTATGTACATATGTACTTATTTGTGTTTCGATCATTTTGGTAGCGAATTGTGCCATAAAAAGAATGAAAGAAATGAAAATAAAAGCGCCCTCATGTCTGGTGTTTTTATTTTAGGTGCTGTTTGGATTCTTTAAATATAATGAATTCAATTAGTCATGAAATTTTGGATATTTGAATTTTTCAGAATAGACAAATCTCAGCAAAGTTTATTCTTTCGATTTTATACTTTCGCTTTAGCAGGATCCGATCAAACATTTTGTGAGTGAATCTAAAGAAAGAATAATTATGCACAAAAGACCAATTTTGTTAAAATTAGTTTTATTATTTTAATATTCATATGTTCATCTGTTGTCTATTCCATCATAATATTTATCTAAATAATTTTTAGATTAAAGGTACAGTCAAAAAATCAAGGTTTGAAATGTTTTTTTTTCTTTGTCAGATCAGCTTGAAATACTATAACCACATTCTAATACAAATTAAACCACTCGTACGTACATGAATATGTGCATACATATCTATGAATACTGATTCTCCGCATTTACATAGTATATGATATGTTCATGTTTGAAGTAAATTTTATGAACTTCAATATCTAGTATTAAGTGCATATGTTCTTGTTAAAAAATGGTTTACAAAGTTTTATAAATAAAACCGTATATAATGCAATAACCTATATATAAACATTTATTTCCTATGGAAAAATGTAGTTCAACCATGATTGTGTTCCAACGCATAATAAACCACTTCATAATCGAAGATTATTATAATCAAAAATCTATACAAAATTATTTCAAGTATTTAAAAATCCCAGAAATTTTAAATTTATATTAGGATGCTTAGTAAAACATATTTTAATATGAGGTGCATCTTTTTGCCCATTACATTTGACATTTAACTCTAAAAATGTCTACATGATGTGTGTAGGGCTTACCCAAGTCGACTTGCTTGCATATTTTTTCACAAACGCCATTCGAAATACTACAACCGGCCACACAATCGCTTTGACGTGGAGACTTTAGTTATGGAAACTAATAAAAATATGCAAAAACTTCTTACTGCTTCGTGCTTCTTTATGCATGTGAACTTGTCTTTAGATGTGTATCCACTTACATATATAGAAAATACTTTGAATTAAATAATCTGTCTTGACCTACATTCGTGAACTTCTTTTCAGATTTATTTTTTAATTATTTGCTGTCTAAGTTCTTCTATGCAACTGCATGTTTTTTTATATATTATAATGATATTAATTTAATTATATTAATTTAAGCTAATTTTTATTTTGTAAATAATGTATATAATAATAATACTAACACAATTTCATGCCCACATGAATTTATGTATGTAAGTTAAGAAACACCGCTATGATTTTTTTTAGAAGATATAAATTTCTTTGCTGTAATGATCTGCTATAGCAGCAGCAATTCAATGTGGTTCAGTAAAATTATTTAATACTGGATAGTTTATGCTAAAGTAGGAACTATTCCTAATATTTTTTAGAAAATTAATTATTAGTTTGCTTTCAAAAAAAGGATGAACAATTCAAAAAATATAAAAATAAACACATTTCTCAGCGGACTTGAACCCAGCATCATAAAATTGATACACCAACACTTTACCACTTGTGCTATCGACCTTTATAAAAGATCCTATGCATGCATATTTCTTTTATATTGTCAAGTGTTTTAATATGCACACATTATGCTTTCTCATGGCATGGCAAATCTTTTTTATATGCAAGACCACTAATGACTTATTTTAAGCCCCACTTTCCGTATAAAAAAGCTTTGCCATACAGAAAATTCATTCTTGTGTATTTTACCCCAGCCACACAGAACAGAAAATAAAAATTTGATTTCAAATCAGACGAATGTGCCAACAACAATAGCCATGTGTGTGGCTGAAGATGGATACATATTCACGACTGCTTCGTGAAATTGCCGATCATGATTCCAATGTGGTTGCCATACACATCAATATGTTGATTCTCACTCAAGAGAGCAATGAAAGGTCTTTCTGTATATTGTTTTTGGTAGTATCTCGCTCACGAGTAGTTAATTGTGAAGAAAGTGCTAATGCACCTAAAATTTGCAATGAGGAGGCCACAAGACAAGTATTTTGCATTTATTTTTATTTTGTACATCTGACAATAATTCGTTACTTGTAGGAATTTGCAAATGATGTTGCTATTTTTTGTAAAAAAAACTTAATGGCAAAGAAAAATATGAAATTATAACGAATGCATGGGTGCCTAATATATCGTAGAGTTTTCCGTCATTTGACGATCGAAACATAAAATTCAAGTGCATATGGTTAAACTCGTTTTCGTGGTTGCTTTATTCACCAGTTGAAGACAGCGCGTACTGTCGATTTTGTGGTGCTTTTGGTTGGGAGACTGTTGGAAATGGGAGTCACCAAAACTCGAATGCTTTCGTACAAACTCCATTTCGGAATTGGAAAAATGCAATTGAAAAATTCAAACAGCATCAGCTAAAGGAGTATCACAAAAATGCAATGCAACGCAGCAAATTTCAAGTTAGTTTACGAAAACAAAAAGAAAGTGAGATTGATAAAGGGCGCAAAAAGCAACAACGTGAAAATAGAGAGAAGTTGACATCCATAATCCGTGTTTTGCTAGTCTGTGGAAGGCAAGGGCTTGCGTTAAGAGGTCATCGGGATCAAGGAAAGCTTTCGTTAGAAATGCCTGGTGAAAACGATGGAAACTTTAGGGCTCTACTGCGTTTAGCTATTGATAGTGGAGATGACACGTTAAAAAAACATATTGAAACTGCAGCAGGAAATGCTGCCTATATCAGTTGGCGCATTCAAAATTAAATTATTCAAACAACAGGCCAGTTGATACAACGAAAAATCATTAGCCGTGTTAACAATTCTAAATGCTTTTCAATAATTGGTGATGAAACAACAGATGTGAGTGGTATTGAGCAAATTTTCAATTTGTATTTGGTATGCCGATCATTTTGGAAATGACCAGAAACTGAGAGAGGACTTTTTATGCTTTGTTTCTGTTGATGATACCACTTGAAGCGGCCTTGCAAAATACTTACCGACAAATTAAAAGAACTTAATCTCAGTCTTGCTTACATAATTTGTACTTTATATTTGGAACAATATTATTCTTATTTTTTATTTTAATTGGAAGGCTATGACGGTGCGCGTTCTATGAGTGGACATTTCAAGGGTTGTGCTGCAGTCATCCAAAAGTTATATCCGGAGGCTGTTTATGTCCATTGGGCTAAACACAGCTTAAATTTAGTCATTGCAAACTCTTCCAAAATAACCGCTATTAGGAACTGTATTGCTTCAATGAAAGATACCGTTAATCTCTTTCGAAAATCCCCTAAAGCAGGCACAGTTCTCAAAGATCTCATTCTTAAATCATACTCAAATTCAAAGCAATTTCGGCTTCTTAAATTTTGCGAAAAGCGTTTGGTAGAACACTTGGATTCACTTTCTCTATTCTTTGATATATTTCAATTGATGGGATTGATGGAAGAGCTTGATAGTGAAAACTTAAGATGTGACGTATCAAAGCCACATGCTTTGTTGGTTGCAATCAATTCACCTCAATTTATTATTGCTATGGCGGTACTACGGCCCCTTTTTGGTTTATCTAAAAATGTCAGCCAATTTTTGCAGCAAGTAGACTGTGATTTGAGCAGTTGCATTGATTTTGCAAATAATCAGTTTACTGAAGTAAATGAAATGCCTGAGAATGCTGAACAATCATATAGATCCATTTTTGAAACAGTAAAAGCAATCGCCAAAGAAGTAGATGTAAAAATTAAAATTCCACGTTTGGTTAGTCGGCAAACCAATCGTGATAATTACGATGGGAACCCGAAGAATATTACCGACGTTCAATTTATATACCGTTTTTGGATCATTTTCTGGAGCAACTCTAAGAACGATTTATGAACCATTGCTCTCCAAAATTGAAAATATTTTGCCAAATGAGTGCATTAATATAACCGATATACAAATGAAGGAGACAGTTCGTGTTTTGGGGTCGCAATGGCCTAACGGTATAGAAGGTTCCGCTGAAGATTTCGTAGCTGAGTTAAAAATGTGGAGGAGGTGAAATAAATATTCCTATTTAAATTTATATTAATCAAAATAAATTAATTTTCTTATTACAATTTTAAAATTATATTTTCCTGCACTGTTTAAATCAGACAAATTTGTCTAATACATTTATAGAATCCTTGAATTGTTGGGATGCAAAGATATTTACAACAATTTGTCGATTCCTGCAGATTGGTGCAATGTTACCGGTGTTTGCTGCTTTAAGTGAACGTTAATTTTCGACACTTCGACGGCTGAAAACATACTTAAGAAGTAAAACCGGGGGAGAGAAGCTCAATAGTTTAGCTCTCCTAAACGTTCACAGGGATGTTGAAGTTATAATTGAAGACATTTTAGATTCAATGACCCAAAATAAAAGAAGATGGGATCCTCACCCTATTTAAACAAAACTTAAAGCACCCCCCAACATTTTTTCTAAGTGCGCGCCTGGTAGTGACCAAATTTCTCACAATTATTTATCTATAATATGTTGTAATTGTAAGGGAAAAATACCAGCCAATCTGCCTCATATAGACCAATCAGTCTTCTGCCAGTACTATCAAAAATCTTTAAATAATGACTTTTGAAAGACATAATGCCGATCATTACTGAGAAAAACTTTATTCCTCAACATCAATTCGAATTTAGAGCAAAACGCAGCACAATCGAACATTGTCCCTCGTATTCAAAAATCGTTTGAGAAAAAACAGTACTGCACTGCATTGTTCTTGGCTGTTGCCCAAGCTTTCGACAAAGTTTCCTACGTGGGTTTAATTCATAAGATCACAAGATAGAAGACTTACGTGGCGTAAACTGATCGATACGAAAGTCATCAGCATAAAATTGATAATGGTAAACTTTTACTTATGCTCAATTCAAAATCAACCCCACCACTCGAGTATAGAGTGCTAAAATATAAGATTATATAAAAACAAATATATATATATGGGGAACTTCTACACCAACAAATGTCGAAAAGTTGCAACAGATACAATCGAAAGCCTATTACCGGAGCTCCATGGTATATCAAAAATAACAACACTCACAAGGACTCGAGCATGCCTACCGTAAACTTCAAAATCATCCCAATAAATTACTTCAAAATTTATTTCGCAACAGCGGACATATCCCCGTCTGAAGAAAAATTAAATTTTTAACATATGCAAATAGAAAAAATAATTTAAATATTAAATTATTTTATTAATAATATGAAAATCTGAAAACATAAATAAGTTCCGAGTATAGCCAAAGGAAATATATATATTTTTAGTTTGAAAGATTTGAAAACATATTGTTAGTTTCATATAGAAATATTCAATACATAAAAATAAAAAAAAATTTAAAAAAAAATATATATATAAAATAATATATATATATATATATATATATATATATATATATATATATATATATATATATATACATATATATATATATATATATATATATATATATATATATATATATATATATATATATATACATATATATATATATATATATATATATATATATATATATATATATATTTATTTATTTATTTATTTATTTATTTGGTAAGAATATAAATTATAGCAAAGTGCATTCGGCCAACGCTCCGCAGTATAAAAAAGGCGGCGTAGTCACGTTCGGTTATGGCTGTCCTTGATCGAATGCAATCGACCAGTGGACCGGAAAGCCAAAGTGGTGAGAAGAGTAGAATAGATGGGAAATTTGGGGTTTTGCTCTAGTAAATAGTTAAATGTAAATAATCAAGTGCTAACTGTTCAATTTTCAAGAATTTAAATGAACTCTTTTAATTTTATGCGTAATTACGAATTTTAAATAAATTCTGTTAATTGTTGTGTATGATAAGACATTAAACAAACTATTTAAAATTTTTTTGTGCGTTACAAAGAACTTTAAAATCTTTTAATTGTGGGTAGTAAAGAACCTTGAATAAATTCTTTCAAATTTCCCTCTAACGTCTGTAACGTCTATAACAAACGGGAATATAAAAGAAACGAAACTACAGACAGAAAATGAAAGCAATTACCGTATAATTTCATCCTATCTTGTTAAAATTGTAAAAACTACTATACATATCAACTGAAGAGCAGTAAAGGCCTAGTAGTTGTTATTAAAGGTATTGAGAATAAGGTAAGTACTTATGAAATCAAAGATTCTCTCGAAATCGCCGGGATTAAAGTTAAAACGGTATTCAACATTGAAAAGAGAGACATAGTACCACAACCACTATTTCAAGTAGAACTTGAACCGAATGGAAGAAAATTAAAAATTAGCGAAACACACCCAATATACCATCTGCGTTACTTATTACATAGACGAATAACCGTTGAAGAACCACACAAAAGAAAAGGCCCTGTCCAGTGCTTCAACTGCCACGAATACGGGCATACTGTTTGTGTTGCCTCTGGGGACCTCCACCATTCCTCCAAGTGTTTGTCTGACAAATCAAACATAAATACAAAAAAATGCAGCAATTGTGGGGAAAACCACACGGCAAACTACAGAGGCTGCCCAGTGTATTTAGCACTCAAAAATAAATTAGATCAGAAACAGCAACCAGCTTTTCATTACATAGAGATTGCCAAATCAATCGAACCCCATAAGCAACTGACCAGTGACAATGCTTCTACATCAAGGTCATATGCCAACGTAGTAAAGCCTGGATCTGAAGAAATTCCTAGCTTTGCAAATCCTATGCAAAATGTAGAATCCATGATATCAAAATTAACAAATTTTATGACAGAATTTATGACATCAATGCAAAGCATGTTGCACGAGTTGTTGAAAACTGAAAACCAATTGTTGACCTCTAAAAAATGAACTATATTAAGATATGTCATTGGAATGCAAACGGCATTAGCCAACATAAACTTGAAATTCAATACTTCCTGCATACTAGGCAAACTGACATTATTCTTTTATCAGAAACGCATTTATTTTGTAATATCAGGATATAAATTCTACAAGACAAACCATTCTGATAATAAATCACATGGCGGTACGGGTATATTAATAAGAGATAGATTTAAGCATCATGCACTAGAAGAGTATGCAAAGGACTATCTGCAGGCAATATTAATATTGTCTTCCAAGATACTCAGTGACTGAATTACAATTCACACAATTCTTCACATCATTAGGGACCAAATTTTTGAAAGTAGGTGATTATAATACGAAACATACCTTTTGGGGCTCCAGGCTAATAAATCCCAAAGGCAAACAACTGTTCTCTGCGCTACTGACTCGGTGTGCTAACCTAAACTTCGTATCTTCAGGGCAATCCACATATTGGCCCTATGACCCTCAAAAATTGCCCGACTTCATCGACTTTGGTGTAACCAGTGGTATTGATCGAGACTTGTTATCTGCAGAATCGTGTTAAGAGCTCGCTTCTGATCATTCATCAGTTATTATATGTCTACATAAACAAGCTCAACTGGGTAAGAAAACAGGTCACCTAACTAATAAAAGAACAAACTGGCTCAGGTACCGTCAATATGTAAGTAGTCATATAAACATTGGTCCTCGACTAAAGAGTGCAAGCGATATTGACTCGGCACTTTTGGCCATCAACTCAGTTCTTACATCTGCAGCCACACACTCATCTCCAGCAGCCTCATTATCCCGCTCCGCAACAGCTCGTACAACATCTGCAGTTATCGATAATCTCGTTAAGGAGAAAAGGCGATTAAGAAGAGAGTGGCAACAAAATAGATCACCCTACGCCAAGCAAAAATTAGCATTAGCAATGCTCCCCAGAGGCACTGAACTGCAAAAAAAAAAATTAACTACTCTTTACTCTTTGGGGTTACAGCGTAAGTTTCGCAGAATGGGAATATGCGATTATAGTTCTAGGAACACTAGCCTCTATCCCATCTAGACCGATAGTGCGTGGCGAAGAGTCACATTCTACCCGAGGTAACCCTGCTATTCACAACAGAACACTGCGTATCTAGACTGAGGAGTCAATAGACACCTCCCCGGATACAGGGTGTGGAGGAGCTAACCTCTATAAAAAACCTCTGGGTTGGAGCAAGATGGCATACGACCCGTGTCGATGCTCAACGTGGCTGGGGACCCAGGTTAAAAACTAGCCCAGTCTCTAACGGAGTGCTCCGGATACTTGGCCTTACTCGAACACACGCATCTCTGTTGTCCGATACTCGTGGGACCACATATGTCATTAAATTTATCTGAAACTTCAAAACCAAAGGAGGGCGGTCCTCCCAAAAAACCGACACAGACGATCCTGTCTACCGCTAATACAAGGGTGGTAGACAGTTCGATAGCAGCAGGAGGCAGAGGGGGCTTAAGCGTTGGGGCTGGTCCCAGCACGAGTGCTGGTAGCAGGGGACGGGGAGTGTCTCGTCTTTTACAGAGGGGTGCTGGGGGGGAGGTGGTGAAAACCCAAACCACGCCTGCGGTCAGGGGGAGGAGGGCTGCCCCGGGGATAAATCGGCAGCTGACAGTAGAGGGGCACAGCAGCTCAAAGAAGGTTGCTGGGGTAGGCCAGGGGGGTCGGAAAAACATGTCCGTCCGTCGAAGCAGGCCTATTACGACAAGAAGGTGGCCATGAGGGTAATGGCCAAATATGAGGCTCTACCCACTGACCAGCTCACTGAGGAGCAGGCCAAATTGGTAGAGTGGGCAAGGGTTATGCTTTCCGGCTTGGTAAACCGGCGGGTACAGCCCCAAAGAGACAACCTTCGGCTGAAGAGACGGGTGAGGTCGCCAAAAGGCAAAAAGTCGGCGGCCAGAAATACCCGTGCGAAATTGTCAAAGGTGGGGGCGGGATGTTGGTCATCATACACCGGAAGCAGGATGAAGGGGTCATACCTAAAGAGAAGTGGGGGTGGGTGGAGCAAGCGATTGCCGAAGTCTACCTCCAGCGGCCTGGTATCAGGGCAGGGCCAAGCTCATCGTATGTGATGACAGCAGGTCAGCCAAACTTTACAAGATTGCGGTAAGCAAGGTTGGCGAGATTTGGCCGGGAGCCAGGCTTGAAGCCGTCAGCAGGGAAGAAGTTCGCAGCAGATCCAGAGCCCGGGTTTGGATTCCGGCTAAGCCAGCTGAACCGGTGAAAATAGAGGCGATCTTTAGATCGTGTAATAGAGACCTGCCAACCCATAACTGGAGGGTAGCGAAGCTTGAGGAGCCAGTAGAAGGTAGGAGACAGGTGTTGTTTATCTTCAACGCCGAGTCCCTTGCCCCACTGGCAGAGAAAAGGGGAAGTCAGGTTCGGGTTCGTTGACGCAACCGTTCGGATCTACCGCAGCGACGAACAAGCTTTGGAACCGGAGGAGAGCGTGTGTGGCGGTGGTGAAGAAGAGTTGTCCAGCAGCCAAAGGTTGACTGATTCAGAGCAGCTGACCGGGGTCGGGCAACTGTTTGAGGAAGCCGACCTCCTTGACTACACCGACGGAGAGGAGGACGCGGACGTGGCGACAGTGGAGGTAAGAAGGACAGATTCCTATGAAGCTGATCCAAATCAACCTCCACCATTCTAAACTCGCCTCCGCGAATTTGATGGTCCGCCTGGGTTCCGGTGGTTTTGACGTGGCCCCCATCCAACAGCCGTGGATATGCGGCAACAAAATCTGCGGTATAAAGATGAGAGGTTTCAAGATGATAGCCGCAGAATAGGAAGGAAGTGTTAGATATTACTCTGACCTTCGATAGTTTCGCGAATCATGTAAAAAGATGGAGAGTGTCGATTGAAAATTCCTACTCTCACCATCGTTATATAGAATTCGAATTGAACTTCCCAGTATTTCCAGTTAAGACGTATAGGAATATACGGAGAACGGACGGGGGAAAGTATAGGAAGACTCTCAGGGCCTCACTGCCACGAAATCCCCCATCTGACCCCACAAACCCTGTGGAATTAGACGGGCTGATTACGGGCCTTGAATAGTTCACTGACAGCCGGGTGCCCGGTTGTAAAACTGAGAAACAAGAACAAACCACCTTGGTGGTCAATGGATCTAGGCCTTCTCCGGAAGTCCAATAGGCGGTTATTCAACAGGGCTAAAACTTCTAGTCTGCCCTCAGACTGGGAAGCCTTCAATGCTGAGCTAAAAATATACAAGAAAGCAACCAGAACTGCGCAACGAGAGTCCTGGCAAAACTATTGCAGGGATGTGAAAGAAACATCGGAAGCAGCTGTACTAAGAAGCATCCTAGCGATGACATCACTGGGCTACCTAAAAGGTCCGGGTGATGTGTGGAGCGAATCGTGCGCTTTGGCTCTTCTCTTAGATACGCATTTTCGAGGCAGTAGCACGGTGGAGGGTAATAACTCGACATCTAGGGGCAGGCAGTCTGAGATAGGAAATGCGATAGTTACAGTCGAGAAAGTTGAGTGGGCCATTAACACCTTTGGTCCACAAAAATCTCCGGGTCCGAATGGAATTTACTCAGCAGAATTGCAACAATCACGGGACGTAATTACGCCCTGGGTTGTGACTGCAATTAGAAGCTGTCTTAACGTGGGCTATATTCTGCTAAGATGCAGAGAAACGAAGGTTTCCTTCATACCCCAAGCGGGCAAGTCCACACATGTAAATCCTAAAGACTTCAGACCAATCAGTCTCACGTCTTTCCTCCTAAATATATTGGAGAGATTGATGGATGCACACTTACGGGAAGTTATACCAACTGGTAGAATCTCCTCGGCACAGAGACGGCGTTACACGTACTCATTAGTATAGTGGAAAAAGCCATCCAGCAGAAGGATTTTGCACTAGCGGCCTTCATTGACATAGAATGCGCTTTTAACAACATAAATGCGAACGCCATTACGGGAGCGTTAGAAGCTCTGGGCGATGATCCTAATGTGGTTGCACTGATAGAGACTATACTCGTCACCAGAAAGGTAACTGCCAGCTTAGGTACCTATAAGCAGACAGGTCTGCAGAGGCGCTCCTCAGGGAGGAGTTCTCTCCCCCTGCTTTGGAATTTGGCGGAAAAATCCTTACTGCTAGCCCTAGAGAGGGGGGGTTGCCACATCCTCGCCTATGCTGACGATTTGGCAATTGTGATTAGAGGGAAATATGCAAACATTTTTATGGATATTTTGCGCTTACTTGTTGGACGGAAAGAAGGGGATTAGGGTTAAACCGCGATAAAATTGAATTCATCCTCTTCTCTAAGAAAAATAGATCACCTATGGTCTGCTTGCTATTATACAGAGGATTGGAAATTCCGAAGGTCTTAAAAATAAAGGATGCAAGTTGGTTTATTATCTCTGTTCACGGCCGCGAGCGGCGAATATGATTGATTTTAATACTAACTATTTTCTCATTTCAGAAATCTATAGTCAAGATCTAGTAGCCATCCCTGTTGAAGTCTCAACAGAGAAGGGAGCGCAGGAAATTGTCTGTGCGTCCGCCTACTTTCCAGGTGACTCCAACATTATACCTCCCGAGGAAGTGCAGGGGCTTATTGGCCACTGCCACAACAACGATATGCAGTATTTGATTGGTTGTGATGCCAACGTGCATTATTATATTTGGGGAGGCTCGGACGTTAACAATAGAGGTGAGTCTCTCTTAAGTTTTCTCGTAAGTAAAAATGTCAACATATGTAATAAGGGTATAAGGCCAACCTTTATTAACGCGGTTAGAGAAGAGGAATTAGTCCTAACTCTACCCAGTCCTCACATCGTCAATTTTGTTAGAAATTGGCATGTATCTGCTGAGCCATCTCTCTCAGATAATTTACATATAAGATTCGATTTACCAGGTAAATCTGAATTGAAAAATGAAGTCTTCAATCCAAAAAAGGCAAATTGGAGACTATATGGGGAATTATTAGAATAAAGAACCGATTCGTTGCCTACAAGTATAAGTTCTGTTGGTGAACCCGAGGAGGCGGTGTATCGACTATATGATATAATAATCTCAGCATATCATGAAAGCCTCGCGGTCAAAACTCACAATGTGACTCGCAAGGTCTCATGGTGGAATGACAAGCTTGCAGATATGCGTAAAAAGATAAGAAAACTGTTCAATCGTTGTAAACGCACGAAGGTGTGGGACGACTATAGGGTTGCTCTGAAAAATTACAACAAAGAACTAAGAAGATCCAAGCGTGAGTCTTGGAGAAAATTTTGCAAAAGCATAGTCGAAACGCCAGAGAGCACTAGACTCCATAAAGCTTTACGCAAAGAACACTCGAACGATGTTGCAACTTTAAGAAGACCAGATGGGTGTTATACAATGAACAGGAGACACTTTAGAATACCTGCTTCAGGTGCACTTCACGGGGTCAATTAAAGTGTCAATGACACTGGATCAGCCGTCATGCGACCGATTGGCCGTATTAGACAAAATATCCTGGAGTTTGTCTGGAGTAATATTTACCCCAGACAATATTTAAACCATTCAAGACACCAGGTGAGGATAACATTTTTCCAGCCCTCTTGATAAGAGGACTGGATATAATGCTTGAATCACTTGCTGAAATTTTTAGGAACAATTTCAGCAGGGAGTACATACCATCCATATGGCGTAAAGTCAATGTAGTATTTATTCCAAAATTGGGCAAGAGGTCCAGCGAACTGCCTAAATCTTACACACCTATCAGTCTCATATCGTTTCTTCCAAAAACTATGGAAAGATTGGTGGATCTACATATAAGAGAAACGAAGGCTGTCTCCAAGACTTGTCACCCCTTCTATGGTCGTTAGTTATTGACGATCTCTTACTCAAACTAAAAGGTTTAGGCTTCGAGGCAAGTGGATAGGCTGACGATCTTGCTGTCATTATTAGTGCCAAGTTTGGCAGAACAGTATCCGACACTATGAATCAGGCTCTAGCTCAGATTGGGGTTATGCAAGAATCCTAGCAAACCATTCTCGTTCCTTTTACAAACAGATTAAAAATTAACCTTGGTGCAATAGCTGTTGAGGGAATCAATATAGAATATTCCGATGAGGTCCAATATCTAGGTGTAGTTCTGGATTTCTGGAGCGACTGAATTGGAACTCTCACCTAAATTCGGTGATAAACAAAACCACAAGAGCAATGTGGGCCTGTCGAAGTCTCTAGAACATGGGGTCTAGACTCAAAAATGACTGGATGTATGTAATGATGGTTAGACGAATCATTACCTATGCATCCCTTGTATGGTGGTCTAAGACAACACAAAAATCTGGTAAGAAAATACTTACAAGTTTTCAAAGGCAGGCTTGCCTGGCAATCACCGGTGCCATGCGAAACTGCTCAACCGCTGATATTGAGGCTATAATAGGACTATCCCCAGTAGATACATTCGTGAAGAAATGTGATGCTAGAAGCGCATTGAAGATTAAAATCTTGTCTAGACAAGAGCCTCATGACTATCGTCATTTCAATATTTTAAAAACATACCGGATCAAAACATAATCTGATCAATAACGGAGTATATGATCCCAAAACGACAGTTTGATCGCAATTTTGAGATTATTATCTCAGACCGTGATGAATGGGACCTTGGGTCGACCCTAGAAGTCTAGAATGGTACACAGACAGTTCAAAAACAAGCACCGGTGTCGGTGCAGGGGTCTATGGACCAAATACCAAAATCTCATAACCAATGGGCAGGTGGCCTAGCGTCTTCCAGGCTGAAATTCAATCAATCTCAATCAGTGTGAGGACAAATCTGAAAAGGGTTATCAAGGACGCACACAAGGGGTGTCAAGGATGCACACATATTCAGATAGTCAAGGTGCATTACAGGCATTAGCTTCATATTATTTATTAGGATCGAAACTGGTGGAAGAATGCTTCAACAACCTACAATGTCTGGGTGCAACAAATAAGGTTGTAGTTTGCTGGGTCCTGGGTCACTCGGGGATCGAAGGCAGCGAAATTGCTGACGAACTGGCTAGGGCCGGTTCCGCAGCAAGCTTCATAGGTCCGAAGCCATTCTGTGGTATCAATCCATGGCTAAATCCAGGGTAGATAGCTGGGAACATAGTATCAGAATGTCACACTGGGAAGGGATAGAGGGACTTCGCCAAGGCAAAATACTGGTAAGGCCATTCACCTACAATAAAGAATTGCGCAATATGTGCAAAGCAAACATAGGGAAAATAGTAGGTTTTATATCAGGTCATTCCTACCTGAAATATCACCTGACTAAAATCCACATTCTTGAGGATACGTAGTGCCGGCTCTGTCTAGAAGAAAAGGAAACCACAGAACACACACTGTGCGACAGCATTGCGTTGGCAAAAACCAGAATGAACATATTCCACCGCGACCAGCTGGCTCTTGAAGAAATAAAGAATGCTCCAGTTATGGACATTCCCAAATTCATCCATAAAGCGGAAAAGATCATAGAGGAACATTACTTTCAGCTACTTCCTTTCTTTAGAGAAGGAACATCTAGGTAGAAAAGAACCTGATAACTTCAATTGTGACGCTTTGACATCACCAAACGGACGAAATGCTATGGAAATACGGAAGAAACGCTGGTACTAAACCTATAGGACATACTAGATCGGACAGTTGTAATCATATGGATCATTAATGACAAATGTAGTGACACAAAAGATATTTTAGGTCGCAGTGTCGGCCATGGGGCAAACTACTAAAGCTTTATTATTATTATTATTATTAAATATATTTACAAACTAATCTGTAATACGTATGTTTATTTAAACGTTGTTTTCCTCTTTTTAAATTATAAGTAATTAATATATATGTATACACTAGTAAGTAGAACTTAAAAAACTTCAAGCAATAGGCAAAGAGCATAATTAATACATTACTAATATATATATATATATATATATATATATATATATATATATATATATATATATATATATATATATATATATATATATATATATATATATATATATATTGTTTATATATGTATATATATATATATATATATATATATATATATATATATATATATATATATATATATATATATACATATATATATATATATATATATATATATATATATATATAAACAATAAAAGTAACTAGAACCACAGAAATATATATTATTATTAATTATGTTCAACATACCTTTCGCTCATTATCCTCAGACATTCCAATTTCACGACCTTGAGCAACAGCCAGTCGATTTCCCTGCACTAAATTTCCAACCATCACTGAGGCTGGTCCAACAGACGTGTCTGTAATACCACATCCAGATGAGCTTATTTTTGCAGTTGATTGCACACCTTTTTGATGTTAGTATTATATTTTTATATATTTATGGAACCAATTGACATTATTTTAGGATACAAGTTGTGGTAATTTTTAATAAATCATTAATATAAAACACATCGAACAAGTATCGTAATGTTAATCATGTAGTGTGTGTTATGTTTCAAGTGTAGGTTGGTGGTTATATTTCATCAGTTTAGTGGATTCAAACAACAGCAGCAAGGTGAAAAAAAGAAAAAATTATTTAATGATATGCGTAAGCGTTTATTTCGTTGCAAAATTATACAAAATCTAGGAGAGGGAGTATTTGAAGCGTATCTGCATGTACTATGTATATATATATATATATATATATATATATATATATATATATATATATATATATATATATATATATATATATATATATATATATATATATATATATATATATATATATATATATATATATATATATATATATATATATATATATATATATATATATATATATATATATATATATATATATATATATATATATATATATATATATATATATATATATATATATATATATATATATATATATATATATATATATATATATATATATATATATATATATATATATATATATATATATATATATATATATATATATATATATATATATATATATATATATATATATATATATATATATATATATATATATATATATATATATATATATATATATATATATATATATATATATATATATATATATATATATATATATATATATATATATATATATATATATATATATATATATATATATATATATATATATATATATATATATATATATATATATATATATATATATATATATATATATATATATATATATATATATATATATATATATATATATATATATATATATATATATATATATATATATATATATATATATATATATATATATATATATATATATATATATATATATATATATATATATATATATATATATATATATATATATATATATATATATATATATTATATATATATATATATATATATATATATATATATATACATGTTACATTCAACATTCAAATCCTTAGCGGTTTTCAGTCAATAGATTACGTCATCAAATGTCAATTTTTTATTTTATTTTAAAGGTTTGTGGAATAAAGAAAATTTGGCATTTATAATTTATGATGATAATAGGTATAAGGCAGTTTAATGTATTTTCAGTCATTTCAATTTCTGCAGTGAAGGAAAATTTTCAATATATAGGAATGACTGTAAGATTTTCAAGCAATCACAGCCGAAGACAGACTTTATGCTACTGTCAAAACAGTATTATAATTACAACTGCCTGGCATTATACTTGTAAGTTAGGCTTATTTCACACCGGCTGAATTTAATTTTTATTTACTGAAACAAAAGCATATTATATCAAATTGGGTATATACGAGTACACCAAAGCAAGCGAAACAAAAACATATTTAAGCAAAGCGAAATTGAGAATCGGTCCTTTAGATGCCCTGTTGTTTCTTCGAATCATAATTACATTATTTTCGTTCATAGCATTCATTCTTTTATGTCAATGTTTTGAAGATGGAAAGCTGTTGTATTTGATTGAGGCTAGAAGCCAAATTTGTAACAAAATAATGACTGAAAATTTGTTTTGCTTATCGCAATGCACACCTAACGAAACTGTGAAATGATGTTTCGTTTTTCTACACTGTGTTTCGCTTGGTGTAAGAAATGTGTTTTTTTGCCTCGAGAATCAAAAACGTTTTGCTTCATCCGCTGTGTAATAAGGCTTATGAAACAAAAATCTGAATTACTATGAAAGATTCGCATCGAATATTTTGACTGTAATGGATGGATATTAAATAATATATATACATGTAGAATCACCCTGTTTATATTGTACTTAGAATCAGCCTGTTTATCGTTTTTTCGCTTATTGCTTATGAGAGAAAGAGAAGTTTTTTTGTCAAGAAAAGTAAATGTAAAAAAGAGCTATAAGAAAAGGAGTCAAGTTAAGGTCAATTAATTGTAAAGAGGCTTTGCTAATGAGAAGTCGATAAGAAAAAGTAAAGTAAAGAAGTGTTAAGAAATCTGAAAAGTATTAAAGAAGTTAAAAATTGAAAAGTGCGTGAGTTTAATTTATTTGGAAAAGAAGAATAATAACTTTCTACATGGTGTCAGAAGTGGGATTACGTCCAAATTAAAAACCCGTCTATTTTTTTATACGATCGTGTTTTCGCGTTTAATAAAATTGACTAATTTTTGCATGTAATATCGTAGTGAGACTAAAATAAAAAAAAAAATAAAAAAAAAAACACCGGAGCCCTAAGTGGCAAAATATAATTTTGTTGTTGTGATTTTTTTTTGGAAGTGGCTATTCTTTTACTTAAAAACAGCGACCATTTTACCGCTAAGAAATAAATTGATACGCGTGGTTGTTGTTGTTGTTATTGTTGCTGCTGCTTTTGGTTTCATTTTGTGCCTTGAAATTTGTCATTGTTGCTACTCATTGAATTTGCGTTGAAAAAAAATATATAAAGGAGAGAGACAAATTCACGTCTCTAATGTGTTATACGGGATCTCTTATGCTACGGTGTAAAAGGAAACTGTTATACCTTTTGCAAATTTTGATTTTTTTTCATATGAAATGAATACTCTTGATTCGTTTACCGTAAGAGAAATTCAAACTTTATTAAAAGCTCAAAAACTACCCTATCGGTGTACCACAAAAAAAGATTTGGTCGATCGGCTAACAAATTTTATGCAATCAAATCAAATAATCAATATTCAAGACTTAAAAATCCGTGCAAATACAGTAGAGGAAGTAAGTGACGTCAGCGACTCTGAATTGCTAAAACCTCAAGCGCTGTATAAAACCGAAGTTACGAAAAGCGATAGTGATTTATTAAAAAGTGCCAGTGCAGATAATTACACCAGAGCATTTATAAAAATGCCTAACCAAGTAGTTCAAAATAATATCAGTTTTAAGGACGTGGAGGAATCTCTCGAAAAGTTTAACGGGGAGACGGGAAAAAATATAGAAGAGTGGTTAGAAGACATGCAGAACATAGCAATAGTGTGCAATTGGAGTGACGCACAGCTCTTTCTTTACGGTAGAAAACTATTGTGCGGTGCAGCAAAACTCGCGGTAGAGTCGGAAACTGGTGTTACCAGTTGGGACAAATTGAAAATCGTTTTGAATAATGAATTCGGCGCGCGTGTGCAATTAAACGTTTTTAAGATACTTGAGACAACCAAAAAACTGAATACGGAGTCATACCTCGAATACCTATACCGAATGAAAAAGATTGCGTCCAGAGGTAAAGTTGAACCTGAACACCTGGTAAGCTATATCATAGCCGGAATCCCTGAGGATTGCTCAAGTAAGTCACTTTTATACTCATCTCGTTCTTTAGAGGATTTAAAAATTAATCTAATTGGGTTCGAAAAGTTAAAAGCTGAGCAAGCAAAAGAGAAAAAGAAATTTAACGTTGATAGTAGCAATATCAATAGGAGGCCAATTAACACTTACCCGCAGGGTAGGCGCTGCAATATTTGTGGCAGCAGATCACATATAGCCCAAGCCTGTCCCGATCGTGCAAAAGGCACCCGCTGCTTCAGGTGCAACCAGTTTGGGCACATTGTCTACAACTGTCCCAATAGTTCTAGTGCACAGGAATCACAACAGAGTCACGCCACGTTCAGATTTTCGTATGAACCGAATCTGCTTGCCCGATATGATCGCTAAAGTTGAGATAAAACAAACTACTTACGATGCTTTGGTGGATACAGGTAGCGACATCAACCTTCTATCAGGGACGGTAAAAGATAATTTGGGAATCGTGCAGTATGATAGTCCTGGTAATGTGGTAGTTGGGTTCGGAGACCACAACCAGAAAACCCACGGAGTTGTTAATCTTGATGTAGTGGTAGAATCAGATCGCTATAATTTGGATTTTCACGTGGTACCTTACGAATGGGTAAACGCGGATATAGTCCTAGGAAAAGAGTTCTTAAAATTTGCAACAGTCATTATCAACCAAGGCCGACTAATTTCGTCGAAAAATGTAACCCCAGAAGAAATGCTGGCTGTTTCTCATGTTAATTTGATACATCTTCCCGAAGAGCAACCAGATCGTGAGATAGATAGTTTGTGTAGTGTTACTGATAAAAACGTCCGTCAGGCTGTGAAATGCATGGTCCAATCTTACTCTCCATCAAAAGTAAGCGAATCATGTGTAAAGATGCAGATATGTTTAGAAGATGAGAAACCTGTTTTCCAGAAACCTCGCAGACTTGCTCCCAAAGAAAGCGAAATTGTGCGCAAACAAGTTGATGAGTGGATAGGAGAAGGCATTATTCAGCCTAGTTCTTCAAATTATGCAAGCCCAGTTGTCTTAGCTCACAAAAAGGACGGCAGTTATCGACTATGCGTCGACTATCGAAAACTAAATCAGAAGGTGATTCGAGATAGGTTTCCTTTGCCTAATATAGAAGAAGTTTTAGAGGGTTTGTACAAGGCGCGTGTGTTTACAACATTGGATTTAAAGAATGGTTTTTTCCATGTTGATGTCGAGGAGAAGAGAAGAGCATGAAATATACCTCTTTCGTCACACCCGATGGCCAATATGAATTCAGGAAAGCCCCCTTTGGCCTATGCAACTCCCCAGCTGCATTTCAACGTTTCATCAACACAATTTTCCAAGATCTAATTAAGAAGGGTGTCGTTTTGGTTTACATGGATGACGTTATTATCCCAGCCGAGTCAGTAACGGAAAATCTTGCCAAGTTAAGAGAAGTTTTAGACTTAGCAGAAAAGCATGCATTGGTTATCAAGTGGAAAAAATGCAGATTTGTACAACAAAGCGTCAATTTTCTGGGTCATCTAGTTGAGAATGGGTCTATACGGCCATCAGAAGAGAAGACTTTAGCTGTGAAGAAGTTCCCAAGGCCTACAAATTTACACGGAGTGATGAGCTTTTTGGGATTAACAGGGTTTTTCCGAAAATTTGTCAGGGACTATGCCCTTATCGCCAAGCCTCTGACGGACCTTACACAAAAGGATAAACCGTTTGAGTGGAAGGCACCTCAGGAGACTGCTTTTCTTAAATTCAAGGAAGTTTCGTGCAATGAGCCCGTCCTGAACATGTTTAACCCCAACCTTATAACTCAGTTACATACCGATGCCAGTAAAGAGGGCTATGGAGCTGTGTTGCTTCAAAAACATGAGGGCGAACATTTTCATCCAGTGTTTTACTTAAGCTTTAAAACAAAACCATCAGAGAAGAACTATTCTAGCTATAATTTGGAAATATTAGCCATCGTGACGGCGTTAAAAAAGCTGCGTGTTTATCTTCTTGGGTTGGATTTCGAAATATACACAGACTGTAAGGCCTTTCAACAAACCATGGCTAAGAAAACTTTGAACAGCCAAGTTGCAAACTGGGCAATGCAGATAGAAGTGTTTCAGTGTAAGATTCGCCATAGAGCAGGTAGCAGTATGAGGCATGTGGATGCGTTGAGCAGATATCCGGCAGTGCTCCGAATTGAGGACGATATTCAACGCGCAGTTAAGAAGGCGCAAGCTGCAGACGAGTTTTGTCAGATGGTGATTAAAATTTTGAAAAAAGAGGCTTATGAAGACTTTGAGATGAGAAGCGGAGTGTTATGCAAGTTTAGTGATGGAGCATATCTTTTGGTTGTACCGAAAATAATGAGGCGGGAGCTCATAAGCAGGTTTCACGAGCAGGGGCATTGGAGTGCTAAGAAGGTAGAAGCTAAGATTAGACAAGAATACTTCATCCCCAACCTGAGCAAACACGTTAATGTAGTGATCAACAATTGTATTGCCTGTATTCTATCTGCTAAGAAATCGGGTAAGCAGGAAGGATTCCTTTCACCAATTGAAAAGCTTGACGTTCCGCTGTATACATTCCACTTAGACCATTTAGGTCCCCTGCCGTCTACGGCCAAAGCATATAAGTACTTGCTGTTGATTGTTGATGCTTTCACAAAATTTGTGTGGATTTACCCTACTAAGACTAGTTCTGCGGAGGAAGCTCTCAGAAAGTTACAGCAACATAGTGAAATATTCGGTAATCCTCGGGTGGTTATAGCTGATAAAGGAACTGCATTTACCGCCAACGTTTTTAAGACCTACTGTACAGAGCGTAGCATATCCCAGCACTTAATAACGACCGGGGTTCCAAGAGGAAATGGTCAAGCCGAGCGCATGAATAAAATAATAATTGAAATGTTAACGAAGCTGTCTGTGGAAAATCCCTTGAAGTGGTACTGTCACGTGGGTCGTGTCCAGATGATTATAAACAGCAGTGTATCCAGGAATACCCAAAGAATGCCTTTTGAACTTATGTTTGGAATTCCGATGTGCAACAGTTTGAAGCAGAGTTGCGGAATAATTTTCAAGATGAAAGACAAGAATTGAGGCAGCAAGCGAGAGAGGCAATTCTAAGAGTGCAGCAAGAAAACAAAATTTCATTCGACAGAAAGCGTAAACGTGCAATGAAGTACCGTCTAGGCGATTTAGTCGCAATCCTTTGAACTCAGTTTGGTTCGGGACTTAAGCTGTTTCCGAAATATTTGGGGCCTTATGAAGTCGTTAAGGTGAAGCGCAATGATCGTTACGAGGTCAAGAAAGTGGGTTCTCATGAGGGCCCTTACACTACATCTTCTTCGGCAGATTATATGAAACCATGGATACGTTTTGCAGAAAGTGAAGACGAGTCGTCAGGGACCGACGATGAGTCGGATGGTCGAGTGTAGAATCACCCTGTTTATATTGTACTTAGAATCAGCCTGTTTATCGTTTTTTCGCTTATTGCTTATGAGAGAAAGAGAAGTTTTTTTGTCAAGAAAAGTAAATGTAAAAAAGAGCTATAAGAAAAGGAGTCAAGTTAAGGTCAATTAATTGTAAAGAGGCTTTGCTAATGAGAAGTCGATAAGAAAAAGTAAAGTAAAGAAGTGTTAAGAAATCTGAAAAGTATTAAAGAAGTTAAAAATTGAAAAGTGCGTGAGTTTAATTTATTTGGAAAAGAAGAATAATAATTCTACATACATATATATATATATATATATATATATATATATATATATATATATATATATATATATATATATGTATATATATATATATATATATATATATATATATATATATATATATATATATATATATATATATATATATATATATATATGTATATATATATATATATATATATATATATATATATATATATATATATATATATATATGAAAAAAACAAGAGGCAAGATAAATTGATGGTCCAAATGATCAAAATTGTTAATTAAATTATTTAATGTACAAATAAAAATGTATATGCTTATTTTGGACAATGCAAAAATTTATAGGAATACTATAGAAAAATATAATAATAAAAATCGAAGCACTTCTAAAAAATAAATGTTCTCAAATTGCTTATAACATTGGTTGATATCTTTTATGGTATCTATCTAATGCGAACATCCAAGAGCATCCTTCGCTTTGTATACCCCCTACAGTACCACCAATCTGTTTTAAAATGGTTCATCATTTGTTGTAATTTCATTCAATAGCAATATATTATTTTTGCTCAGCTTTTAAATTGGGCTGATTTCTCAATATAGCCTGTTAAATGATAACTACCCTTACATTTTAATTTGTAATCAAATTAATACCTATCGATGACAGGTGCATAATTGTTCTATATCGAAATTATATGTTATTGGGGAACTTTAACTCTATTTTATGCCATTATTTTATTGCACATCGCAAATAAAAACCAAATTTAAAAAAATATGCAAAAGTGTACCGAGGGTATCCAGAAACTACAGGAAAATAGCAAACGTTAAGATAAAATACTACTGTACGGTCCCATCTATATGACTCATCGTACAACATTGACTCATTCTGGCAAATACTGACTGAATTTTTAAACTTGTTTTAATAATTTTATTTCAAAACTACGGGCGAATCTTCTACATTTCTCAAATTTAGTGTGAGCATAGGTTAACACAGTATATTATAATAATTCTTATTTTAAGCATTATTATTATACTATATACCCTAAAGAATAGCATCTGTTGTTTGGACAGTTGCGTGGCAGGAATGTATATTTATTCATGTTCAGCTTTAATTACCGAGTCGACTTAACGTTAGCTTTTTCCCACACCATTAGAGATAATTTAATATAATAATAGTAGAAAAATTGGGCAATTACAAATACTACTTCATGCATATGAATAAATCGAGATCCACGCCAACATTTGGTATATGGGCTCATAATTGAAGGTAAAATAGTTGCGGTAAATGTAGGCATAATATTTGAATTACCACACCTACCTTCATGTATCATCGTCCAAAATGGCCAACAAGCACATACAAAAAATATTTCAATGTTTACAAGTGGTCACTCGTGGTAAGTATAGGCAAACAACAATATTCATAAAGCTTGTATGATTGATTTAATATTTCGGATGAAGCCTCAGCTATCTTAGCTTTTTGAAAATTTATATACCTCTCATTTTAGACTTTAAATCTGTTTACGCAAAGAAGAATTTTGCGCAATAATGCAGATTACAGAAGCATGTTCGAATGCAAATATTATCATAAAAAAAACGCATTTTAATGCTTGTGATTGACTTTTATTATTATTATTATTATTATTATTATATCTTAC